>VBSM01002616.1:44933021-44966367 GCA_008086735.1 Cheirogaleus medius
ACCATGGAGTACTATTCAGCTATAAGAAACAATGGTGATATAGCACCTCTTGAATTTTCCTGGATAGAGCTGGAACACATTCTATTAAGTGAGTATCCCAAGAATGGAAAATTAGCACCACATGTACTCACCAGCAAATTGGTTTTAACTGATCAACACCTAAGTGGACATATAGGAATAACATTTATCAGGTGTCGGGCAGGTGGGGGGAGGGGATGGGTATCTACATACATAATGAGTGCCATACGCACTAGCTGGGGGATGGACACGCTTGAAGCTCTGACTCGACGCGGGGGGCAAGAGCAATATACATAACCTTAACATTTGTATCCCCATAATATGCTGAGAAAAAAAAAACTTAAGGTAAATGACTTATCCAAAGTCACACAGGTGAAATGGATGTTGAACAAGATTTTGTACTTAGAGATGCCTAAACTCAAAATCCCTTACCCTTATGCTAGGTACTCCTAAAATGGGAAATGTACAATGTTCCCTGAAAGTCTCTGGAATTCAAATCTGGCTGTTATGAATACCTTGTCAGATTTTTAGCTGTCAATTCTTAAACTCAATCCCAATCGAGGAAGTTTGGGCGCATTCTCTACAGCAGCCACTAGGTGGCGCCAATGCACTAAAAGCCATTAGTCTTTTTGGAGACCAGGCAGGATTTATTCTAGGAAGTCAGGGAAAGTCAGCAAAGGCTGGGTTTGATTGGAAAAGTGCTAAAAAGACACTCCCTCTGACAGCTGGCTTTTTTCTTTTCTGGATAATGTAGATGAAGAGGAAGATGAGAGGTCTCTGGAGGTGTAAAGAATTGCTAGAGCCAAGAGCTATGTGGGATGAATGCATAATCAATGAATTCTGTTCTTTCCCAGGAGTGGTTTTAATAATCTGATGTGTGGCTGGGCTGTGGGTTGTGGAAGCAGAGCACAATATCACTCTGCCCTGTGTGGTCTGCTTTCCCTTAGAGAAGCCAGCCTTTCACATTATGTAACACTGAGCATACCCAGTTGGCCCCACATCTAGTATCTCAAATGGCATGATTACAGTGATCATAATGATGATGATAATTATTATTATGTTAACATACACGAGCATGGCACTTGATAGTTTATTGAACCCTTTCACTTGTATTCATTATTGAGGTGAATGGACCTTCTGGCTAAGGATAGAGCTTCCTGAATCAGAGAACAAGGGATAAAGGCAGGGGTTAAGGGCAGGATGGAGTGGAGTGCCTCTTTTCCTCGTCTGGGAATGTACTGTAGGAGTCAGGGTTCTCCAGAGAAACAGAACTAAAAGGATATATCTGTCTCTCTGTCTCTGTCTCTCTCTTTCTATCTATGGCTATATCTATATATAATTGGTCCACATGATTGTGGAGGCTGGCAAGTCCAAATCTGTAGGACAGGCTGGAGACCTATGGAAGAGTTGATGTTGCAGCTTGAGTCTGGAGCTAGCTTGCTGGCAGAATTCTCTCTGCCTAGGGGGATCTCAGTCTTTTCCTTAAGGCTTTCAACTGATGAGGTGAGGCTCACTTCATTACGGAGAGTAATCTGCTTTACTCACAGTCTACTGATGTAAATATTAATCTCATCTAAAAATACCTTCCCAGCAACATCCAGACATGTTTGACCAAATATCTGGGTACTGTGGCCTAGTTAAGTTGACACATAAAATTAACCATCACAAGTAAGTAACAAATCAATGCTGGACTTGAGGGGAAAATGGAGTTCCTTTTGCTATCTTTGCTAGGGTTCAGGGCTGTAAATTTCAACTCCATCAGAAGCAATCTACTCATCCTCTTTCTTGCCCCTGAAATCTTGATGACTTGGCAATGCTTTCTGGATAATTATACAAGATGTTTTTATATAAATATGTTAAAAATCAAGAATTCTATAAAGCGCGGCTTCTAACTGTATCGTTCCATGTTATGATTGTAGGGTGGCTCTGAGATTTTTTTAATAGAAACACCTAGGAAAGGCATGTAATGAATAACATGCATTTCAAGTAAAGTATAGAAGCATCAGATGCTATTTCTGACCATGTCCCTAGAGAAGATATGTTTGAGTTTTCTCACTTTATAGAGAAATGAAGACATAAAAGAGCGAAATGACTTATTCAAGGTAACAGGGATATCTAATGAGAAAACCGGGACTAGAACCTAGGTTTTCTGCCTGTGGTTCCCTTGTTTTTCCTATTGTGCTGTGCTGCCACCATTTTAAATTGCAATAATAATCACCTGGACTGCAAATGCCCAACCAGTTGTGCTGTGAAACATGTCTAAACGGGCCCAATCAAAATAGGAAATGTCGGTCTTGAGTGGGGGAATGGTTAACAAAAGAGAAAAATATGAAAATGTTGAAACGCAGCCCTTCTCAGTGAGTAGAGATGCTAGACCGTATGGCAAAGGTTGGGAAGAAAATAATGGAGGCTGAGGCTCCCATGAGCCTTAGCACAGGACTGTTACTGTGCTGTCCGAGTAGAGTCCTACCACGCGTGACTTCTGCAAGCTGAGATATCTGAGGTATACACCACTACAAAAATAATATGTATGAAATAATATAACAATTTCTGTAATTAATTCTACAAATCTGTGTGAGGGCTGCAGACTGGAGGAAAGGAGTCCTGATCATCCAGAGAATTTTGTCATTTTATGCTCACCACCAGGAAGCCTATTTAGCCTGTTGTGTCAGTTGGGGAAAATAATACAGATGACTTTGGAACTAGTATTTGGGCTCTTGGAGACAATGTGGTGCTATGCCAATATTCTACAATTTAGCCCCACGGGAACTTGTTTAAAAAATGTTATAAGTGATAAACCTGAAGGGAACAGAGAAAAAAGAAGCACCTCTAACAGAGTTGTAATAGTAGTGGGGATAGAGTAGTTCTCCATATTTAATCAAATATCTTTGGTTGGATGGAAGGGAGACATTGTTCTGGCTACCAAGCGGAGCCATGAGGTCAATGCAAGAGTTGTGGGGTGGATCACCAGGATTAGTAGCAGTGGCGATGGTGGGGCCATCACCCAGCAGGGCTAGTTAAGTACAGCACTAACAGCAGATTTTTGTTCACCAATGAAATTCAATTTAGTTTAGTTGGGAAACATTCACTGAGCTCTTGTGTATGCCAGGGATAGAATGCAATATGTTCAGTGCACTCCTAGGGAGAGATTTAAGATACACAGGAGCTATGCAGATAAAGAAGATAAGTTTATTGGAGAATGAGGGAGTACAAGAGAAGACAGTCTAGAAAAAGTGTTACTGATCTGGGTTTTGAAGAATGAGTAGGAGTTTCCAAGGACAAGGGAAAGAAGAACATTTGAAATAGTGGAAACAGTAAAGATACATTTTTGTAGATATGTGTTGTTGTATAACAAACCACCTAAAACTTAACAGCCTAAGACAAGGGCAATAATTTATTTTGCTTGTGAATCTGTAATTTGAGCAGAGCTAGGCAGGGATGGCTTACTTCAGCTGAGGCAGCCACACTTGGAGCTGGGGAACCCACTTTTGTAATGATTTAATCACAAGTTGTTCCTGGCTGTAGGTTGGGAGCTCAGCCAAACTGGGGGCTGTGGGAGTTCTTTATAGCATGACAGCATGGTAGCTGGTTTCAAGAGCGAGTGTTCCAAGCACTTCAAGCAGAAGCTATGTCACCTTTTATGATCTAGCCCAAGAAATTATATAGCTCACTTCTACCATAGTCTTAAACTAATCCAGATTCAAGGGTTGAGAACACACTGACTCCACATCTCAATGGGAAGAGTGTTAAGTCACATTATAGGAAGATATTACTGTGACCATCTTTGGAAGATACAATCTGCTATGGACATGGATGAGTAAACATCATGACTTGTTCAAGGAATCCTTCATAACACAAACATTTCTTCTTCTTCACTGGAACAGTAAGCAAGAACAGATTTTCTCGTGTTTATGGTGCCTAAGGATTCCCATAGTAAGTCTATCTAGCTACCTCTTTCAAAATCTTTGAATCTCTCTGTTTAATTTTTTAAATAAGTATAATCACTTTTCCTTTACCTACTATCAGGTGGCTTTTGAGGGTCAAGTGAGATAATTCCTGTAAAAATTATTTGAAACAGTAAAGCATCATTCATGTTTATTTATTCAACCATCCATTCACCTACCTAAGCACCATCAATACAACTCTATTCATCTGTTCTTTTATTTATCAAACATTTATTAAACAAGTACAATATGTCAAGCCCTGTACTATGGAATGGACCTGATATAAGCAACTATTGGTTTTCTGAGGAGTATCCCTAAATACCATTTTGAAGTGATGCCAGTGAATTAGAATCTCCATTCTCTCAAAAAGGTTTAAACGGTACATGCAAACTAATTGGTCACCAAAGATAACTGTCTTATTTTAATGTTCAAATTTTATGTTTGTTTCAGCTTCTCTATTAAATTTAAAAAGTCTTTGATACATTTTCAGAGCAATTCTACTTTCTACAATAGCAATAAAAATAAGCTGAAATAACCTGCTTTATTAGATTTATCTCAAATAACAACTTATCTATTCTACTTGGCCAGAATTGTGGGTTTGTTATCACAGCATTTTCTCAATGTTATATATTTTTCAGTGGATGTTTTCCAACATATTCTTGGGTTCATATTATAGTACAGCATTACTCAATTTATAAGCAAATTGAGAATTAATTATTTACATTTTATTTAAACAACAGTCTTGTAGACCTGTAGTATGAGTTATAGTAGCCAAGATAGCAAATCCTACAACATCCTGTTGTCTTATTAATTACCAAATATCATCTATACCCAACACTAAACAAATCCCTCCTTTATAAATTATTAAAATTCTAAGAGATTTTATTATGGTTCATTCTGTCCCGTATCTTCACACAAATAGATCTTTGCCAGAGAACTTTTGGGCAGGTATGATGTGTAGTGGCTAAGAGCATGACTTTGAAGACAGAGTGGGTTTGTATCAAGGTTCTACAAATACTAGCTGTGTGACCTTGGACAAGTTAATTTCTTTGAGTCTTAGCTTTTTCATCTCTAAAATGTATATACAATGATTCCTATTTATAATGCTGTTTTTTAAATTTCAGAATATTACAGGGGTACAAATTTTTAGGTTATATATATTGCCTTTGCATCACCCGAGTCAAAGCTACAAATGTGCCTATCTCCCAGACAGTGAGCACCGCACCCATTAAGTGTGAATTTACCCATCCCCTCCTCTCCGTTCCCACATGCCCGACACCCGATGAATGTTACTTCCATATGTGCATATAAATGTTGATCAGTTAATACCAACTTGATGGTGAGTACATGTGGAGTTTGTTTTTCCATTCTTGTGATACTTCACTTGGTAGAATGGGCTCCAGCTCTATCCAGGATAATACAAGAGGTTCTAGATCACCATTGTTTTTTGTGGCCGAGTAGAACACCATGGTATACATACATCACATTTTATTAATCCACTCATGTATTGATGGGCACTTGGGTTGTTTCCACATCTTTGCAACTGTGAATTGTGCTGCTATAAACATTCGCATGCAGATGTCTTTATTATAGAATTATAGTGCTGTTTCTGAGAAAACAAAAGAAATAATACATATGAAGCCCTTGGTTAAAGTTCCTTGCATAAGGTCTCCATAAATGTTGGTTTTTAGTATCTATGTTGTTTTGACTAAGATGAGGTGAAGAAGTACCATATAATTCTTTTTTTCTATGTTTGAACTTACAGATTATTTGTGATAATATAATTTGCATATGTTTCATATAAAATTAGGTTTAGCTGTGATTTACAGACCCTAAAATAACAGTGGCCTTAAAAATATAGAAGTTTTTCCTTTTTTTGTATAAGGAGGTAGGCTGACCAGGGTTGGTGTGAATTTTCTATTCCAAAAAGTTTCCAGGAATCCATAATCCTTGCAGTTTGTCCTTCCGTTGTCTTGATGCTGTGGCCATTATCTCATGATCCAGAATATCAGCTGTAGCCTGGACACTAAATTTACAGCTTAAGAAGTGCAATGGAGGAATGCTTGAGAAGAAGGAGGATGGGGGAAGCAAACAGTGTCAGACAGTGGCCCCTAAGGGAGGTCTCCAAAAGCTGCCACATGATACCTCCATGAATATTCCATGTCTACAAACCTAGCTGTGATGCAAGATAGAAAGTGCATTCTTCATTTGGAGTGGACACGTGCTCAGCTGAGAACTGCCAACCTTATTACTGTGAAAGAATTGGAAGAATGGATGCTGGGGACATTGGCACACATCTCCCACAATACTCCACTTGTTTATTAAACTGACTGAATTCATTCTGGTACAAGTATGAATGATTGATTTGACCAATAACTTCCACCAACTTTTCCCTGCCAGACCACCATTTTCTTTGGGGAACCAGCTTCCCTGATGATATTTGAATCTGATTCCTTGTACTTTGGACATTCAGAACAGTCTTGCTCCAGTTTATGAGCTCTGGTCCTCTTTATTTTAAAACATTATCTTAGTCTGTTCTTGCTGCTATGACAAAATACTTGGGACCAGGTAATTTATAAGAAACAGAAATTTATTTCTTGCAGTTCTAGGGGCTGGAAAGTCTACAATCAGGTTGCTGGCAGACTCAGTGTCTGATAAGAGCTCTCTCTGTTTCCCTGAGTGCCTTGTTGCTGCATCCTCTGGAGGGGCCGAGCACTGTGTCCGCAAATGGCCAAAGAGACAGAAGGGACGACCTTTTGTAAGGGCATAATCTCCTTCACAAAGGTGGAGTCCTCAAGTGACCTAATCACCCTCCAAAGGCCCCAGGGTTTTGATCTGCACTTCTCTGATGACTAGTGGTGTTGAGAACCTTTTCATGTACTTATTGGCCATTTGTGCATCTTTGGAAAAATGTCTATTCAAGCCCTTTTCCATTTTTTAATTGAGTTTCTTATCCCCGTCCCACACTTCCTCTTTTGCAGCTATCACAGAGAGAGAAGAAAGAGGAGAAACTTCTCTTCACCTTCTCCCTATGGCTGCTTGTCAGTGAATCAGTTCAGGCTCTCTTGCCCCCTGGGGGTAGAGGGTCATAGTGTGAGGCTCACAGCAAGAAACAGGCTTTAAAAACTATGTTTTTGGTAATCTCTCCTAGAGGTTCAAAAAGATCTTAATCAGATCTTACATAAACCTATTTCATTTATTCATAGAATAATTCAGTCTTAGAGCAGGAAGGGACCCTCGAGTTCATCAGGTCCGAGTGCATCGTTTTACAGATAAGGCCTCTCAGGTCCTGTGAGGTGAAGTAACTTTGCCCACTAATTTTCCAGCTTAAAACTGATTTTATTATTTTTTAAGAATGCCTGGTTTATATGTCACTATGACTGGCTGCAAAAGTATGCCTACATCTTTTTTTTTATTCTGGAAGAGGGACACATTACAGATATGACCTATTTCTGTTTTCCCTTCTCAATATGATAGTGGCAAATACCAGGTAAAAATATTTCGTCAGCTCTAATATATGGATGGTTTCTAGGCTTTTGGGGATCAGATTATTATACTAAATGCATATAGATGAGCATTATGCTTGTCTAGCACTCCACACTTTGCAAAGTGGTATCATATTCTTACAAGATCCTGACCACCAGTGAGCAGGTGTTATTATTCCTATTAGATGGGTGAGGACATGCCCAAGGTCATCAGGAAACTGGTGGCAGCTTTTGGTGGTGCAGAGTACAGTCCCTTGTCTCTGTGAAGGTGATCTGGCTATGACACCTGTCACCCTACTAATTACCAGCAGCATACAATAGAAAGAACATCAGAAGATGGAGTCAGAGAACTCAGGTTCAATTCTCAACTCTATCCCTGACTGGCTGTTACCTTAGACAAGTCACTTTACCTTTCCAATTCTCAGTTTTCTCATCTGTAAAATGGAGACAAAAATAGCATTGATCTATCAAGTTTTTGTTGTACTCGAGACAGAAAATGGGATAAAAGTCCTTCGTGAATATGGAGTTACACAAATGTCAGTGATTACTATTATCTGGCTGTCTAGGTAGGGGGTCACTGTGTATTATCAATAAGACTTTGTATGGTTTAATAGGTTTAGGAGCTTACACAGATCTTCAAAGGGCTCCTGCGGAGGAAAAGATGATGTGCTCTTCATCCTTAGGTTTTATCCTAACCCACAGCCATTGTTACTCAGAATTCGACAGACATAACAAGCTAAGTCTTCTCGAAATATTCCTCACTTTGTAAATACAGCTTAGCTGTTGCAGTTCTTTCACCCGCGGAAAGATGCAACATTTGCTCATTTCACCTAGCATTTGAAGGGTCAGTTGTGAAAATCTGAAAAGCCTTCAGACACATGAATTCAGTCCCAACGCTCCTGTTATTAAAACCTTTTTACTCCCTGTGGCTCACAGGATAAAGTCCAAATGCCACAGCTGCAAATCTTTTTTCCCATCCAGCTGGACCATAAATATGTAAATGGCTGTATTAATCAAACCCCTGTCATTGGTGTATCAGCTCTCTCCTGCATGTCCAGCCCCAGTCTGACCTTTCACCCTAGTCCTGCCTCCCTTCCCCGCAGGCCCTGTGCACCACAGCACCTTTCGACCTCTCACCCGGAAATGGAAGCGCAAACGCCTGGTTTGTCATGGCCGCTTTCTGTTTGCACCTGCTGCCTCCTGCCTGCCCGCTTCCCGCGTTCACATTGACCCTTTAAGACCCCGTTCAAAAGCTGCCTTCTCTGTGAGACCATCTCTGGCCTCTTCTTCCTCACAGGGAGGGTTAATCATTCCTTCTCTGTGCAAGAAAGAAAAGCATTTTTCACGAGACTCTGTCTTTTGTTCTGTTTCATTTGAGATTTTGTCTAGCATTAGTCCGCAAGTGTTTTGGGGGCTGGATCAGAATCGTATTTTTCTCAGCATCTTGGCACCCCAGTGCCCAGTGCCGGATGTGGAAACAGCAGGCGCTAAATACACATTTGCTACATGAATATTTGTTGAAGACCACAGGACAAGATATAATGATAAGGGAAACAGGAACCTGTTTGTACTGTCTGGTTTAAAACTCACTTGCAACCCCTTTAACCTAAAACTATGCCCATTATTGCGTTGAGTCTTCCATCTGCTTGCTTCAAGATTAAAAACATTTCACCATCCTCTGGTCATTAATTAGACAATAAAGCAAGGCCTTGCTATGAAGTTTCCACCCTCCAGGACTCTCTTTTAGTCCATCAGTCCATGGGCTGAAGAGCCAGAGCCTGTGATGCTGGGTCCCTCTCTCCTTCCAACACCAGCAAGCTGTGTGACTTTAGCCAAGCTGTCATAGTCTCTGGGCTTCAGGTTTTGGAATGTCTCTGAGTTAGAGCAGATATTCTCAGGGATCTCCCTCAGTTGTGAACATTTCTCTTCAACATAGTCGACGGTGGGAAAACTTAGGGAGGTAAATGCAAGGCAAATACATTTCAGCCGGGGCAAAAGACAGATGTAGAAACACGGACAGGAGATGGGGTGGAGGGCTGGGTTGGACATGTCTCAGCACAAAAGCCCTAGTGCTCCCTTTGAAATGGAGCATCATGTTGTCATTGTCTAATCATTTTTCCCAGCACAGAGAAAATCCTCCGTGCTCAAAGCACAATATCTTGTTCAGAATCCTATCCCTCCCCCATGGTGCTCCCTAACCCTGGAACATCTTCCTCAAATATGGTCACATAAATCTTTAGAATATACCCCTTTGAATTCTTGTGCAGTCTTTTTCTGCACCTCCCCAGAATTTCAACAAGTTACTGCCAGTGAGATCAGAATGGGAGACGACAGACGGGTCAGGTGAATTCAAGCATGTACTATGATGAGAGCAGAAGAGCCGGAGGAGAGGAATAGAGAAGGAGGAACTGGTGAGAGCTGTGGATTGAAAAGGGAACGTGGACAAATGGGAGGATTTAGGGACAAGACACATGTAGGAGTTTTACTGCAAACATTTTAAAGGAAGGAGTGTGTTGAAAGAAAGTATGAAGATTGCACACAAGTGAGGATAAGAGTAACTGAAGAGCGTAAAGTTAAATATTTTACAGAAGGCATTCCTAACTTTGCCATGTCTTTAGTCAAGTGAAAAGTAGAGACGTTTATTGGATGGACTAGCTATTGATAATATTTTTAGATAAATCCTAATACTGTTGCTTCAAAAGGGGCAAAAATCCAACACCCAACCAAAGCTGAGAAGGCCACCATCAAGAAAACAGTATTTTCTTTTACGAAAGTGAAGATGGAAGGAAAACAGATTAAGAAAAAGAATCAAAAATGGAAAGAGGACCCAGAAAGTCTGGTATCGAGGTGGTCGTGCGTGGACCAGCCATTGTCCAGTGGATCTCAGGACAGGACTTCCTTCCTGATTTTTTATTTCAACTGTTTCTTTATGAAATGAGAACAGGATAACGCTGGTAGTCGGAAAAATGTTGCTCAAAATTCAACTAAAGATAAGTAACAGCAGAGATATATCCAGTCCCTCGGCAAACTACTGATGTTGCATAGCAACAACTGCCTAGTTTTATTTCTGTCACACTATTGCCATAAGGAAGCTTTGAAATTAAGTTTTTTTTAAAAAAAATTTAAACAAACAAGGTAGCATACCTCACCATGCCCATCCAAGTCACCTGCCTCCTTCTAAAATTAGAAAGGCAATCTCAAAGGAAGACATAATTAAGGTAGTAGAAATGGAAACAAAAATTTATTGGATTTCTACTAATCTCTTTCCATGTTAGCTCATTTAATCCTAGCAATAACCACGTGAGGTAGGTTTTGCTCCCATCTTGCAGATGGGGAAACAAAATTAGAGATATTGAGCAACTTGGCCAAAGTCACCCGGCTGATAAGTGATTAGTTAGGATTTAAAGCATACCTCCAATGCTTTCTTTGCTTTTCTTGCTTTTCTTGCTTTTCTTTTCTTTCTTTCTTTCTTTCTTTCTTTCTTTCTTTCTTTCTTTCTTTCTTTCTTTCTTTTTCTTTCGTCTGATTTGTAATCCAGTGCTTTTCCCAACACTCTACACCACAGTGAGATCTGTGCAACTGTAGCCAGCTGGAGCAAATACTCTCACCCCTTGTGAAGGTGTCTGGGATTGTGCTTGTAACAGGCTAGTCATGCTCCCAGAAAAACATCTGGAAGAATTTGAATCCATGTTTTAACCTGTGGGCCAGTTGTTTTATTGGAAAGATCTGCTTGGGAAAATCTGAGTTTATGATTAATCTAATGCAAGAAACTCAAAGGCCAAGGGCAAAACACAATAACTCTTCAGGGCACGTGTGTTCTGACCTATTTGAGAGGAGTCCCTACCACAATGCCCAGTATCGGTGTTTGCAAACAGGTATTTAGAAGTTATTCAGGAAATAAGTTCTTTGTGAATTGGGACATTTAGTTTAATCTTAATGTCTTTTCTTAGCGGTCGCTTAGACATCTGTAAGTAGGAATAGTAGAACCAAACACATGGAGCCCAAGTTGCAGACATTTTTGGTATCCCCTCTGCTCATGACTCAGGGGTATGTTATGGAAAGAACCCACCTCTGATTGCTCACTGTCCATATGGTTCTTACAAAGAGGAAGAATTCAATTCAACTGATTCCCTGAGCATCTATTGTTTTCCGGCTGTTGAGCTGAGTACCAGGGATACAGAGTTGTACTACCCATGACCCCTAACCTCAACTTCTTCAGCCTAATTGCGGAGACAGATATTAAACAAAGAGCTCATACCGTGTGAGAGACAAGTGCAGGCCTAAAGAATAGCAGGGTCACAACAACCCATGTCATCCAGTCTGGCTTATCAGAAAAGGTTTTAGTGAGGGTGACCTGCTTGGTCACAGTAACGCAGGCCTTGGGATCACTGGGGCATTCCAGGTAGAGGACAGCGTGGGATCATGAAGCAGGGAGCCATAAGCAGCTCAGGAAGCCTGGAGTACAAAGTGCTGGGAGGAAGAGGAAGGAGATGAAGTAGGAGAGACAGGCAGGAGTGAGTGTGCCGGGTGGGTGTGTGGTGTGAGGGTGAGGGAGAGGCGTTCATGCGATGGATGATGGGAACCATTGACAGATTTATAAGCAGGGGAGTAACTTGCTAAGATTTGTGCTTTAAGAAGTCATATCTGGTGGTAATTAGGAAGCAGATACAGCTGGGCAAGATTAAATTCAGAAAGATCAGGAAAACATCGAATGAAACAAATTTGAAGAGCTTTCTTTGCCAGAGGTCTCTTACAAATGTTTTAATGGGCAAATGATCATGGTGAAATGCCTTTGTTGGGGCTATTCTCCCTTTGCCACTCAGATCCACTCCCTGCCCTTCTCCACCCTGACTCCAAGAGGTTGACCTTCTGGAAACATCCCAACTTGACTTCTTAGCCCTCTGGCTTCTTGTTGGGTTCAGCTCATGGTGGGTACCAGCAGGAGCTCAGAGGATGGGAAGAGAGGGGACAGAAACTTATAACCCCCTCCAGCTGGGCCAGTGGCTCTACCTGAGGGTACAGTTCTTGCTGGGAGGTCCCTTCTCTCTCTTGTTTGTTTGTGAATTTATTATTATTTTCACCTTTTTAATTGACAAATAAAAATTATATATATTGTGTACAACAAATTGTTTTGAAAAATGTATACATTGTGGGGTGGCTAAATTGAGCTATTAATAATTAATATATGTATCACCTCATACATTTTTTATAGTGAAAATGGGAGGTCCCTTTTGTATCACTACAGCTCACTCTGGGTTCTACAATATAGTTCTCTCCTTTCTCTGTCTTTTCAGACCTAACAGTGTCAATAACTTCCTGCTATTGCTAATTTAGGGGAATGTCGCCATCCCTTGCTGGTTCCCTTAGCCTGTCCACGCCTTTGTAAATAGTTCCTTTATTCAAGTGTCTTCAGCTACCACCTTGCAGTGTATATACGGTTTCCTGACTGATACAATTGTGGAACATTTTCCTTGAGAAACACCTGTCAGTTTCAAGCAACACGCTCGATCTGGGGCAGAGATAATGAGAGTTTGAACCAAGACTGGCACAGTACATGTGACGGTGAGGACACAGATTGGAGAGATACTCAGGAAGCTGAACTGACAGTATAGTGATCGATTGGAGGATGAGAAGGACAAAGAGAAAGAGGGAATCTAGAATGGCTCTTTGGCTTTGGGCCGAAGTGGGTAGGTGGTGGTGTCATTCACCCAATCACAGAGTGTAGAGAGAAGGGCAGGTACTAAGGAGCAAACAAGTCATATATAACACTTTGGGACACAGAACATTCAAGGTGCCTGTGGGGCCTCTAGGGGCAAAGAGGAGTTCTTGTTGACTCAAAGAACCTGCATAGCTCAAATATTTTTCCATTACTGCTTGGAATTTGCCCTATTTATTTTAGCCAGTCCTTTCCTCACAATCCTCTGTGAAAATAAACATATGCTTGGGTAGGGACATAGTTTTTGATATCTTTGTTGTGACTTTGTAACCAGAGAGCCAGATAGCTGAAAATATTGGGAACCTAGGGCCATATTGAGCGTCTTAAAACACCCACATTTGTCTCTACTCTCCGCCACGCTAAAACAGGATCCCTTTAAGCCAGAAATGAAAAAGCCCTCAGCTGCCAGCCAGTCCAGCACTGCTGAGCTGCCACTCAGAGGGCATGCTGTCCGTCCTTGTCACAAGGTGGCAGTCCTGCCCAGCTGACCCTGTGTGAATCCCCCTGCCTCTGACACCTCAGTTCTCATCCCCAATGCGACCTTAGCTCAAAAGTAATAAATTCTTTAACCTGAGGACTAAGTCACACCCAAAACAATAAAGGAAAAAGCAGTGTCTCCTGGGGGCTGGTGGTATCTGCAGTGGTAATTAATGGGATATCCCCAGGAGAGAAAGTAACTTTAGGGAATAAGAGTCAGGGGGTTCTAGGTCTAGATTTCATTGCCTGAGGGTGGGGTATGATTTTACCAGGAAACACTGAATTTCCCTTATTCTTTTATTTTTTAGATTCTTTTAAAATGTCTATTGCATATGCCATTTATACCATTCATTCAGCAGGCAGAGATATACTGATTTTATTGTTAAGTTCTCATCATATTTGTCATTTATTACTGATTAGATTACTAAATCCCAGTGTTTTGTATTTCCCACAACTCACAGATTATGCTGTGCTTGAAGAGGTGTCAAAAAAATACTTGTTGAGTAAATGGATGAATATATTGGTAGGTACAAATCGCCAACATAGAGCTCACCTTGAATTGGAAGACATGAGGCAAGCACCCCAGCTAAACCTTTAAGGACAGTTTTGGTTTCTTTTAATCTTCATTCAGCTAATTATCTCAAGGTCAGTGAAGCCTGAGAGTAGGAAAAAGATTATTATAAAGAATGAGGTCGTGTTCAATAGGTTAGTGCAGAGGATCAGCTACTTGCTTGTTGTGGACTCTTGAGCAAATTACTTAATCCACTCAAACTTTATTTCTTTATCTATGAAATTAATCCATTATGGGAGTCAGCAGAGTATAGTGATTAGAGCATCAAACATAAGTCAAAAGATGGTTCTGGTCCCTGCTCTATTGTCAGTGGTACCATCTTAATCTCCTTACGCCTCAGTTCTGAAATTCTATGAATATTAACTCTTAACTCAAACAAAAACCATGCGTGTATATATGTGTGAGTGTGTATGTGTAGGGTACTAGGATTAGTTGTTTATTAATGCGTAATAGATTGCCCCAAGATTTAGCAGCTTAAAAGAACAGTTTATGATCTCACATAGTTTCTAAAGGTCAGGAGTTGGAATGGCTTAGCTGGGAGGTCCTGGCTCAGGGTTTCTTACAAGGTTGAGCCAGGGCTGCAGTCATATCAAGGTTACATTGGGGGCTGGAAAGTCTTGAGTTTCCAAGCTCACTCATGTGATTGTTGGCAGGCCTCAGTTCCCCAGTTCTTCCCCATAAGGCTTCTCACAACACAGCAGTTGGCTTCCCCCAGAGCAAGAGGTCCAATAGAGATAAGATCCAGATCCTGAAAGGTGGGGTGGGCGAGGGTACTCAAGACTGAGACTGCAGTCTTTTTTTTTTTTTTTTGAGACAGAGTCTTACTTTGTTGCCCAGGCTAGAGTGAGTGCCGTGGCATCAGCCTAGCTCACAGCAACCTCAAGCTCCTGGGCTCAAGCAATCCTTCTGCCTCAGCCTCCCAAGTAGCTGGGACTACAGGCATGCGCCACCATGCCCGGCTCATTTTTTCTATATATTTTTAGTAGAGACGGGGTCTCGCTCTTGCTCAGGCTGGTTTCGAACTCCTGACCTTGAGTGATCCACCCGCCTCGGCCTCCCAGAGTGCTAGGATTACAGGCGTGAGCCACCACGCCCGGCCAAGACTGCAGTCTTTTATAATCTAATACTCTCCGAAGTGACCTGCCATCATTTCTGCCATATACTGTTGGTCACATAGACCAACCCTAGTACGGTGTGTGAGCAAATTACACAAGGATGTGAATACCCAAGACAGGCATCACTGGGGCCATCTTGGAGGTGGCTACCACAGTGCTCACCAGCCAAACTGACAATATTCTTAGGTACTATTCCTACCCTTTCTCATCTCATCTGACTGTCTTCCCTGGCAGAGTATAAACTCCTTATTCTCCGATACATCCCCACGTGTCTGGCACATGCTATGTATGTGCTCAATATTTGTTGAAATGGAATGAATGAATGAGTACTATATTCATGTTTCAGCCCTACCATATTTTCTTAAAGAACCTCCAGTATACCTCATCTCTTTACAGATACGGAAACCAAGGTCCAAAGAAGTTTCCTTATTTGCTAACAGTGCGGCTAAGGTACTAGAATCTGGTCTCTCCACGCCCCATTCTCTGTATTTTCTATTTTATTCTTTCTTAACTTCAGACTTTGTAACTTGAAATTATCCTTGACACAGAATTTAGTAGCTCTGTTAATAAATCATCTAACTCTGCAGCTCTGTCTTTTGTGCTATTGCCTTAATTCCACTTCTATTGAAATGTTCAGTAATGCTTTCATCTGATTTTCCTTCTATATTATAATTTTCTCTTTCTCTCCGCCTTCCGGTTTCTTGGCCCTAACCCTAAATATACTGAGTGGCCAAGGTCTCATGGGTATTCAGTTCTAATATCAATGTGTACTATCATTTTCCATGCTCTGTTTATTTTTCATTCTTGTGAAACAGTTAATCATTATGTATCCAAAATGGCTTGTAGTTTAAAAGGAAAAAACAAAAAATCCTTTTGTAATAGGTCTTGAATTTACAGGCCTCATTTTTGCTTCATTTCTCCATTTCTTTCCCTTATCTATTGCTAGCCTCATTAAAAGAAATTTATATGCGACCTCAGCATTTTTAGAGTGAAGATGTCTCTTCCATACTCGCTGATTTGAAGAGGCCTCCTCCATTTTTTCCTCTCTTGATGACAGCACTTTGCATGTGAACCTATTGCAGCATGAACCTCATTGCATTATTGTTTATGTGTCTGTCTCTTCTACTAGACTGAGCACTTTGAGGGTAGGCATTGTGTCTTACTCGTTTTTGTATACTCTACAGGCATCCTCAAAATACGGCCCGCCGGCCACATGCAGCCCGCGGAGGACATGTATCCGGCCAGCCGGGTGTTTTTGCAGCCGCTGCCTGTCCTGCTTAGCAGCCAACTCATCCCAGGCCCACAGTGCGCACTCTCCAACAGTCTGAGGGACAGTGAACTGGCCCCCTGTTTAAAACGTTTGAGGACCCCTGCTAGTATCTCACAGTACAGCTCCTAAGAGGGTCTTCATACATATTTGCCAAGTTGCATCAACCAACTCTTCATGTCATTTCAGATGCAGCAAACGAAACTATTCTCTTCCCGGTAGCGACAGCTCTAGTTCTAATCTGTGAGCAGCAGCTGGTGCAAAGTGGAGAGAAGCAGAAAAATGCCTTTTGTTTTTCCTCATTTGCTCTGGACTTTTGGTCTTCTCTTTTTCTCATGTCTATTTCTTGAGCTCATACTCAAAGCTGGAAATTAGCTGTAAGGCTGCCACTGGCTACTCTGCTTTGGTGACCAGAGCAACCAGGAGGGTCACCCTACTGCACGCAGCCATAGCAGTGGTAGAAAGGGCTGTAGAGACCTTCGCCCAGCAGAGGGCGCTGTGCCGGCGGCCTCCCTCACTGTAAGGTTGGTCCTTTCTCAACCATTCTAAAGTGAGTTGCTGGTTTTTAAATTTTGTTTTGTTATTCTGGTTTGCAACACAATGCAACCCGTATATTGGATGTTGAATATTTACTATTTAAATTGAAGGTTAAAATTAGTAAAATCATTTTTGAGAATTTAATTTTTTTCCCTAAATCCTCAGGTAGAACTAAATCCTCAGGAGATGTCAGGAAACGGGATTGAATGACTGCTCTCATTTCTTTTGTTGCAAGGTGATGTGTTTGCTGCTTTTCATTTTGATGGCTGAGTCTTCTTCCTCATTCAGGCCACCCACAGAGCAGGGGTGGGTCTGGGGTTCTAGGAAGAGGTTGTATGTCTTTGAGGATTTTGGTGTTCTCTGATTGAGCACAGTCATGATAGTGCATCTCTCTGGTCTTCAGGATGAAGCTTGTTCAAGGATGAGTCCAGATGAGAAGTACTTGCCTGGATGTGGTCCCCCAAAGGGGCCTTCGTGACTCCTGTCAGTAGTTCCAGGCACGTGCTAGACCTTTCCATGAAGACAAGTGTGTCTGTGTAATGACCCACCTATGACTAACCTATTATCACTGACGCCCCTCGGGCAAACGCAGCAGCCAGCAGAACAACTCTCAGTCTTTTGCTTGTACCTTGGAAATTCTGCCTCGCTATTCCTGGGAATCGCCCCGGGGTGGACACCAGACCCTGACCCCCTTGGCTTCTCAGAAATTGCTCTCCAGTTTCATTTAGACCTTAGGAAGCAGGAACTGATGGAGCTGCCTAATGCTTCTTAGCATTCAGTGTTATTACATTTATAATGTTATTCAATTTAAAAATAAATGTATTTTCTACTTTGCAACCCTTCTGTTCTCTTTCATTCAGCTGTTTAATAATGTCAAATGCTGAAAATCCAGATTAGAAATTCTTACAATGGTCTCTGATTAAACCCCAATAAAAGCACAATCAGGAAAATTCATAATATAAGGCATGCTAACTAACTCTTGGAAGTTCAATTTATATTTTGTAAGGCTAAAACTAATTTGAGGATCTGTCTTAAACTGAAAAAGCTTTATGGGTACTTTGATAAAATATTAATAATAATAAATAAAATGAAAAACCAAAACTTGGATAGTTTTCATTCATTTATTACTTTTACTCTGAGTACTTTCAAAACATAATTTGAGAGAATGTATCATAATTCTTTAAGAGCCCTGAAATAAATATGCAAAGATAAGGACCAAGCAATGAAGGACATTGAATTATTCCAGAAAGCTCAGGTTAAGGGAAATGTCTACTTTTTTTTTTTTTTGAGACAGTGTCTTGCTCTGTTGCCTGGGCTAGAGTACAGTGACATTGTTATAGTGCACTGCAGCCTCCAATTTCTGGGTTCAAGTGATCCTCCTGACTCAGCCTCCCGAGTAGCTGGGGCTATCCAGGCACACGCCACCATGCCTGGCTAATTTTTCTATTTTTTGTAGAGATAGGGTCTCACTCTTGCTCAGGCTGGTCTCAAACTCCTGACCTCAAGAAAACCTCCTGGCCTGGCCTCCCAAAGTGCTAGGATTACAGGCATGAGCCACTGCTCACGGCTGGAAATGTCTACTTTTTTTTTTTTTAAATGAAAGTGAGATTTACTCAGAAACTATAGAAAGTTAGAAAGTCTACTCCACAGACAGCAGAGACAAGTTATCCCTGCAAAAGAGCGCTGGCCCCCTGCAGAAACTGTATAAAGTCTACTTCACAGACAGAGTAGAAGCTGGCCCTCCCTGCAGAAGAGAACCAGCCCCACTGCAGACAAGGACCAACCGTGTGCAGAGGAGAACCAGCCTGGAAATGTCTACTTTTAAGTCCAAGACTTAGTTCTGAGTTTTCTCATAGCTGGGGGAAAAAAAAGGAAGCATGCTGAATTATGTAGCTCTCATATCTAATGAATTAGCATATTGGACAAATGTCTTCCTGAAGTTGAACTCCAAAAATAATTTATTTATGTTGCGAATCTTTGGGGATGTTGGTCAACATAGTGGTCAGACCTTCAACAAAATAAGATGTTTATTTAGCATTATCTGTACAAATTTTTGATAGAAAAATGAGGCATAGTATTAAATCACAGTTTCTGAAGCCATTTCTGTAAAGAACCAGAGCAGTATTCATGTATGTAACTTTCTAGTGAGGTGACCTGACATAGCTTAGAAATATTAAAAGAAAAACCAGAAGAATAAAAAGTTAAAATTCCTATAATTTATCTTTCTTAAGCATCCATGGTCAAAACTCAGTTTTTGTTAGGAACTTACAAAAGACACTTCAGAATTGCGGTTCCCTGAACTCCAGGTATCTTGTGTTGCTTGAAATAATATTCATATGCTTTGGAGATGTGGTGAATTGATGTTTTATGATTCGTTTTAAAGACCCAGACTTTATATCCTGATAATGGAGCACTCAACTTTGGATAAGTGAAAAAAATACCTGCAAAAATGTTAATAAAACACCTAGCAGACTGCTTGGGACTTAGAAGGCACTCAGGGAGGGTGAGTGCCTCGTGTTATGGTGGCTGTTTGCTATGGACCCCAAACCTTCCTGCATGTTCTTGCTGAGGGTGCCATTTTGCAAGACGTAACCATCTCCTGATACTGAACAGTTTTGTAGCTAGTCACAGGCAACGAAGTAGGTTTAGATGACTACAATGTGACTTAGCTGTAACAGCTTGTTTCCCTAGGGGGAAAGGGACTGGTTTATTTTCTGCTTGCTACAATGTTTGTTGCTTGATCAAAAATTTCTGGGCTCTAGGACTTGGGTTTCTCTCCTCTAAAGCAACCCTTTGTGTGTGCAGGTATCATTGGGTCCTATCATGTCACCCCTGTTGGACTTGGGGGCAAGGGGAACTGATCTAAATATGCTGATGTTCATGTTACCCACTGGGTAATAAAGTCCTTTGTCCCTGACCCATAAATCATTTGTCTTCTGTCCATGAAACTGCGGTAGACTACCTTGTTAGCTTTCAAGTAGGGTAAAATCTCTGGCTCTGCAGCTTTTGATAGCCTTCCCCCAAGTCAGTGCACTCCAATCTTCCTTCCTCTGTAGACTGCCTCTTTGAGGTAGAACTATTATCATCATTAGCTCTAAGAGTGTTTCCTCTAACTAGTAAGCTTATTTTCTGTTTACTTTCTTTACAGTCACAATGATCAGGAACCATATTCTTCAGCCTAAATAAGAATTGTCACTCCCAACACAATTCACAATTGCAAAGATAGGGAATCGATCTAAGTGCCCATCAACCAATGGGTGGCTAAAGAAAATATGATGTAGACACACACACACACACACACCATAGAGTACTACTCAGCCATGAGAAAGAATGAAATTATGTCTTTTGCAGCAACATGGATGGAACTGGAGGCCATTATCCTAAGTGAAGTTACCCAGGAACAGAAAAATAAAGGCCACATGTTCTCACTTATAAGTGGAAGCTAAGCTACGGCTATGCAAGACATACAGAGAGGCATAATGGACACTGGACACTCAAAAGGGAGGTTGGAAAGGAGCGAGGAATGAAAATTTACCTGTGGGGTACACTGTACAGTACTCTGGTGATGGGTACACTGAAAGCCCAGACTCCACCACTATGCAATATATACATGTAATGGAATTCAACTCATACCCCCTAAATATATTAAAATAAAACACAAGAAATTTCTATGTACAGGGAAAGAAATAATAGCACAAAATTAACTTCTGGCAATGACAATTCTCTCTTTGATATGCCATGAGAGGTCACCAAAGCCAAAATAAACACCAAACTGTCCAAAAAGCACCTGAATTATTACAAATAAAGTGAAGCCCCTATGCCATGTTTTGGGGCAAAATACCAACTCAGTTTCTGTCCCAGAGAAAGCACTCAGTAATTTTTTTTTAAACAAAAAAAGAAATGTCTCAGTGGTCAAGAATTGTGATAGTATGAGAATCTCTGGGTGGGACATATAATCTATAAATATTCCTGTCAAAATAACAATAGTAACAATAAAAAATTACCATCATGAAAAAATTGATGCTCAGAGAGATTACACAGCTTCTCCAAGGTCACACAGCCCATGAATGGCAGAAACATAGTTAAAACCTCGGCCTACTAACTCTTAGTCATTATTCTGTATTATTTTCCCAATAGCAGTTTCCAGTTCAATTTCATGAATATGCATTATATATGTGTGTGTATATATATATACACAAATATGCATTATATATGTGTGTGTGTGTATATATATATATATATTAGGGGTTCTTACTCTGACTTCTTATCTGTTTTTGCTAATAATTAGCAACTTTAAAAAAAATGTAGGACCAGTTTAAGATTGCATTTCTATTCCTGTGTCTTCTTTCTTCTTCAGTACTATCCTCATCCAAATTGGTCCAAGTCCTCTTTGATTTGTTTTAGCCTGATGATTTAAGCAAGGAATGATGGAACCAAGGAAGTTACAGAGGTACAGCAGCCCAGGGAATCCTAAGCATTTACTGGTAATGACCAGTGAAGTTTAAAATATTTTTTTTCAGAGGTGGGGTCTTGCTATGTTGCCCAGGTTAGCCTCGAGCTCTTGGGCTCAAGGGATTCTCCTGCCTCAGCCTCCCAAGTAGCTGGGATTACAGGCATGTACCACTGTGCCTGGCCATGTTTAAAACATTCTTAATCTTAACTTCACAATACTCACTCTGCTCCCTTCATTTTTAATTTCTCTTAATTATCTTCATCTGATTTTTTGGTTCGTTTGTCTTTGTGTCTGCACATCCAGCATAATGTTAAAACTCTTCTGTTGATGGTTGAGAGATGAGACCCTTCATCTGGGATATTGGGAAAAGTGACCAAGCTGCCCACATGCTAGAGCTACTGTTTGTGGTAGGAAGGACTGGTTTCTTGATGCCCCATTTGGAAGAGTACCTCTGACTCTAAATAAAAACAGAACTTTTCTTCATTGTCCTCCTGATTTTCCACTTTGAAATAATTCACGGCGCAGCCTGACCACAGACTCATATCTCCAGGACTGCAGGTGTGCTAGCAGATTCCTCAGGAATGCAATAATTTCTTATCCCTTGATCATAGATTATAAAACCAGAAAATGAATAATAATATTGATAATTACTACTACAGCCCCCATTTATTGAATATTGATTATTGACAAGGCTCATTGCTAAGGTTTACATGTATTATCTCATTTAATCCTTTCACCACCGTATCTAAGATGGGTAGTATTTTTAATATTATCAACCCCATTTTAGAAATGAGGAAATTGAGGCTCAGAGAGGTTATGTAGTGTCCCAAGACTGTTCATCTGGCATGTGGCTAAACCAGAATTTCCCCTTAGGTATTCAGATATCAGAGCCTTTCTTAGATATTAGAACCACTGTGTTCTCAAGCAGAGAAGTGTGGTTCTAAGAACAGCAGCATCAGCACCACTTAGGAGCTTGTTTTTAATATAAATTCTTGGGCCTTATCTCACTTTTATCCGCTGAATCAAAAACTCTTGGGGTGGGGCTCAGCAATCTATTTAAATAAGTCTTCCCAGTTGATTCTCATGTAAGTTAGAGTTCTACAATCACGGCTCTAAAGCTTTCTCCTCTCCAGATAAATATTTAATGTCAATTTCATGAATAATTTTCTTTTAGGAATTTCCTTTTTATTTATTTATTTTTTAGAGATGGAGTCTTGCTCTGTCACCCAGGCTGGAGTGCAGTGGCACCATCATAGCTCACTGTAGCCTCAAACTCCTGGGATTAAGCAATCCACTCACCTCAGCTTCCCATGTAGCTGGGACTACAGGCACATGCTACCACATCTAGCTAATTTTTCTTATTTTTTTGTAGGGTCTAGCTATGTTGCCCAGGATAGTCTTGAACCCCTGGCCTCAAGCAATCCTATCACCTTGGCCCCCAAAGTGCTGGGATGATGGGCATGAGCCATTGTGTCTGGCCCAATTTCATGAATATTGATAATAAGAAATACCTTACTTAAAAAGTTCATATTTGTTAAATACAAATACGTTAAAATGCAGATTGCCATACACATACATCTATGAAATATTCTTGGCAACAACAACAACAACAATAAATCCTCCACGAAGCCCGAGTCAGCTGATGCCTCTGGCTCAACAGGGGCCAGAGGAACCTGTTAAATAACACCAGGCAAATGCAATCAGCAAAATCCAGTCTGTGAGAAATTCTGCAGGATTAATGACCTGTTTCTTCAATAGATAAATTGCAATGAAAAAAGATATAAATGAGAAACTTATAGGTCAAATGAAACTTAAGAGACATTAACAAAATGCAGTGTTTGGACCTTGTTTGGATCCTGATTAAAACAAAATAAATAATATAAACATTTTATGGGACAATGAAGTATTGAGGGATGTTTAAATGCTGGTTGGATATTTGATGATGATAAGGAATTAATGTTAATTTTTAAAGCTATGATAATAGTATTGTGTTTTTTTTTAAGTCCTTATTTCTTCAGACAAACATACTATTTACTGAAATAGAAGATTCTGGGATCAAGTTATTGGATTTAGTGAACATTGTGTTGTGGTTGTCTCTCTAACACACTCTCCCTTCTCCTGGTATCTACCCAGGTTTTTATTTGAGTGTTTATATCCCTCAACCCTGCATAGCCCAAATGATGGGTTATGGAACTCAGACTTAATTTAGCTCAATCCCAAACCCTAGCTACAATTTCTAGTTTGAAGATTGGCCAATTAGGCAGGAAGAAAGTTTTCTGGAGACCTCTGGGAAAGGAGTTTCCTTGCTTTTCTGAGAAAACTCCAGGATGCAACCCAAACTTGCTTTTCTAGGACGTGGATGTGGTAGCGAGCGTCTAAAATGTTCTCTTGGTATCCATGGCCTTTTGTAGTCCCCTCCTAACACTGAATCAGGGCTGACTGTGTAAACAATAGAACACTATGGGAGTGATGCCATGTGATTTTTGCAGCTAAAAGGCATTACAGGTTTCTTTGTGCTTTCTTAGATTTCTAGCTCTAGGGAAAGCCACCCACCATATCATGACAATCCTTGCAGCCTGGTGGAGAAGAACTATGGACTATAAGCAGGGTCGGGCCTGGTTAGTACTTGGTTGGGAGAAATAAATAATGAACACAAAAGATGAAAAAACTGTAGTCCAGAGAGTTGTGAGTAGGTGTTTTGTGACCATGGGAGGGAGCCAGCTTGGGGTGAATCTTACATTTTGTAAAGCAAGGCAGAGAGGCTGGAAAGAAATTGATTCCTCATTGCCATCAATGAAACCCATCTCACTTCTGTACTTTCCAGGTCATGAGCAAGAAGTCTCTTTTATTGTTAAGCTATTTTGGGTTTCTGTTGCTTTTAACTGTCTGATTGGAGTAGGAAATATGAGAATTGTGGTGGTATGAGTAGATTACAGGGAGAGTAGGTAAGCCATTATATTAGTTTCCCACGGCTGCTCTAACAAATTACCACAAAGTGGGAGACTGAATTTTATACTCTCATAGTTCTGGAAGCCAGAAGTCTAAAATCAAGATGTCAGCAGCACTTGTTCCTCCTGGAGACCCTGAGGGAGAGTCTGTTCCTTACCTCCCTCCTCACTTCTGGGGGTTGCCAGCAATCCTTGGAGTCCCTTTGCATAAATGCATCACTGCAGTTGCTCCTCTGTCATTGGCATGGCCTTCCTCCCTGTGTGTCTTCACATGGCTTTCTTATAAGGACTCCAGTCACTGGATTTAGGATCTGCCCTAATCTAGAATGACTTCATCTTAACTAACGACATCTGCAAAGACCCTACTTCCAAATAAGGTCACATTCTGAGTTCTGGGTGGACAACAATTTTGGGGGACACTATTCAATCCAGCACAGCTATGTCTTATAGCATTCATTCACTGAACAGATACTTATTGAGTGCCTGCTGTGTGCTAGACCCTGTGTGAGTCATTAGGGGTACAGAGGTGACAGATGTGACACATGTCCTTTATGGAGCTTACAGACCTTACAGTCCAGTATAAAAGACAGATATTAAGCAAATGGTTGCAAGTGAATAAAAATTACAAAAGAGGGAGGAGCCCTGGATGCCATGGTATCACATGAGAAGAGACCTACCGCATTTGAGGTGAGGGTGGTGGTGGTAAAAAAGAAAGTCTCCTTGTGGAAGGGACATCTGAGCTCAAACCAAGAAGAAAATAGGTCTTAGCTAGGCGAAGAGTATAAAGAGCAGATTATTCCAAACCAGTGCAGTGTAAGAGAATTTGCATTTTTAACAAGCACGTTGGCAATGCTCCTGCATGCTGGACTTTGAGAATCCCCACTCTGGGACTTCGTCTGACCCAAAGTGTCACCCAGTCTCCCTGTCAACCACCTGTAGGGAAGACCTCTCCCCGGCTGCTCTCTCAGCCCTGCTCTCCCATGTGGGCCCTTAGAACTGGGCCTCCTTATCCACCAGGACACATGGGCCCCCTTGCCACCACTGTGCTGCATCAACTAAGTAAAACACATGGCTTATATCTGGTTTAGGTTTTTCTCCTCCTTCAGTGAGAATTTTCCAACTTTACCCTGCCTCCAACTCTGTTCTATTTTCTGCTACATAGCAAACCTATTGCTTTGCATTTCAGTTGATAATTTATTTGTCATTGAATTGCAGAAGGTCACCTTTCTCTTAAAAACATCTTAATTGTATGTTGTACTCATTCAGTGTTTTATAGGAGGAAAGGTGTTGACATTTTTTTCATTTTCGATCTTCATCAGCAGAGGAAATTTTAAAAAACAGTATCTTTCCTTTAGAATAAAAGATGGAGACAGTCTACAGTAACATTTCCCAAATATCAGAACTGAAAAAAAAATTGTAAGAAGATTTGGGGCTGTTTCTCAGGAAAACTGGAGTCAATTCTTACCAGTTGGCTCCATTGCAAGATTGCTGAAACCGACATTTAAAGTGATCTGATCAGAGATTTTAGAACTTTAAAGAGTCTTGCAGGTCATTGAAATTCTGAAAGACCATCATCCCCTTTATTTTACAGTTGAAGAAAATTAAAGCTGAAGGAGGTGATGTGGTAAGTCCCTCTTATCAGATAACTCAAAACTCCTGTTCTTCAGAACTGTTATTTAATTTATTTTTAATGACTGTGGTTCTCCACTTTACTTTGTATGTGTGGCTACACTATTTATGCCTGGTCCAGCCTCGCAGGGCTTCTCTTTATTTGTTGCCACTTAACTTGCGGGAAGCCCAGCACCCTCCTCCCCCAGTGGTCCAGGTCTCGGAGAAACAAGGGTCACCTCAGTACCAGGGCTAGGGAATTAGCCCCTACAGCAGCGCTCTGGTTTCTGAGTCTTTTTCAAAGGTTATGCATGTCTTAGACATACAGAAAAGAAAAAAAATATTTAAAGCCATTTTCATTCGTTGTCTCCAGTCTAAAAATAGGGTGACAGAGGGATCGTGGGATAAGCAGCCGGAGCAGGGAAGAGTCGGTTGCCACAGTAACCAATGAGCCATTTCGCTGCATTTGCCTTGACTGTGTGATTTCTGGGAGGTTTTTTCCCCTTTCCTTCTCTTGTGCGTGGGGGTGGGGGTAGGTGGTGGGGGCATTTTTAGATTATATAATGTGGGACCAGATTTCTTACTTCCGGAGTCAACCAGTCTTCATGAAATTGCTATTCCCTTTTACTTCCCCCCGCCCCCATGCCGACTGCAAGCAGCCTAGGTTCCGTTGGCTTTGCTGGGGACCAAAAGAAAAGATTAGGATCGCACCCATCTCTATGTACAGTAGTACTTCTCTTGAACACTTCTCCAATTTTTGACAACCTAGCTCCATAGAAATATTTCCTCCCCCTCCAACCAGGTGCTCAAATGCCCCAGGCTCCAGACCTGGTTCTGTGCCTTCACCTCAAGCTCCACCCTCTTCCAACCTGCAGACCCTGGAACACTCTGGTATGGGATGCGGACCCTTATGAAAGCATGAAGAACACTGGCTTTGAGGCAAACAGATTTGTTTGAACCTTGAACCCACTGCTACCTTGGGCTAATAGTTATTTAGTATTTTTGAGCCTGCAGTGTGGTTGCAAGAGATAACACGTGCAGAGCAGTCAGCACAGTGTCTGGCACGTATGAGGCACTGAACAAATGTTAATCTTGTCCGATTCTTCCCCAAATTTCCCAGTCACCCCCTTCTTTAGCTCCTCCCTGCTATCATAGGCCTCTGATTTACCCCTGCAGACTTACTGCTAGACAGTGTTTTGAAAGACCCGACATATATTTTAGGGGTCACCCTCTCCTGTATCTCTTTTAATCTCTTTTTCTCTCCACAGTTCTCATTCTCCTCATTGGCTGTGTCATGTCCTCACATGGCATCTCTCTGCCCTTCAGACCTTTCCTGGCTCCTTTTCATCAAAACACATCTATTCTATCCCATTCACGAAGAGCCCAGTATGTGTCTGGATAGCTAATCAGATTCCCATCAAAATGTATAAATGTGTTCAATGGCTCCAAATGGGCTAAAATGACTCATGACAAGCTCCAATCATTACTGCTTATTAGGGTGATGAGGTATGAGTGAGAAGCGGAATGGGAGTGTATCAGTTTTAGTTGCAGTGGTGGGAATCCACCCTGAACTCACCTAAGCAAAAAAGGGAATATATTAGCTAAAGTAAGTGGGAAGTCCAGGAGTGGAGCTATCCACAGGGATCTAAGAAATTCAACAGCTGGCATCTGCACTCTTTCTGTTTGCCATCTTTTGGATATTTGACCCTCCAAACCTTATCTTGAAATTTGATCCCCAGTGCTGGAGGTAGGACCTCATGGGAAGTACTTGGGTCATGGGGGTGGATCACTCATGAATGGCTTAGTGCCAGCCTCATGGTAATGAGTGAGTTCTAGCTCTGTTAGCTCCCATGTGAGCTGGTTGTTAAAAAGAGCCTGGCACCTCCCCACCCCCTCTTGCTTCTTCTCTCTGTGATGTCTGCACAGGCAGGCTCCTTTCTCTTCTGCTGTGAATGGAAGCATCCTAAAGCCTGCACCAGAGCAGATGCTGGTGCCATGCTTCTGGTATGGCCTGTAGAACTGTGGCCAGATAAACCTCTTTTCTTTATAAGTTACCCAGCCTCAGGTATTCCTTTATAGCAACTTGAATGGACTAAGACACTGTTCCTTAATTCTGCTTGTCCCTGAGTGGCTTTATCCTTGTTTACCACAGATAGGCTTTCCCCAAATGGGTAACATGGTCTCAGATTTACATCATTTTAGCTTCTGTGACCCAAAAGGGAAAAATCCTTCTTTTCCAACTTCAGATTGGAAAATTCCAGGAAAAGGCTTTGACTGGTCTGGTTTGGGTCTTATCCTGACCCCGAATCAGTCACATTGGCCTGGAGAACGGGATCCTATCATTGACCATGTTATGTCTCATGTCAGAGAGGTGACTGAGATGGGTAGGCACCAGAATGACACGATTGAAATGGGAGAGGATCAGTCCCCAAAGGAAGACAGAATGCTGGTGGAAGGCAGAAATAAGAGAGTTTCACTTCAGAAGAATAACTGCAAAAGTACTTCCTGGACACTCGGAAGAGCATGTGGGGAAATGCAGAGGTAGATACAAAGCATGTGCTCAACTGACTTTGAGGAAGAAGACAAGGTTCTTGCCCTTAGGGAGCTCTGAATTCAGCACAGGAGAAAGGACTAAGAATACAAAGAGAAAGACAGGTGAAATCCCAGGAGTACAGGAATATACCCAGAGAGGAATTGAGAGAGGACTGAAAATGAAAAAGAAATTGTACCATATGTAAAAGGCATTAACTGTTTATAATAACAATGTATCTCAAATTGGGTTCTGTGGAGCACTAGCATTTCATGAGATGCTGCTATGGGCTGAAAGTTTGTAACCCCTAAAATTCATATGTTGAAATCCTACTTCCCAAGGTGATGGTGTGAGGAGGTAGGGCCTTTGGGAGGTGATTAGGTCATGAGGAAGGAGTCCTCATGAATGGGATTTGTGTCCTTATAAAAAATGCTAAGAGAGATTCCTCACCCCTCCCACCATGTGAGAAGGTACAATCTATGGACCAGAAAATGGGCTCTCACCAGACACTGACTCTTCCAGCACCTTGATCTTGGATTTCTCAGTCTCTAGAACTGTAAGAAAAAATCTTCTGTTGTTTATGAGCCACGTAGTCTATGGTATTTTGTTATAGCAGTGCAAATGAACTCAGACAGATGCTAATAGGTGTTTCTAAGAAAAAAGGAAAAAGAAAAGAAGGAAAAGGAAAGGAAAGGAAAGGGAAAGGAAAGCTAAGGGAAGGAAAAGGACTCTGTGCCATGTTTTAGAAATGATGGTTTAAACTAGGTTTTTAAAATTTTTAATTGTCTTTACTATGTTAATGCTTGTTCCACTCATACTTGACCACAGAACCAACTCCTTAACCACAGTCCACTTGCTAGCATCTTGAGTGAACCCATGTTCCATGTATCAGATTCTGGAGAAACCACCATAGAGGAATCCACATAAACCATGGTGACAATTAGAATGTTAGCTTCAGAAGGACCTTAAGATATCAAATGTCTGAATGCTTTTTTCTTTTTACTTTAAACTTTTAATTTTAAGATAATTGTAGATTTACATGCAGTTCTAAGGAATAATAAAGAGAAATCCTGTGTGCCCTTTATCTAGTGTCCCCTAATGATAGCATCCTGCAAAGCCTGCAATATGACTACCAGGATATTGACACCGATATGGTCAAGACACAGAACATGTTCATCATCATAAGACCCTTCATGTTGCCCTTTTATGACCACACTTACTTCCCTCTGCCCGATCCCCTCCTTTTTTTTTAAATTCAGAATATTAGGGGGTACAAACATTAAGGTCACATACATTGCCCTTGTCTCCCCTCCCCTTCGAGTTAGAGCTTCAAGCATGTCCATCCCCCAGATGGTGTGCATCACACACACTCAGATCCCCTCCTTAATTCCTGGGATCCACGAATCTGTTCTTTGTTTCTATGATTTTGTCATTTCAAGAATGTTACATAAATGAATTATACAGTGTGTAACCCTTTGGGATTTTTTTTTATTATTCAGCATTGTTCTCTGGAGAATTATGTACACCAATAGCTTGTTCCTTTTTATTGCTGAGTAGTATTTGTTTCCAGTCTGGGGCTATTATAACTAAAACTACAATAAACATTGATGTACAAATTTTTGTGTGAAAATAAGTTATTTCTCTGGTATAAATACCCAGAATTGCAATTGCATGGGTCATATGGTACTTGCATGTTGACGTTTTGAGAGTTATTTATGTTAGAGACTATCTCTCTGTTGGATGTGTAGTTTGCAAATATTTTCTTCCAGTCTATAGTTTGTATTTTCATCCTTTTAGTTGGATCTTTCACAGATCTAAAGTTCTTAATTCTGATAAAGTCAAATTTATCAATTTTTTCTGTTGTAGATTGTGCTTTTGGTGTCAAGTGTAAGAACTCTTTTTTTTTTTTTTTTAAAGGCTAATCATGTGAAGTGATAGTGGAGAAGGAACAAAGGAATCTGTAACTCGTTGTGATCAATTAGTTGTAAACACCACTGCACTCAGACCATCCAAGTATAAGAACTCTTTGCCTAGCCCTAGATCCTGAAGATTTTTTCCTATGTTTTTTCTTGAAAGTTTTATTGTCTATGTTTTGCATTTAAGTCTGTTATCCATTTTGAATTTATTTTTGCAGGAGGACTGAGAGGTGCAAGTTTTTATTATTATTATTATCATTGTTCTTTGCCTATGGATGTCTAATTGTTTCAGCACTATTTGTTGAAAAACTATCTTTCCTCCATTGCATTGTTTATGCACCTTTATCAAGAATCTGCTGGGTATATTTGTGTGGGTCTGTATTCTCTATTCTGTTCCACTGATCTATGTATCTATCTCTCTGCCAATACCACATTGTCTTAATTAATGTATCTACACAATAAATATTGAAATCAGGTTAACTGATTTCTCCCACCATATTCTTCCTTTCCAAAATTGTTTTAACTATTCTAATTTCTCTGTCTTTCCATACCTATTTTTGAATAATTTTGTCTATATCTACCAAAAAATCTTGCTGGAATTTTGGTAGAAATTTCATTAATCTTACATATTAACTTTGGAAGAATTAACATCTTTACTGTGTTGAGCCTTTCAATTCAGGAGCACAATATGTCTCTCCATTTATTTAGGTCTTTAATTTATTTCATCAGTGTTTTTTAGGTTTCAGCATACAAGTGCTGTGCATATTTTGTTAGACCTAAACTTAAGTATTTCTTTTCTTTTTTAGCCATGGTAAGTGCCATTGTATTCTTAATTTTGGTGTTCATGTGTTCATTCTTAGTATTTATGCATACAATTGAATTTTGTATGTTTATTTAGTATCCTATAACCTTGATAAATTCTATTAGTTCTAGGCAGATTTTTTAATAAATTTCTTGGAATTTTCTATGTATACAATCACATCATCTACAAATAGAGACAATTTTATTTCTTCCTTTTTGATCTATATAACTTTTATTTCTTTTTCTTGTCTAATTGCACTGGCTAGAACTTCAAGAATTATGTTGAATAAGAGCAGTGAGAGTGGACATCCTTGCTTTGTTCTTGATTTTAGGTGTAAACTATTCAGTCTTTCACTATTAATCATAATGTTAGTTGAAATTTTTTTGTAGATGCTCTTTATCCAATTGAAGAAGATCCTCTCTATTCATATCCCTGAGGATTTTTATCATGAGTGGGTGTAGAATTTTGTGAAATGCATTTTTCTGTATTGATTGATATATCATGTAATTTTTTTTTCTAGCCTAATTGGTGAATTACATTTATTGATTTTCAAATATTATACCAGCCTTGCATCCCTGGAATAAACCTCAGTTGGTAAAGATGTATAATTTATTTTATATATTGCTAGATTCCATTTGGTAATATTTTGTTCAGGATTTTTATGTCTGTATTCATGATGGATATTGGTCTTTTTAAAAATTATCTTTTTCTGATTTTGGTATCAGGCTAATTCTATTATAGCTTCATAGACTGAATTGGGAAGTGTTGCCCCCTTTTGTATTTTCTGGAAAAGATTGTGTAGATTGGTATTAATTCTTCTTTGAGTTATTTGTTGAATTCTTGAGTGAAGCCATTTGGGCCTGGAGATTTCTGTTTTGAGAGTTTTTCAAATTATAAATTCAGTTTTCTTAATAGTTATAGGTCTATTCACATTATTTTATTTTGTATGAGTTGTGGTAGTTTGTACTCTTTTTAAAAAAGAAATTGGTCCAGTTTATCTAAGTTGTCAAATTTGCATGTAGAATTATTTGTAGCATTCCCTTATTGTCCTGTTCATGTCTATAGAGCCAGTAGTAATATCTTCTGTTTCATTCCTAATACTGGTAATTTGTCTTCTCTCTTTTTCAGTCTTGCTAGGGGCCTGCCAATTTTTTTTCTTGATTTTTCAAAAACTAAGTCTTTTTTTCATTCAATTTCTTAATTGTTTTTCTATTTCAAATTTCACTGACTTCTGTTCTTACCTTTATTATTTCTCTCCTACTTGCTTTTGAGCTTGTTTTGCTCTTCATTTTCTAGGTTCTAAAGGTGAGAACTTAGATTATTGATTTAATACTTTCCTCTTTTCTAATATATGTATGTAGTGCTGTAAATTACCCTCTCAGCTCTGCTTTAGCTGTGTCCCACAAATTTTAGTATGTTATGTTTTCGTTTTCATTCAGTTCTGTATATCTATCTATCTATCTATCTATTATATGTTGCCCTTGAGATTTCCTTTTTGACTGATTTTATTGATTGATTGATTGATTGATTGACAGGGTCTTGCTCTGTCATCCAGGCTGGAGTGCAGGGGTACCATCATAGCTCATTGCAGCCTCAAACTCCTGGGCACAAGCAATCCTCCTGCATCAGCCTCCCAAGTAGCTAGGACTATAGGCATGCACCACCATGCCCAGCTAATTAAAAATTTTTTTTGTAGAGATGGGGTGTCACTATGTTGCTCAAGATAGTCTTGAATTCCTGGTTTCAAGCAATCCTCCTACCTTGGCCTCCCAGGATGCTGGGATTATAGGTGTGAACCACCATGTCCAGTCTGATATATTATTTAGAAGTGTGTTGTTTGGATTGTAAGTATTTGGATTTAAAAAAAGAAATCTCTGTAATCTCTATTATTGATTTCTAGTCTGATTCCATTTTGGTTGAAGAACATACTCTGATTTTAATTCTTTTTTTTTTTTTTTT
>VBSM01002616.1:44980717-45043327 GCA_008086735.1 Cheirogaleus medius
GGGTCTTGCTCTTGCTCAGGCTGGTCTCAAACTCCTGACCTCGAGCTATCCTCCCGCCTCAGAGTGCTAGGATTACAGGCATGAGCCACCATGCTCGGCCTGCTAAGAATTCTTAATATGGGATTTACCCACTTACCATATTTTTAAGTGGACAATACAGTATTGTTATCTATAGAAACAATGTTGTATATCAGTTGTTGATGTACAATGTTATTCATGTTGCTTAATTGAAATTTTATACATGTCGATTAGTAACTCCTCATTTCCCCCCTTTCCCCAGCCCCTGGTTCCTACCATTCTATTCTTTGCTTCTATGAGTTTGACTATTTTAGATACTTTAGATATGTGAGATCATGCCGTGTTTGTCCTTCTGTAACTGGCTTATTTCACTTAGCATGTCTTGTCACATATTGCAGAATTTCCTTCTTTTTAAAAGCTGAATAGTATTTCATTGTATGTATATAGAGTGCCACATTTTCTTTATCCATTGATCTGCTGATGGACATTTGGGTGATTTCCACATCTTGGCTATTGTGAATAGTACTGCAATGAATATGAAAGTGATAGTATCTCTTTGAGATCCTGATTTTAATTCTTTTGAATAAATACAGAGTAGGATTGCTGGATCATACGGGAGTTCTATTTTTAAAGGAACCTCTGTACAGTTTTCCATGGTGGTGGCGATTTTACATTTCCACCAACGGTGTACAAGAGTTCCTATTTCTCCATATCCTCACCAATACTTTTGACTTTTAATTTTTTGATAATAGCCATCATACAGGCATGAGATGATATCTCACTGTTGTTTTGATTTGCATTTCCCTGATTATTAATGATGTTGAGCATCTTTTCATATACCTGTTGTCCATTTGTATGTATTCTTTGGAGAAATATCTATTTACATCTTTAGCTATTTTTTAATTGAGTTATTAATTTTTATAATTAAGTTGTAGGAGTTTAAGATATATGGTTCGCAAATATTTTCTCCCATTTCACAGCTTACCTTTTCACTGTGTTAACCGCTTCGTTTTCTGTGCAGAAGCTTTTTAGTTTGATGTCATCTCATTTGTCTAATTTTGCTTTTGTTGTCTGTGATTTTGTTGTCATATGCATAAAATCATTTCCAAGTCCAATGTCATGAAGCTTTACCCCTATTTTTTCCTGCAAAAGTTTTACAGTTTCAGGCCTTATGTTTAAGTCTTTAATGCATTTTGAGTTGGTTTCTATGTATGGTGTGAGATAAGGTTCCAATTTCATTCTTTTGCATGTGGATATCTAGATTTCACAACACTGTTTGTAGAAGAGACTGTCCTTTCCCCACTGTGTGTTCTTGGCAACCTTGTAGAAAATCAATTTTACCACATATGTGTGGATATATTTCTGAGCTTTCTGTTCTATCCTATTTGCTAACACAAAAGCTGTCCAGAAAGTATACAGGTTCTTAGTCAGTACCCATACTATTTTAATTAGTGTTGTTTTGTAATATATTTTGAAATCAGGATGTGTGATACCTCTAACTTTGTTCTTTTCCAAGATTGTTTTGGCTATTTAGGATCTTCTGTGGTTCCATATAAATTTTAGATTTTCTATTTTTGTAAGAAATGCTATTTAGATTTTGATAGAGATGACTTTGAATCTGCAAGTGGTTTGGGGTAGTATGGACATCTTAACAATAAAATCTTTCAACTTATGATGAACATGAAATGTCTTTCCATTTGTTTGTATCTTCTTTAATTTCTTTTATCAATGATTTGTAGTTTTCATTGTATAGTTTTTCACTTCCTTATTTAAATTTATAACTAAGTACTTTATTCTTTTTGATCCCATTTTAAATGGGATTATTTTTCCTGCCTCAGGCTTATTTGTACAAATAGCACAAAAGGCCCCCAGCCCCATGCAGACAACAGCCCAGAGATCACACCTGTTCCGCCTGCCTTCGCATTGGCAGACAGAGGCCTTTACTCTGGAGCCTTTCTGGGAGTGGGCACCTTTGGGAGCTCTGAGCTGGAACTGAAGCTGGAGCTTCACTGAAGCCATGGACTGGGCCTTGGTTTGATCCTTGGCCTTGCCCTTTGGCCTGCAGAGCCTGAGACCCTTGGCAATGGATGCAGGAGCTCACTTCCCAAGTCTGGGGTGGACAAGGTAGGCATGTCCACTGAGCTTGTGGCTGGTGACCTTTGGGTTCTTGGGCTTAACCTCCTTGGGCTTTACGAGGGCCTTGATAGATTCAGCATGTGCACTCATGGCCTTGGTGTTGTGGCCTGCATCTTCTTCAGGCCCTTCTTATTGTGCTTGATGGCAAAGCGCATGTTCCTCGGGAACTTGGGGTCCACCCCCTTAAGAGACTCACATCTTTGTGGTGGGTGGTTTCTTGATGCCATTTCTGTGCCACTTTAGGGACTGGGTGTGTGTGGTATGGTTCTTGGACTTGGTCCATGTCTGCACCATAAACCGCAGCTGCCAAATTGCCTGCGACTGGAAGAGAGAGAGGCAGTGGTGCACCATGGGAAACGGGGTGGACGACACTGGAAGGTACTACTGGAAAAGCTCCCCTCCCTGCTCCAGCGCTGGGAGGAAAGGTTCTGAAGCCCAGAAAGATCCAAGCCAAACCGTGATTTTTTTCTTAATATTTTTTGGATATTTTGTTATTAGAATATAGAAACACAACTTATTTTTGTATGTGGATTTGGTATCCTGCAATTCCTTAAATTCATTTATTTGTTATAACAGATTTTTTTTTGTCTGAAGTCTTTAGGGCTTTCTATATGTAAGATCATGTCATCTGCCAACAGGGATGCTATGGTTTCAATGTTTGCCCTGAAATTCATATGCTGGAAACTTAATCCCCAATGCAACAGTGTTGGAGGTGAAGCGTAATGGGAGGTGTTTAGGTCATGAGGGCTCTGCCCTAATGAGTAGATGAATGCCGATTGTAAAAGGGCTTGAGGCTGCGAGTTTGACCTCTTGCTCTCTCTTACCTCTCTGCCCACACCTCCTCCCTGAAGATGCAGCAAGAAGGTCCTCACCAGATGTGGGCCCCTTGAGCTTGGACTTCTCAGCCTCCAGTACTGTAAGAAATAAATATCTGTTCTTTATAAATTACCCAGTCTCAGGTATTCTGTTATATAAGCACAGAACAGACTAAGACAAGGGACAGTTTTACTTCTTCTTTTCTAATTTGGATGTCTTTTTTTTTTTTATTGCCTAATTGCTCTGGCTAGGACTTCTAGTTCTATGTTAAAAAGAAGTGTCAAGAGTGGACATCCTTCTGGATAAATACATAGAAGTGGGTATTTACCCTAAGATCCTTAGAAAACATCCTAAGATTTTCTTAATCTTAATGGGAAAACTTTCAGTTTTTCACTGTTGAGTGTGACATTAGCTGTGGACTTGTTATATATGACCTTTATTGTGTTGAGGTAATTTCCCTCTACTACTAATTTGTTGAGAGTTTTTATCATGAAAGAATGTTGAATTTTATCAAATTCTTTTTCCTACAACTATTGAGATGATTATATGGTTTTTTATTCTCTATTTTGTTAGTGTGGTGTATCACATTAACTCATCTGCATGTGTTGAGCCATCCTTGTATTCCAAGAATAAATCCCACTTGGCCACGGTGCATGATCCTTTTAATGCACTATTGAAATTGGTATTTTATTGGAGATTTTCAGTTATATTCAAAGGAATATTAGCCTGTAGTTTTCTTCTCTTGTAGTATCTTTGTCTGCCTTTAGTATCTGGGTGATGCTGGCCTCATAAAATGAGTTTGGGTGTGTCTCCTCCTTTATAATTTTTTAGAAAAATTTGAGAAAGATTGATATAAATTATTCTTTGACTGTTTGGTAGAATTCACCAGTGAAACCATCTGGTCCTGGGCTTTTCTTTGTTGGGAGATTTTTGATTATTGATTTAATCTCCTTACTTGTTACAAATCTTTCAGATATTCTATTTCTTCGTGATTCAGTATTTGTACATTGTTTGTTTCTAGACATTTATCTGTTTCTTCTTGTTTGTCCATTTTCTTGGCATGGAATTGTTAATAGGATAATATATTCTTTATATATCTAGATGCTTTATATTTCTATGACATCAGTCGTAATGTCTATTCTTTTATCTATAATTTTACTTATTTAAGTATTCTCTCCTTTTTTCTTAATCTAGCTAATGGTTTATTAATTTTGTTTTTAAAGAACCAACTTTTAGTTTTATTGATTTTTCTATTTTTTTCTCTTCTCTATTTTATTTATTTCTTCTCTAATCTTTATTGCTTCCTTCTGCTAACGTTGGGTTTGGTTCTTCTTATTTAAAGTAATAATTTAAATTAATTATTGATAGGGAGGGATTTATTATTGCCATTTTCTTAACTGTTTTCTGTTTGTATTGTAGTGTTTTGGTCCTTCCTTTTCTCTTTGCTCTCTTCCTTTATATGTGTGTTTTTTTAAATTGGCATTTTTTGATTACTATATCTTTTTCTTTTGTGTAACTTCTATAGGTTTTTTTTTGTATTGACCATGGGGCTTTCATAAAATATCATATAGTTATAATAGTCTATTTTAAGCTGATAATAACTTAACTTTACTTGCATATAAAACTCTACACTTTCACCATTCTCCCCAACATTACATGTTATTGATGTCATAATTTATATTGATTTATATTGAATATTCATTAATGTAATTTTAGCCATGTTATATTTTAGTACTGTTATATTTTATATTTATCTTTTAACTTTTATACTAGGATTAAAAGTGATTTACTCACTACTGTTATAGTAATAGAACATTCTGTATTTATCTATATATTACTCCTACCAATGAGTTCTATACTTTCTTGTGCCATTGTGTTGCTGTTTCAACTTGAAGAACTCTCCCTAGCCTTTCTTGTAAGGCAGACTTAGTGGTTTTGAACTCCCTCAGCTTTTGTTTGTCTGGGAAAGTGTTTGTCTCCTTCATTTTTTTTTTTTTTTTTTTGAGACAGAGTCTCACTTTGTTGCCCGGGCTAGAGTGCCGTGGTGTCAGCCTAGCTCACAGCAACCTCAATCTCCTGGGCTCAAGCGATCCTCCTGCCTCAGCCTTCCGAGTAGCTGGGACTACAGGCATGAGCCACCATGCCCGCCTAATTTTTTCTGTATATATTTTTAGTTGGTCAATTAATTTCTTTCTATTTTTAGTAGAGACGGGGTCTCGCTCAGGCTGGTCTCGAACTCCTGACCTTGAGCGATCCGCCCGCCTCGGCCTCCCAGAGTGCTAGGATTACAGGTGTGAGCCACCACGCCTGGCCTGTCTCCTTCATTTTTGAAAGACAGTTTTGCTGGGTATAATATTCTTGGTTGGAAGATTATTTTTTTTCTTTTAGCACTTTGAATGTATCATCCCACTCCCACCTGACCTGCAAAGTTTCTGCTAAAAAATCTGCTTATAGCATCATGTAGGTTCCTTTATACATGACAAATCACTTTTGCTGCTTTCAAAATTTTCTTTGTCTTTTAACAATTTGATTATAATATGTCTTGGTGTGGGCTGCTTTGAGTTCATCTTCATTTGTTGTACTTTGAGTTTCCTGGATCTGGAAATTTCCAAGATCTGAGATGTTTTCAGCATTATGTACCATACAATGACATTTCAGTAAACAACAGATTGCATATACAATGGTGGCCTTATAACAGTATAATGGAGCTGAAAAATTTCTACCACCTACTGACATTATCACCATTGTAACATATTAGTGCAGCACAATACTCAAGTCTTTGTGGTGATGCAAGAGTAAACAAATCTATTGCACTGCCAGTCATATTAAAGTATAGCACGTATAGGCTGGGCACAGTGGCTCATGCCTGTAATCCTAGCACTTTGGTAAGCCAAGGTGGATTGCTTGAGGCCAGGAGTTTGAGACTAGCCTGAGAAACATAGTGAGACCCTATCTCTACAAAAAAAAAAAATTAACCAGGCATGGTAGCACATGATTATGGTCTTTCTTTTTTCTTTTTTTTTTTGTGAGTTAGGGTCTCACCCTGTTGCCTGGGCAACAGGGCATCATCATTTCTCATTGCAGCCTCAAAGTTCTGGGCTCAAGTGATCCTCCTGCCTCAGTCTCCCTAGTATTTGGCGATACAAGTGCGTGCCACCACACCTGACTTTTTATTTTTTGTAGAGATGGGGTCTCGCTATGTTGCTCAGGCTGGTCTCAAACTCCTGGCTTCAAGTAATCCTCCATCTTGACCTCCCAAAGTGCTAGGACTACAGGTGTGAGCCACTGTGTCCATCTTGCATTTCTTAATTAAGTTTATTTCTAAGTATTTTATTCTTTTTGTTGCTGTTATAAATGGATTTTTCCTTAATTTCATTTTTGGAATATTCATAGCTAGTTTACAGAAATACAATTTATTTTTGTTTATTGATCTGGTATCCTGCAACTTTGCTGAACTTACAAGGTTTTTAGGCCATTTTATTAGCTTTTCTTGAAAATAATATTTTTTAGTTTTTTTGATTCATAATTGCACATTTTAAATCTATTTCATTAATATCTTCTATTGTCCTATTTCCTTCTTTCTGCTTTTTCAGGTTTAAATTTAAATTATTTATCTAATTCTTAAAATAGATGCTTAAATAATTGATTTTCAGCATTTTTAAATTTCTCATATACATTTTTCGCTATTAATAGCCATTAAAACATGGTTTTGAGTATATCTTAAAAGTTTTAAGTATAATGTTTAAGTTAAAGTATAATGCTTTCATTGCAATTTAGTTCAAATATTTGCTATTATGATTTTTTTTCTTTCACACATGGTTTATTTATACCATACTTTTTAACATCTAAAGTTACATTGATTTCAGTTACCTTTTGTTGATTTCTAGATTAATTATACTGTGGTCCTGGACATATCTTATGTAATTTCAATTTTTTGTGGTCTAGTTTATAATCAGTTTTTTTGCAAATGTATTATACACAGTTGAAAGGAATGTGTATTCTGTAGCTGTTGAGTTCAGTGTTCTATATGTGTCCAGGAAATCAAATTTATTAATCATGTTTCTCAAATCTTACAACATTAATGACTTTCCCCCTCTGCTTAATTTATAATTTTTTTACAACTCAATAAGTATTTGTTGATTGAATTTGTTACAACCAATTTCTTTCTTTTTATTTCAAAGTATTACAGGAGTACTAATGTTTTTGGCTACAAGGATCACTTTTTTAATGCTTGAGACAGGGTTATAAGTGTACCCGTCACCCAGATAGTGTTCACTGTACTCATTAGGTAGGTTTTCACCCATCCCTTCCTGTCCTGTCCTCCCAATTGATTTTCGTTGAGTTATACTTCCCTCTATGCACATGAGTGCTCATCAGTTAGTTCCAATTTAATAGTGAGTACATGTGGAGTTTGTTTTTCCATTCCTGAGATACTTCACTTAGGATAATGATCTCCAGTTCCATCCATATTGTAGTCCCACCAACAGTGTATAAACATACCTTTCTCTCTGCATCCATGTCCACAATATTGTTTTTGAACTTTTTAATAAAAGCCTTTCTAACTGGCATAAGGTGATATCTCACTGTGGTTTTAATTTGTATTTCCCTGATAATTAGTGACATTGAACATTTTTTCATGTATTTATTGGACAATTGCCTATCTTCTATTGAAAAAACTCTGTTCGTGTTTTTGCCCACTTTTTAATGGGGTTGTTTGGTTTTTTTTCTTGCTAATTTGCTTGAGCTCTTTGCAGATTCTGGTTATTAACCCTTTATCAGATCTGTAGCTTGCTAATATTTTCTTCTATTCTGTCAGTTGTCTATTTGCTCTATTTATTATTTAATCAAATCCCATGGGTTGTATGTGGATGGTTTTATGTCTGGATTTTCTGTTCTATTGGTCTATATCTCTGTTTTTGTGCAAATACCATGTTGCTTTGGTTGCTATAGCCTTATAGTATGGTTTGAAGTCTGGTAATGTGATGTCTCCAGATTTGTTCCTTTTGCTTAAAATTGCTTTTCCTTAATCTATAAATTAATGAGAGAGGTTGTTATAATCTTCCAATATGATTGTGAATTTGTCTATTTCTCCTTAGAGTTCTATTACTTTAACTTTATATATATTTGATAATTTTATCAGGTGTATACACATTTAAAATTTTTATCTCATTAGTGAATTAAATCTTTTATCATTTGAAAATTTCCACTTTGTCTTTTTAAATTTTGCCTGCTGTTATTATCATTATACCAATTTTCTTTTGGCTGCTGGTTATGTAGTAAATTTATTTTACATTTCTTTATTTAAAAATTTTTAATCCTGTTTCAGTTGTCTACTGATCATAACATACCACTCAAAAACTTAGCAACTTAAAACAACTATGATATTATTATACATCATAATTCTGTGGGTTGACTTGGTAGCTTAGTAGTTTTCATTTGGAAGTGGGGATCCCTCTTGCAGGTGTAGTCATAAGGTAACTGATACTGATGTCATCTGGAGGCTTTATTTGGCTGGATGTCCAAAATATCTTTTCCCCTCATTTGTTCGACATCTCAGCTGGAATGGCTGAAGCAGCTGAGAGATGACCATTCATCTTTGTTTTTCCACATGGCCTCTCCACATGGCTAGCTCAGGCTTCCTCATAGCACGACAGGCTAAGAGTGGCTGGTTATTTTGTGTGGTAGCTGGCTTCTCCTAGAGTGCATTTTCCAAGAGACTAAGGCAGAAAGTGCAGACTTCTTATGATCTGACTATGGAAGTCATGTTGTGCTACTTTGTCATATTCTGTTAGTCCAGGGTGAGAGGGCTGGCTCATATTTAAGGGGGAAGGGGGCTACACAGGAATGTAAATATTGGGAGGCATGATCTATTAGAAAGATATTTGAAAACTGGTTATCGAAATTTTCTCTGTGTCCTGCAATGGCTCCTATCCCTCCCAAATGCAAAATACGCTCACTTCTCCACCAAGGCCCCCATAGTCTCTCTCTATTGTGGCATCAGGCTCAGGCTTAAAGTCCTGGATCTTGTCATCTGAATTATGTTCAGGTACAGATGAAGCTTCTTGGGTATATTACTGGGGTACCTTTCCTCTCAATCTATATTTTTGAAAGCATGGCGTTTTTAGAGTTTTTAGACTTCTTACATGGTCACTATATTTCCTCAGAGCTCATTTTCCAAGAAATTAAGGTGGATGATGTAAGACTTCTTTTCATCTACTTTTGAAAGTCACAAAGTGTCACTTACACTACATTTTATTAGTCCAAAGCATATCACAAATCCAGCCCAGATTCAAGGAGTCAGGAAGAGGGTACTACAAAAAGACATGCATACAGGGAAATAATAATCCTATTTTTGGACATACTTTATATTTTAGGTGCGTTAGCTGTAAGTAGTATACAGCTGGTATTTTTTAATCCAGCCTAAAAAAATCCATCTTTGAAAAAATTAAAGCATTTTAACCATTGACATTTAATCTGATTATCAGTATATATTGGGTCTTAGTATTGAATTTTACCACTCCTTTTCCATGTGTTTCTTCTTTCCTGTATTCCTATTTCTTTCTTTTCTTGCCTTCTTTTGTGTTGAATAGGTTTTTATCATTCTGCCTTTTTCCTTCTATTAGCTTGGTTGCATTTTACTCTTTCCGAGTGGTTATTAGTTAGTCTATTGCTTATGAATTCTTTTTTTTTCCCTTTTATTTCATCATATAATGGGGGTACAAATATTGTTAGAGTTACATACATTGCCCCTACCACCCCTCCCCACCAACTTGCCAGAGCTTCAAGCTAGTCCAATCCCCAGGTGGCGCGCACGGCACACATTATGTAACTCTACACTTCCTCCCCCCTCCCGCCCGCCCTCCATCTGACAAGAGATTTTTTTTTTTACATTTTGGATACATTGTATAACTTTGCCTCTCCCTAAGAAGGGTTAGAGGTATGCCCTTCCCCCTGACAATGCTCACCACATCCCTATGATGTGGGTCTTGTCCCCCCTCCCGAAACCCTGGTGAACCCAACCACCATTTGAGCACCATAGTTTTAATCAGTCAGTACCAATTTGATGGCGAGTAGATGTTGAGCCCACTTTCCATATCTTGTGTTGTGCTTATGAATTCTTGAAAGATAATTTTTCTGGCTATAGAATTTTTAGTTGCTGTTTATTTCCTTCAACCGTTAGAAGATGTAAATCTATTATCTTCTAGCTCCTGTGATCTCTGTTGAGAAGTCAATTGTCAGTCAAATTGTTCCTCCTTTAAAGGTAGTCTTACTTATCTTATTAAAGAGTTTTCTTTGGTTTTGTTTTTTTCATCAATTTTATTGTTATGTGCCTGAGTATGGATTTCTTTATATTTATTCTGTTTGGTAGTCATAAGCATTTTAAATTTGTGGCTTCATGTTTTTAATCTGTTTTGGAAAATTGCCCACTCATGTTTCTTCCAATATTGCTTCTGTCTCATTGACCATGTCTAAGAGTACATAGTTTTTATGACCAAGTCATATTTCTTGGACATAGTCTTCCTCTAGGATGAAAAGTATAGAGATATATACCACATTGTGGTGGATGTTTTTCTTCATTAGTATTTAGAAAATGATCTTATTCTTTTTTAGGGACTATATAATATTCAGTTGCAGAAGTGTTACTGTAATTTGTTTAAATAGCTCCCTATTGATGAAAATTTATAAACAATATAACACTTCTATTTCTTTGAATATATTTCTCCTTTGCCTTTCCCTTTTATACTTCTTGATAACTCATGCCCATCTCTTAGGACTAAGCTTAAAAACAATGCCCTAACAAATTCCCTCAAAAAGATTTACTCTCTTTCATTGCTGTTATACACCCCTCTTTCAGAAGTTATTACAATTGGTTGTGATCTTTTGTTTGCATGTCTATATTTTTCTTCACAGTGGGAACATCTTATGATCAAGGGTCATGCCTGAGTTATTTTTGTCTGCCGATTGCATAGTGAGATTTTTGAGACCAGTAAACACTCAATAAAGGCTGAATAAATAAATACGTTTTTCCCCCAGAGATCTTCTTTGTGCCTTCCTATCCTCCATGTTCTGTGCATTAATTATATCAATTACTTTAAATGTTCCATTACTGACTGCTGAAACGACTCACAGGAATCAAATTATTTATACTTGTGGAACAGTTTTATTACAAGCAAAGGATACAGGACAACAATATCAGGAATAGAATATATACTTAAAGTATCTGGACATTTCATGTCCAGGCTTCTTTGTCCTTCCATTGCTGGTTTGAACAAGACACACTTTGTCTCCAGGTCTCAAGCCACCACACTGTGTGTGCAAAGCATCTCATTGCCAGGCAGCCCAGAAGCTCTTCCTGGTCCAGGTCTCTTATAATGAGCTGGCCATATAGACACATTGCAGTCATGTGATCAGACTTAGCTGTCATACCTGCCTTACTCCACCAAAACCAAGTACAAGTCACGAGTCTAATTACTATTACTAAAAAATGCTGACGGGCTCTTGCCTCCTGTTCTAAAACAACTCATAGACCCATGGTTAGAGCGCATCACTTGTATTTAGTTCATACGACATAGTGTGGAACAAAGGTCACTATCATGTCCCAGGAAGATTTGGAATAAGCATTCCAGAACAGCTGATATTATTTAAAAAACTGATGAGAAGGATAATGTCAGGATAGTTCTCCTTAGTTTTAAAGCATCGCAGATTTTTTTTAAAACCCTAAGCATGTGAGACATCAGTCTTTAGCTGGGGTAAACATAAGCTTTCTTGAAAAGAAATCCAGTCAAACTTTGAAATACAGTTTTGTGAATTCACTACCTAGTCTCAAAAATCACAGCCAGCCATTGTCCGTACTCAAACTAACTAGGTGTTAAGTGGCTCAGAAGAAAGTAAGCCAGAACCAAAAGGAAGGTAAAATTTAATTTGACTAAACTGCAGGCAGGCCTTAGCTAATTATAGAATCCCAGGAATACAGAGGGCCTTAATTTATCTGAGGCTTACTTCCTTTTAATTGTGATAGTCATGCTCATTTTAATGCTATTACTAAAAGGCAGGTCTATCTCATTTCCATTGAAAAAAACTTCTCAAAGCCCTCATATTTCAGTATACTTTTATATTCAGTTATACATTCCCTCTTTCATTCTATTGTGCATAATACCTGAAATATAGTGGAGTTAAATAAATGTTTGCAAAATGAATTAAAGAATGTGTAAGTAATTGTAATGCTAGATAAAACTCAGATCTTTCCCACTGCTGACTCTCCAACTTTTTCCACCAAACTCTTACACATTGCTAGAGGATGTGATCCAACGGAGCTGACATGGCTCTTTTCACATTCATGCTATTAAACCCAGCTAGGTCCTTATTGCTATTGAACAATCTTTTTAGTCATGTCTTACTGCCTTCCTAGAACATTCACTATCATAGTTTATTCCAGTACTTTAACTCATCCAAACCCTAGTCCCACCCTGAGCTTCCTTATTCTCAGCAGCAGAGAACTGTCACTAGCAGCACTACCAACTTTCCACCTTGGTGGGTGGTTACACGTGGTTGTGAATGGTTGGGTGGTTATGTACATGTCTTATTTTGCCTTCTGACTGTAAACTTCTTGAGGCCAGAATTCATCTTTCACTATTCCTGCTCAAACTGAATCATAACCCATGAAACATGGAACAATGGTTTTCCAATAAATTGAGCTCATCTATTCTGATTTTTGCTGCACAACACACTACTCCAAAGTTAGTAGTGTAAAACAGCATCTATTTTATTATTTGTGAGTCAGGCATTTGGGAAGGGCACAGTGACTATGAGTTCCCTCTGCTCCATTACATCTGGGAGTCTTAGCTGGGAAGATGAGGAACCTGGAATCACTGGCAGACTCATGTGCTCACATGTCTGGTGGACGAGCTAGGAGGAACAAACACAAGCACTTTTGACTGGAGCAGCTGCATGTGGCTTATTTATATGGGTCGGCTTTCTCATAGGATGGTAGACTCAAAGTCTTTGGACTTATTAAATAGTGGCGGGTCAAGGCTTTGAGTGTGAATGTTCCAGTGAGCATGGTAGAAGCTGCATTTCTTTTATGTGCTATCCTCTATCATGGCTTTCATATCTGCTGCACTGTATTGGTTGAAATAGTCACCAATTTCACACATATTCAAGGGGGAAAGGCCATAGGTCCTACCTTTCAAAGAGAGAAATGTCAAAAATCAGATTGCAAGAAGAGCACATGGGGTAGTAGATATTGTCACAGTCACTTGAGGAAAATACAAATGGCCATATTATCTCCTACATTTTCTCTTTGTTACCTCCAAAATTCCCTTTTAGTTCTTGACCACAGTCTCAAAGTCAGCATGTCTACCATGGCTTCTTATTGGCCCTTATTTCATCAATGAAACAATCGATGAAATCAATGAAACAAGACTCAGAGGCAAGGCTAATATCCTCATCTCTGCCTTCGCTCTCTTACCACCCTTGTTTCATCAACACGTCATCTTCTTTCCTTTTCCACTTGCCCATATTCCCTTTTGTCTGAAACATGCTCAAAATTGTCCATTTTCATAAAACTTACCCTCATTTAAATTCTTTCATTGATACTCTTTTCCCTTTAAATTACTTTGCTGTAATTTTCTTTCTCATTCCAAACGTATCCCTGCGTCTTATTTACACATCATTTACTTGTTCTTTAACCTCCTGCACTCTGGCTTCTTTCCCCTCTACATCTCCTGAAATCCTTCTGAAGCCTGCTAATATATTCCTCATTATCAAACCCCGTAGGGTCTTTTCAAAGTTCTCATGCCCTGCAACATCTATGCGTCATTTTGTACAAATGCCATATGTATAGCTATATAATTGATCTAATTAATCTGGACTAGTTTGAACAGGCTCCATTTTCTCCTGCCCCTGCTCTTGTGCTCAAGATATTCTTTTCACCAAAAATGTTCTCCCATCATCTCCACCTTTGAAATTGTTCTAGTCCTTTAAGGTGTGACTTAAAAAATGCCTTTTCTTCCATAAAGCCTTTCCCAACTACCCACTCTCCCCTTTCTGACTTTCATTAGAATGCATTGCCTCTGATTTGTTGAAAAGAGCATTAGGCATGTTATGTTAGAATCTTTTTGATTCTGCCACTGTATGAACTTGGACAAGACAATGTATCAGGGCCTCAGTTTCTCTCATCACACAAAATTTAAGTGATGTTACAAATTTTATGCAAGTTTGTTGTAACAAACAAAATAAAAAATTTAATTCAAGTAAGATTTTCCACTCCTCCCCAATTCTACTTCTTTTAAGAATTCCCTTTGGATCCTTAAAGATATTCCTATGTGGAAATGATACATACCCACAAACACATAGGCATACATACACATTCACACAAACATTTTTCCTATAATAATGAATTCATACTATATAACAACTTTTGTGACTTTTTATAGTAAGCAATATATATTACAGACATCTTCTCTCATTTTTATGGTTTTATTACTTCAATTTAAAAAATATTACACACAGAATTTTTTGGCACACAAGTCTGAATTAAGCACATATATAGATCTATGTGTATACAAATATATACATAAATATTGTGTATGTAAACCAACACATATTCAGAATAGAGAACATTTACAAGACTCCAAAAATTCCCTTGTGCTACCCCTTTGTAGTTAAACCTTCTCCCCACCCCTAACCTCCAGCCCTTTTCAGATTGTCATATAAACAGAACCATATAGGATGTAATATTTGGAGATTGGATTCTCTTATTTGGCATGATTATGTCTACATAGAAAATCTTAAGAAATCTACTAAAAAGCTTCTTGAGCTAATACATGAATTTAGCAAGACTATAGGATGCAAGGTCAACATTAATTACATTTCTATATACTAGCAATGAACATTTGGAAAATAAAAATGCAATTTTCAGTAGTTACATAAAAAATGAAATAGGTGTAAACCTAGCATCCTTGCCAGCTCTTTGAAATTGGGCTGTTTGTTTCTTATTGTTGATTGTACTTCCCTTGCAAATTGTCGAGCTTTTTCTCAGTTCTTCTTTTGTCAAGTAATTTGGATCACATCACTGACATTTTGATTGTTGTATGACTCTGGGTCTTATTTGAATCCTATGGAGAATGTTGCTTTTTGCTTGCTTGTTTTGGTAGGCATATTAGTTATGTGCCACTGCATAACAAATCATGCCAAACCCAGTAGCTTAACACAGTAAACATTATCTCACAGTTTCTGAGGGACAGAAATCTAAGAGTGACTTAGCTCAGTGGTTCTGGCTTAGGATCTCTCACAATGCTGCGGTCAAAGCGTTAGCATCTTGGTCAAAGTGTTAGCATGGGCTGCAGTCATCGGAGGCTTGACTGGATCTTGAGAATCCATTGCTTACGTGGACGTTGACAGGAGACTTCAGCTCCTGGCCATGTGGGCTTCTCCACTGGGTTGCTCATAATGTGGCTTCCCCTGGATGGAGTGATCAAGAGAGAGTGACCCCAAGACTAAAGCCACAGTCTTTGTAACCTTGAAAGAGACAAGCAATCACTTCTGCCACATTCCAGTGGTCATGCAGACTGACTGACCTTGGTACAGCGTGGGAGGGAAGGGTGTGAGTACCAGCATGCGGGAGTGTTGGGGGCCACCGTGGAGGCTGGCTACCACATTAGGCGTTCAAACCAGTTATGTTTAGGCTGCAAGTTCCTAGCTGCTTTCTGTGGACTGTGTTTCCAATTCAGCTCAATATTCAAAGCCTTTGCAAGGCTACTTGAGTCTTTCCCATGTGTGTGCCACCCAGGAGGAAACCTGGAACCCGGGCGGTGGTTTATCCCATAGTTCACTTCTCAAGTTTCAGTGTACTGTTTAGCATCATCCCCGTGCATGCACATCTCAAGGGTGGGCCCAGAATTTCATCACAGCTATATAGGATCTTTTTTTGAGCCGCTTCCTCTCTTTTATCTCCCCAACACTCTCTGCCATCCAGGAGTGTTTTTCCTTTGGCTAAAACGCAGGGAATTTGGTATCCCCACTTGGCCATATACTTCCTGCAGCTGGGTCTGCCTCCACATTTAAGTGATGACTACATGTATAAAATGGGGTTTCCCCCTATGCTATTCAGATCACAGTTTCTATTGCCAGAGGGAAGGAGTTTGGCTTGTTTGGGGTCTTGGTTTGGAAAGAGAAAAAGGAGAGAGAGAGACAGAGAGAGAGGGTAGGAAGGGAAGAAGGAAAGAGAAAGATGAAAGAAAAGAAAAGAAAAAGAAGGAAGGAAGGAAGAAAGGAGGGAGGAAGAAAGGGAGAAAGAGAAAAGAAAAAAAAGAAAGAGAAAGGGAGGGAGAGAGGAAGGCAGGCAGGCAGGCAAGCAAACAGGGTGTCTCTCCCATTCTCTCTGTCCCATACGGGGCCCCATTTCTCACTCCTCCAACCAGAAAGAGGGGGCTTCTCTTGGAGCTCTTGTTCTCTGTGCTTGCTCCCCAGCTCGGGTTTGGGTTGCTTTCTAGTCCAGGCTTGGAGATGAAGAGAGAGAAGTAAAAGCAAAACAAAAAACTTGGGAAATTGAACACCAAATTGTTCATTTAGGAAATCAGTTTTTTGAAAAGAATAAGTTATTTGAGAAAGGAAACTACGATAAACGTATCTAATGAGCTATATCTAAGAGAGAAGGAAGTGTTAGAAGATGAGGGCAAATAAAGAAGGCATTTCAAGTTCTCCTTCCTCGATCTGCCTGCTACCATTTACTTTTCCGTCTTCAAATAACTTCCCCGTGCATTTTGCCTAGGGTTTCAGTTGCATTCAGTATTGGGTTGCCGGATAAAAATACAAGACACCCTGTATAACTTTTTAGTGTATGTTTATTTTAAATTTTGCAGGACATACACTAAAAATTATTCATTGTTTACTGAAAATCACACTTAACTGGCATCCTGTATTTTTATTTATTTATTTTCTTTTTTAAAAGTTTCATAATAAATCTGGCAATCCTAATTCAGCGGGAGACAGGGTGGAGTGTGCCTATTCCATCTTACCCAGAACAGGAATTTCACCCCATTATTTTAACAGCTGCCTACCATTCCCTTTTATGGAGGTACGAAATGTATTTAGTCACTTCTCTATTGATATTTAGGCAGTTTTTTATTTTCTCCTCTTTTAAATAATGCCACAGTGACATTCATTTATATTTATCTTCACACACTTTTAGTCTCAGTTTCTTTATCTTATGCCAAATGAGGAAGTACAACTGCCTATCTCAAAGGGTTGTTGTGAGAATCAAATGATATGATGAGTGTGAATTTGCTTAGTAAGCTGTTAAAGACTATAGAAAGTATTTCTCAGCACTTGCCTTGTGAGTTGCAATGGACTTAGAAACATACACGTGTAGCTTCCTTATCAGATTAAAGCAAAATTCCTGGAGTGGATAGGTTTTGTCTTACATAGCTTTGTTATCAGTTCTATTGCGTTCTATCACAGTACTTTGTTTTTAGATGACTCTACATAAATAATATTAATAGTCAACTAAGAGAATTAAATTTGCCTTCTTTGTTTACCTTCATCTTCTAACACTTCCTTCTCTCTTAGATATAGCTCATTAGTTAGTTATGTTTATCTTAGTTCCCTTTCTCAGATCACTTATTTTTTTCAAAAAACTGATTTTCTAAAGTCATTGATCTTTAAGTCTGCACATACACCTTTACGAACTTTTCAGGTGATTCAGGTGACGCAGCCAGGCCCAGGGACCCCTGCTTTAATGCACTGTGGCAGCAATGCAGGCATTGGCATCCTCCTACCAAATCACACGCTGGGGGTCGCCTGACCTTGCCTCCACACAGCCAGGATTCTTGTGGTTGCAAGTGACAGAAAACTCAAACTGGCTTAAGCCATGAAGGTGAGTACATGTGGCTGAAAAATCCAGAGGTAGCACTAGCTTGATCTATTGTCTCAAACGATGTCACCAAAGGGATCACAGCCACTCTAGATCTACCTTCTGGATTGGAAAATGGCGGCAGCAGTTCTAGAACTTACATCTTCAAACCCTTCATTCCAGGAAAAGAAAGTCTCTTTATGTAAGTAGCTCCTGAACAAGAGAGAAGAATTTTCTCCTTTGAGAACAGAGGAAGTTCTAGCAAACTTCTCATTGACTCTGATTTCTAATCGAATCACTGTGATCAGGGGCACAGAATATGCTGATTGTCTTAGGTCTAGGAAGGCCACCCCTGGCGTAGGAGAAAGGAGCAGGAAGGCTGTTGGGGACCAAACAACATCAACTGTTCTCTACAGGAGCTTCCGCGGTTCAGTCTCATGTCAAATATTCACTGAAAACACCTTATTTTTTTTCTCGTCTCTATTACTTCCTTTGTGTCAATACCAAATCCATTCGCTAGAAGCCTGCCCACTGGTAGATTCTGGTTAATGAAAATGTTTTTCTGGGAGTCAAGTAATTTCCTTTCAGATGCATGTGAATTGTAATTAATCATTTTTAAAAAGAGGCAAATTTCTTCAACTATCTCCATTGAAAACCTCTTATAGTTACACACCTTTGCATTTAACACAAAGTGAAAATACCAACTTCCTTATCCAAAGGCAGGTTTAACATATGGTTTGCAGGTAGGTTCTCGCTTTTAAATTGAATTTAATTATAATGATTTGCCTGGGCAACAATTATCCTAACTGAATGGAAAGAGGATCACACTTTTCATTAAAATGCAGAATCAACTGGGCAACAGAAAGCAGCTGCCTTGGACGGGGACAGACAAAAAAATCATAGACTTGAGAAAGGCCAACAGCAATGAAGATGAAACTAGTCTGTCCTCTTACTTCTTGGATTGCTTACCAATGTCTTTAAAAAATAATTAAAAGCAAGCAAATAAACAAATAAGCAGCAGCAGCCGCAGCAGTGATTTACAGACCAGGCAGAGGGGAACCTGCCCATTATTTAGGCAGTTCCCCTGGCTGATAGGAAAACGCATGCAAATTAAAAGCTTGGGAGTTTTAAGGCTAACCTCCGATTTTTCCTTTCATTCCCTTTTTGTTGTTTCTCAGATCCAGTAGATTGATTAAGGTAACAGCCCAACTCCCTCTGTTTATAAAAGAAAATGTCATTGGAGCTGTCAAAGAGCAGGCACTTGTGGGTAAGTCAGCCCTTCTTAGAGTGCGATCACAGAGCCATACTGGACGGTAGCCCTTGTTTCCAGTGGAATATAGGCTAAATAGCTTCCAGGTTATTGTTCTCTGGTTACTGAGCAACCACAAAGTCTTTGCCAGTCCCCTCCCCCCACAATTAATCTCCTTGCTTAATATCCAGTGATCCAACCATCTGGTCACTCTGCTCCTCTGTCGGCCATGGCGCTTTCTAAGGCCCTCTCTCATCTGCCGTCAGCCCTGAGCCCGCCTCTCGTGCCTGCTCTCCTCTCATCCCCCACGCTCTCTTCCTCTCACTTCTTCATCTCACCGCTTCTAGCCCCTGCAGCTTTCTCTTTTCCTTCCTGATGCTCTCCTTACAACCACAATCCCGTCTGAACCTTGGCAAAGGGAGCGCACACTCTGCAAACAGTAGTGATTCTGATGGAAACAGCTGCTTCCTCTGAGTTGGAAATGAACATTGGGGTAGGGTGGGGGATTGTGAATGGCACTTGTGAAAAAAGTGTGAACTAAAATAAAATTTTAAGGCTCACCCCCCCCCCCCCACTGGCTGACTAAATGGACCCCTTGTGGCCAAAGGAATATCCTAAAACTAAATTGCCTGCCAGGAGGAAGGAGGTCAGACATGCTTTATCATGCCCCCCTCCCTTCTTGGAGACATCATTTGTAACTCATTAACAGGCCTAAGGATGTTTAAGACAAACCTGCAGGTCCTCAATTTACACAACAAATATATGTCTGGTGGCTTATCTCTGATAAATAGCTCCTATGTTAAAACTTCCAAGCCTTGAGACAAAGCTTCATGTCTTTAATTAATTACAAGCCAAAGAATCTTTAAACCCAGCTATAACCTGTAAGCCCCGCCCCTTCAAGATGGCCCACCTTTTTGGGCCAAACCAATGTATGCCTCTCACGTATTGATTTATGACTTTACCTGTAACTCCTGTCTCCTTGAAATGTATAAAACCAAACTGCAACCCAGCCACACTGAGTCCACTTGCTCAAGGCCTCTTGGGAGTGGCTCTGGGTCATGGTCATCAAATTTGGCTCACAGTAAATCTCTTTAAAATTATTTGACAGAGTTTGGCACTTTTTTTTCCCGTTAACAGAAGCCAGTGGAAGGGCGGAGTTCACGTAGAAAGTCCTCCACCTTCTCTGGCGTCCTCCTGAATTACTGACTCATTGCTTTGATAAATGTAGCTACGAGATATATGAATAAGTATGTGCTAAAACTCCCTCTGAAATGGAAAATTTTCAATGAATGTTGACATTAGTCTTCTGGTTTCTACCTCTAATATCAGGGTGTGAGGGGATTATTAAAATGAAAATGTAAGTTAATCCAAACATCAAATTTGTTGGACCCATTTCATTTATGGCATTTTGTTGTTTGTCAACTAATTAGTTGGGTCTCCTTAATCTGTAGTTTCTGGCTACCCTTTCTATTCCTTCCTACTCGCCCCCCAATCAAAATTTTACACATTGTATTAATCAGGGTCCCAGTAGAAAATAAATGACACCCTCAAATTATGAAAACTGGAGGAGAGTTTAATAAAGGGACTATTTACAAAGGTGTGGGGAGGGGGATGGGAACCCCAGTGGGTGATGGGAGCCAGGGGCTTCCTTACCAGCCACCGGCCGGAAGGGGGAAGAGAAGGGCACAATTACTAGAACTTTCGGGTAGACAGTCACGTGGAAAGGACATCTTTTACAGACATTGTGGCCTTTGGATTGAGGGATACAGCTTGCTCCTTGTTCTCCTCTTCTCTCCCCATCTTCCACTGGGTGTCCCCTTTGGCTGAATCCAACGGGAAACTGAAGACTAGGGAGCCCGTTGACGTGTTCCACGAAGCAGCCTCTCCAGGGCGGAGATCAGGTGGGAGAAGGGAGGAGGGAGGATCTGGAAGGGTCAACAGAAGAGATATCACAGGCAGGTACACCCTTTGTGAGAGGCAGACAAGCTGGAAATAAAGAGAAATAGTACAGAAAGTTCATGTAAATTTATCAGAACAACATTTTGTGAGTTAGAAGCCAATCTGAGAAATACAAGATTCTTTGGTCTTGGTCTTTGATTTTAATTTTAGATTCCTGTAAGTTTTGGAAGCATTTTCATGCCAGTGAGTACCCAAATCTTTAAAATATATGCCAATATTTTAGGTCCATCTAAAAATACTATATGGGGGGGGAGCTTAAGTATACTCATATTTAAATGTTTTATGTGTTGGCACTGAATGATTTTAATAAATGAATACAAGTACTTCTAGTTTATAAAGAGAGCTGCAGAGGACAGCTATTGTTTTTAGGCCTCCTTTCCCCTTCTTTTAGAAATAGCTCCTTGAGCTGGGTGGGGTAGAGCACACCTGTAGTCCCAGCTACTCAGGAGGCTGAGGCAGGAGGATCGCTTGAGCCCAGGAGTTCTGGGATGTAGTGTGCTATGCCAATCGGGTGTCCGCACTAAGTTTGACATCGTTACAGTGACCTTCCAGGAGCAGGGGATCACCAGGTTGCCTAAGGAGGGGTGAACTGTCCCAGGTCAGAAATGGAGCAGCTCAAAACTCCCGTGCTGATCAGTAGTGGGACCACACCTGTGAAAAGCCCTTGCACTCCAGCCTGGGCAGCATAGTGAGACCCCAGCTCTGATAAGAGAAAAAGAAAAATCTGCTTGAACTTCCACTGGGGACCCTTCCTTTCTCAGCCTCTTGGCTCTGTGGGTGGGCACAGGACTCAGTTTGGCTGAAAGTGCACTCAGTCCCCTCAGCCGCAGGGACGCAATGGAGGATGAGCACTCAAGACAAGTCAGGCCAGAGGGGGCCCCAGAACATTTGCTCTTCAAACTCACCCTGAACTGAGGAGAGTGTTAGGACAGGAGTTACTGACAGTCCTATCTGCCACCAAGTGCACACTGACAATGCAAGCAGTGTGAAGGAGAGCAGAGCCCGGGGATGGGGAGTGGACAGGCTCTGGTGACAGGGTTTGAGTCCTTGGGTTAGTCTGTGCTGGAAGCCAGCTCTCTCCTGGTACATACAATAACAAGTTCCCTTTTTACTCAAGCTAGTTTGAGTTGGACCTTCTGTCACTTGGAACTGAAAGTTCCTTAAACTGACACAAAGTACTCTAGTCAAGCTATCTGTATGAGACTTTTCCTTAAGGGCAAAACCACTGTCCCATTACCTTCCATTATGAAGCTATGGTTTCTTTTTCCTTCTCAAAAAATTAATCTCCACAGGCTGTTGGAAACGAGATAAGTGACACCACGTCTCAGCACCCCGTGGTCTGTCAGCAAGCATGCTGTGCCACGCAACGCTTCTTAGATGTTCCTTCCTCCAGAATGGCGATTCCTCCCCTCAGTCCCAGGCTTGCACTTGGACTTGGCTCTCATCTTTCTTTCACTGAATATCCACAGTGCTCAGCAGTGGGGCTGCAGCCATGGATGTCGGCATGTCTGCGTACACCTCGAACGTCAGCACTCAGAGCACCACGTAATGTGGAGTGAATTTGTTCCTCACTTCGTGGATCCTCTAAGTTCAGCCTTTGGTGTAGTTTATATGAATGCAGGTTGTTTGTGTTCATCCACAGATTCCGTGAACCTGAATCTAGCCACCTTGGACCTAAGCACAGGGGAAGGAAGGAGAGACTGCATTTTGTAGAATGTGGATGTGACTCTCAGAGCTATTCTGCTCCCTTGGGTGGCGGCAGAGCGGTGGTTAGAGTTGGCCCTGAGTGCCTGGGTCTGGGGAGAGGGATGGGAGTAGCGTCGCCGTGAGACTCAGCCTGGACTCTGCATGGGACTCCGCCTCAGTGGTGCAGATCCACAGGGAGGTGCCCCAGGTATGTTAGGGGGCCGCAGCCCTGCTCTTCCTGGCTCCCTAGGAAGCTCTGCTCCCACGGGCAATTCTGGGACTGTTCTCAGTGGTGGTCAGTGCCAATAATAGGGCATGATTCTTTTTTTCAGGAAATGACAGAAAGTGGAAGGGCGAGTTATTCCCTTTGTCCATGTACGACAGTCCAGTGATTTGACTCTAGAGTCAGAGAGACTGGGTTCAAGATCTAGCTCCATCTTTATAAGCTGCACGGCTTCTACAAGATGGAAACAATAATAGCACCTACCTCGCAAGGCTGTGATCATTAACTGAGATCATTCTCATGAGAGCAGTTAACACAGTACCTGGAACATTATCAGTCTTCAGTAAATAGGAGCTTGGAAGGGAGAGTGGAGTATACTACTGAAGATTTTTAAAAAATAAAATATCTTTTTATGATCAATTTCCCTAAACTCTCATTTACCCATGAGCCTCCTAGCAGCTGCTTAGGTGTCTCCAAGTTTCCTTGTCAAACAGTTGGAAAATGACTGTAGATCACATTGCATTTCAAATCATCCAAGAACTGTGCAGCAAACTCAGGATCTGAAATTAACTTTGCCTTTATATTGTTCATGCTAGTTGCTCTTCAAGTATAATTATCATCAGAAAGCTGGCACTAAAAATAATTCCAATTCTCATTTTTCTCTTAGCATTATCTGCTGTGTTAGTGTTTCCCAGGCATGTTTATTTGCTTAATTTAAAACAGTGAATTTTTTCTCTGATTAGCCTGACAGCAATGCGGTGGATTCCTCGGCAACGCTCAGTCCAGGTAAAATCTTTATTGCTGGTAAAACACAGGAGGCCCCTGAGTCACTGTTTTCCCTGGAGTAGCTCAGTGGATGTGCAGATCCTGGCAAGAACTGTGTGAGCAATTGCAATATGGAAAAAAGGGAGGACCAAAGTAGAACCTTCACTTGGACAATACCAGAACTTTGCTTCCTCTGGGGAGAATGACGATTTAGCCTTTAGGTTTCCTGTTGTTCCCTTTTCGCTGGCCTGGTGTGCTCTGTGTGCAAGCATGACTTGAACGCTTGACAGAGAGGGTGACGGGCAGCTCCCTGCACATTTCGAGACCTCGCCCGTCTCTCTCGCTCACGATTTAGCAGCAAACCATGGGAGGATCTTGAGAGCTCTGTTTATAATCTTTTTGATTATTAGATGCCAAGAAGTTGGCCAGTCAGAGAGACCAAAATACTATAACACTGGAAGCATTTTGCTCTGGGGCATTCACTCCCAAATTGTCTCTGACTTGGTCCTCACAAACTTAAAGAGTTAAAATGAGATCATTTGGGATCCTAATGGGATTATTAGGGGTGAGAACCAATTGTTAATTCTGGAATTATTCAATTCTTTCCCTCTCTCCACCTAACACATCTCTTCTATTTTTTTTTCTTTTCTTTTCTTTTCTTTTTTTTAAGAAAGCAGTTCATGCATCCAATCCTGAGAAAAAGCAACAGGCAGTCTGAGGACACAGCTCTGTAATCTGTGAGCTCCAAGTGTTGGCTGCGAAGCTGTGAGATTTGCAGCCAAAGCTGCCAGTGAAGTAGCATCTGAGACAAGCTTAGGAGAGAGAGTTGTGTGTGGGGAGGTAGGGGGAGGCATGCGAAGGTGGGAAGGAAGGAATAGAAAGTGAGCAAATTGAAACAGGAATGGAAGCAAAAAAGAAAAAAATAAAAAGTCAACCCAACCAAGCAGTTCTATATTACAACTCCTTCAGTCTTGGGAAAGAACCATGTGCCGGGGCTGGCCCTGTGGCTGGAGGAAATGTGAGGGGCTGAGAGGTTCCAGCTCTGGCTCTGGCCGTCGCTGGCTGCGAGATCTCCAGTGAGGCTTAGGGCCACTACGTGTGTCAAATGGAGGAACTCACAGCTGTCTGAGCTGTCTCCTAGGGCCGATAGGGGCTGAAGTCATGTGAAATGTTATGAAACTGCTTTGAAAACTGAAGAAGCTAGTGCCAAATGTAATGTATTATCAGTTCTTTTTCAGACAATCTGTATCTAACATGCCTTAAGCTTCTCTGTTTCTTCCCTTCCCTTTCTTTAAGCCATCTCAGGCTCTGTCCAGAATCTTCCATTGTCAAGTCACATGCCATTTTATTCTTAGCAAAGAAGTACAGGCATGGACCCTGCTCTGTCACGAATCCCTAAAGATAAGGATGGTATCAGATCTTTGCTGTCGTCTTGCCTCCGGCTTTGTCACTTGTCAGATGAGCGACTAGAGGTTACTGTCCAGTGAGCAGTCACTCTGTGGCCAAGCTCCACATATGGCACACAGGGTGGTCATCCTTTTCTGCCATGCATGGGGAGGGCGTGTTGGTATGGGAGGACTAGCATGCTGTGGAGCTCTGGGTCCCTAGAGGCTTCCAGGTGGCTGAGATTGGAGCTGTAATTAAAACCATCTCCTGCAGTTTGAAGAGAGAGTGGGAGTCCTCAACATCCATAACACCTAGTCATCTCCAGACTGTGTTGCTGCCAAATGTTTGGAAAGTCCATTATTTTCATGGTGGAGCTTGCTAAGACTCTGGGGCTAAAGTTCCACATAGACTGTATCCAGCTTGATGATCAGAGCAGGGATTTGCGTAATCCTCCTTGGTCCGAATACTTGGGCAGGATGTGGAGGATCCCTGTAACTCCCTGGGAGTTTCTCTTCCCTACAGCATGCTGGGAAAGAGAGAGAGAGCAGCTGAGACATCAACCTTTCTCACCAATCATGGCAAGAGAATGTTACAGGCATCAAAGTCACTTCAGTAGTGAGTGATAGACTTCCCTCATTGTTTAGATGTCTACATTCTCCATTAACTTAACTTATTGAGTGCCTGTTTCATGGGTAGCACCACAACGCCGACAAATATTTGTTAAGTATCTGTGAGGACTACATGCTCTTAGGGGATTTTCATTGTTGAGCCTGATACAGATGAGACTGTTTTCTAAAAAATGTGGTACGCTGCAGTCCCCAACCTTTTTGGTACCAGGGACCAGTTTCATGGAAGACAATTTTTCACAGATGAGGGTTTGGGAGGGTGGAGCTCAGGCCGTGATGCAAGCAATGGGGAGCGGCTGTAAATACAGATGAAGCTTCCCTCACTCACCCACTGCTCACCTCCTGCTGTGTGTATTACCCTACCCCACCCCCAAGTTTCATGGAAGACAATTTTTCCATGGACAGGGGCAGAGAAGGGGTACAGCGGAGGTCTGTAGCCTGGTTCCTAACAGGAAATGGTTCTAACTTTAACTTTAATGAATATGGCTAAAGGGATAGTTTTAGTCCAGGGATTTTTGTTTGTTTGTGCTTTTGAAACTCGAATAGGGATATTATATATGAACTATGTTCTCTTTAGGATTACTAAAACTAAAAACTATGCACATTTATATTCAATTTCAGGAAATTTCTTTTAAACGTCAAGATTTGTAGAGTGGGATTAAGAGATCTTCTCCACTTTTACATTTGTATAATTCTTTCACTTTTCTCTTTTTTTTCATTTCACAAGAAATTGGAATAAATTGATTGTTTCTTTAAACCAATAACTTTGGCAGAAAACTCAACTTTTTGAAGTTTCTCAGGATGGAGGAAGAAGTTCTAATATGATCAGAACCAGGAATTTTGTCCCTATCCAAAGGTGAATATTTGCTATCAATCTGTTTGTCATAGCCTGAAACTTTTACTAAAAGACACAACTTCCTTAAGATTTAAATTCACTCAAAGGCCTTGTTCGTGTTTTTTAAAAGAGACCCAAACACATTAATATCTGGCAATGGGACACTTAATTTTATCATTAGTCATCCTTTGCAAATATTACCATGACAGTGTAAAGTTCTATCACTCTCATTTGCTGGACATTTACTAAGATAATTTTTCCTTTTTACTAACAAAACCAAATCAATTCCCAGCCTTGTCCTGAATGAAAAGTGGAATTTAGCTGTGTGACTGTGTGAGCTCTTGCTGGAAACAAGATGCCCTCAGGAGTTGTTCAGCAGCATTCACCTTTCTGTGTACAAATAGAATAGAAAATGACTGTTACCTGCAGTCTTTTCTTCTGAGCCCTGAATTGGGGTAATTATGTAAGATTCCAGCTCTTTTAACTAAGATTTCTCATATAAAATTAGGATGTTATAGTCATTTGTAGAGAAGTATAGATTTTTGATGTCACGGGAAGCAAGGTTATATGATGGCAGTGTGGAAAAGACCTTGTACCTGGTGCCAAAGACCACTTTCTACCCAGTGTCCTGAGAAATGCATTACAGGTGTCATCCGCTACACTTTCTCTTCCTCCCACCACCACCACCAGGTAGATCCTGACAGCACAGAGTTGATGCCAGTGTGCTAAGAGTGTTGAGCGGTAGGGACAAGAAGAGCTTTCAGCAGTTAAATCATTATTGACAGAGACGGACTTATATCTGATGTCAGCACCGATCTGCGCAGTAGACGAAAACGATGAAGAAACTTGAGACGCCAGCTTTGCTGATCTCATTGTAAAATGAATCTGTCTTCCTGGATCGCTGCTTCCTTGCAGTCCCTGCACAGAAGAGCAGGGGCCACTGTGCCCCGAGGAACCCTTAGGGGCCAGCCTTGAGTTTCCATTCAGCCAAAGGTTGGAATGGGATCTGCATTCATTTAGATCATTTTTGTACCCAGGAACAAAAACCAACTCAAGGTAACTTACCTAGGAAAGGGAACGTGTTGGAAGAATATTAGAATATATAACAGAGTCTAAAGGAGAGTTGAACACCCACTCTTCAGGAAGGGCAGGGACCAGAGCCGCTCTTGGGACCTTCTGGAGCACTGCTGTTAAACAGACTCAGTTCTCAAAGATTTCAGTTTCCGGGTCTCTATTCAATATTTCATAGTCACCACAGAGAGACTCAGTGCCCAACTTGTACTGGGTGTCTATTCATGGACTGATTAGCTATGGCCACTGGGATAGAGCCAGGTAATAGAAAAGTGGCTACCAGAAATCACCCCTACGGAGAGCTCAAGCAGTTCTGTGGGAAGTTAATATAGTAAGTTTCTGTTACTAGGACCCTGTTGCTCTGCAACAAGCCTTTGGGAACTGAGATAAAATTCCTCAAAAGTAGAGTAAAACTCATCATTCTCTGAGGCATCAAAGATGGCTGCAGAGGATTGAGGAATCTCTACTCTGTCCATAAAATGGTGGACCATGAAATCCCTCATCACTAGTGTGTCAGTTATGCACTGCTGCATAACAAATCACCCCAAAGCTTAGTGGCTTAAAATAGCGGTTGCTATTTGCTCAGCATCCTATGAGTCAGCAATCTGGGATGCGTTCAGCTGGACAGCTCTTCTACTGGTGTCATAGAGCCGCTGATGTGGCTCAGTCACCTAGTGGCTTGAATGGGGCTGAACAGTCCAAGGTGGCTTCACTCACTTACCTGGTCTTTGGTGCTGGCTATGGGCTGGGCCCCTTTCCACAGGGCCTCCACCCTCACCCAGGAGAGCCCAGGCTTTCTCACATGGCATCGGTGTGTTCCACACACTCGAGGCTTAGGCTTGGAAGTTCCACTACGTCGCATCACCTGCATTTCATGGTTCAAAGCAAGTCACAGGCCCGCTCTGACTCAAGGCTGATGAAAATAGACTCTATCTCCCTATGGGAGGAATGGTAGAGTGACGAACACATACGGATAAGAGGGATTATTGTAGACATCTTTGCAAACAATCTATCATGCCTGGGACCTACCTGTATTGAAAAACAAACAACAACAAGAATTTCAAGCATTTATAGCAAATATCCAGCCATGGGCAAAGTTAAACGGCATGATATTATAAAGTCCCCATGAGAAGTTAGTAGCTAAAAAATGACCCTTAAAATTTCTATAATTCACAGGGCAGTTGTGAATAAGGCACATCAGAAAGCATACTGGATTGAGGTAAAGGGAGATTGGATCACAGATCCCGTCTTGTTACCACCTTTCTCTGTAAATTTTACAAAGTGCCTAACCTCCACGCCTTAGCTTCCTTGTGGGTCGAATAAGAAAATGTATAAATCACATTGACTATCATGAGAAAGAGCTCGGTGGACTGTAAACATGCTATACAAATAGACAGTCATTAGCAAGAATTCTAACCGTGAAACCTTGTTTTCCTCCTCTCCTCTAGTTATGTGGTTTAAAACAAGGAATAATCTTAGGCTTATGTAGCTACAAAAGATATGTTTTTGCAAAAGTTTTCTTTTATCTAAATGCTTTTTGATGATTTGCCAGTGAATGTAGTGCAATCTATGGTTGTTCTAAATGTACAAAAATGTGTGAAATTAAAATACCCAAGGGGAGAGTAATTGGATGTATCCATTTGCGGAAAAAAAGAAAAGCATGTGGAAAAGAAAATGAGCTTAAAAGCATAAGAGAGACTGTGTCTTTTAGACTGTGTAAGAATAATTAGATGAGATTCCTCTGTGTGGACGGTTTTAAGAGAAAATGATTTGAAATGGTAGAATGTATGCCAAGCTAGGTATGAGAGCTGAACGCAGCTAACTTTGAAGAAGTAAAAGGAAAAACTTCTCTAGAATGTAATAACTAATTTTATTAGAGAATGGGTTGTGACAAATATAAAACAACCAGATTTTATTATTTTCAGGGAAAAAGGATTGCCTAGGGCCATCCTTAACAAATGGGCATAGGAATTGGTGGGGAAAGGAAAGCCCCAGCCTCCCTGTTCCCTAGTGCAAGGGTTGGCAAATTTCAGCCTATGGGTAGTCCACCTGTTTTCATAAGGAAAGTTTGATCGTAACATAGTCATGCCCATTCATTCACATGTCATCTGTGGCTACTTTCATGTTATAATGGTAGAGTTGAGTAGTTGCAACAGAGGCCTCATGGCCTGCAAAGTGGAAAATATTTAATATCTGGCCCTTTACAGAAAATGTTTGCTGATGTCTGCTCTAGGGGGACGATTCTGAGGCACATTCTGCATGGTTCCTCAGCGTGTCCCCAAGCAAGATTGAGACCCAGATGTCCACAGGGGTAACTGGCACTTTACTGCACACTTTATCGGCCCTGTGCTCTCCCCATCTCTCTTTCCCTCTTGATTCCATTTCCTAGGACCACTTTCCAAATAAGTTACCTGCACCCGAGGCCTTATCTGTGTTGGGAGAAATACAGACTAAGACAGGACTCAGTTCCCCATGGTAGTTCTGTTTCATGTTACATTTATGAGATCTTGCTCCATTGCTCACTTTGTGACTCATTGCACATACTATGAAGCACACACATATGACCTACCACTGAAGCAAATGTTTTATGAAATAATATTAATATTTACATTTGCTTGTATTTTCTATTCTATTTACTCTTTAATATTTTATTTTTTAAAAAGGGTCTGGTCATGATCAATTAAACTGATTTCAACATAGAGGACTGTTTATTAGTTTTTGAACCCATAAGTCCATGAGTGGCCACAAGCCAAAATTGCATGGGCTTGGGGTCAAGGCCTTGGTCATATTCCTGGCTAAAGGAATGCAGAGTACGTATCTGGAAGACTCAAGCAGGAAACTCTTATTTGTAAAGGTAGAAATGCATTGGCTCCACCCTGAAAAGGACACAGAGAATGAAAAGGAGGCCTAAAGCTGTGAGGAAACAAAAACTGCCTTTACAATGAAGGAGGGAGACAGAGGAACCCAGTGAGGGGGTGAAGGTGCAAAGAACTTTATGAAACAGGCACCCTTGTGTAAAAGCAACAAATAATAACATTTGAATGAGTATAAGTAGTCAGTTGGAATCCTTCCGATATTTTCAGGTTGACGTCCTTCAACACTTATAATTTACGCCATTGTCATCGCTTTACTCATGATTTCAGATGATCTACTCCTGCTTAATACTTAATACTATCCTGTCTGGATTCTTATATCTTTGCTACTTTTCTTGGTCTTTTTGTTGTTGTTTGCAGGATTCTCTTCCGGTATTTGTTCTTAACTGTTAACATTTTCCAGGGCTCATTCCTTACTTTTCTGGGTTTTTTTTCGCCATGCTATATACTTTCTTTAATCAATTTCACCCGCTCTCATGATTTGATGACCATCTCTATGTTTCTGGTCTATAAAATAAATACCTTCACCCTAAATCCCCCCCCCTGAGATTTATTTAACCACCTGCCTGCTTAATATCTAGACCAAAAACTTAACACATCCTAAATTGAGCTCAGCACCTGTAATGCCCACCAAACCTCCTTCTCCCCCTTCCCTGTTCTGTGTTCTCTCTTTCCCACCATCAGTGCAATCGCCGAGACCAGAAGCCTGAGAGCCTCCTAAATTTCTTTGATTTTACCCCTCCGTCCAAATGGTCATAGGTCCTAAATATTTTTTTTTTAACTATTCTCCTGCTCTATTTCTATTGCCATTGTCAAAATTCATTACTGGATTTTGAGCTTCATCATGTCTCCTTTGTATTATTGAGATAATCTATTTATTGATCTCCCTGTCATCTCCCCATTCAATGCTTTCTTCATAAAGCCACCAGGGTCATCTTTTAAAATGCTTCAGTCGGGGTTTCGATCAGGGAAACAGAAACCATGTGAAGTATTTTGAACAGGAAGGAATTTAATACTGCTAACTGGGGCTTACAAAACACTGGAAAGGCTGCAGGACTGTAGGTCAGAAAAGGCTGCCTGTGGCTCTGAAGTCTGCTAGTAGCTCAACAGTGTGATAGTAGCTTTCTGGGGATAAAGGAAGCAGCTATTGTTGCCCCAAGTTACGGACTTTAGAAACCCACTGCTGATGTCCACAGAGGCCTGTAGCACCAAAGTGGGTGCTTCACCCGCAGCAGAATGAGAAAAGCCTAATGTCTGTTGAAGCTCACACATCCGCCTGCCACTGTTGGAGGGATACGGGTGGCCTTTGATTTCTTTCTACTTTCTGAATCTGGCAGGATTCCAAATTGGTGAACTTTAAACTGGAATACAGCTGATGTGGGATGTAGAAAATGTATTCCCAGATTTCCAACTCATGCCATGCAGGAGACAGCATGGAAGGGATGGGAATGACTCTAAGGACCACAGCTGATCTGCCACCCTCCCCTCTATCACGGTAAAATCCAAACTGCTCAACAAGGACAAACCGTATCCTTCACAAGCCAGTGCCTTCTTCTCTAATCACCTCTCTTCCTTTCTTCCTTGGTGCTGACCTTATGGAATTACTGACTTGCAGTTTCATGGCTGCACTTTACAGTTTCATGCCTGCATGCCTTTATATATGCAGGGTGGACGTTGCTCTACCATGCCTCTCCCCCACCAGTGGCCTTCTTGACAAACTTCTATTCCTTCTTAAGATCCCAGTGTGAAGATTCGTGCTGTAAAGTTTCCTCGATTATCCCCAGCAGGGCTGACCCTCTCTTGTGCCATCATTGTAGCATGACTCACCTCGCAGATGCCATGTCCATTTATGCCTCCTCCTGCTATGCTGTGAGCTCCTTAATTGTTTCTTCTTTACTTTTATCCCCCGAGTGCCGTGCCTCGTGCTTGGTTCACGTGGAATAAATGAGCAGGTGAAAGCTCCTATAAAGATAAGCTCCTGTAAGTTCCTTGAGGTCCTAGCATCAGTAAAATTGCTTACAAGACACATAAGGAACCAGACCCCTTGTAATTGAGATACCATTTGCTAAATTCTACCCTATGGAAAACAGTGTTTCATAGGTAGGTTCCAGCTGTCTTTCTATTCACAGCCTGTATTCCTTGTCGTATTGAAATAATTATTCAGCAGCTGAAGCTGACTGTATTTCTATATCTCAAATATTCTTTCAAATGGATTCTGAATTTGAAAATGGTGTTGGCCCCTGGCTGGATACTCTTTGGCTTAAAAAAAAAAACAAAAAACACAGACACTTTCCTAAAATGCCTGCTTGCTTTGTTAGACTGTGAAATTTTTGAAGAAGGAAATGGTGGCGGGGCTGGGGATGGGAAGAGGGAAAGCTGGCCATCTTTCTGAACAGAGAATGAGGAGGAGTGAATTGGTTTCCTAGGAGATAAGGCTCTTCTTTATTTAAAGTTTTCCCACAGAAAGGTTTCTGTACTTGTGTCTTCTTCTTAGTCATAAGGAGTGCACCATCAAAGAGGCGGCTCAGAATTCTATCAGCAACTATCAAACATGAACCTAATCTCCTGGCCTTCCATCCTTACTCTCTCTGATAGAGTCTAATAAAGGTAACTAATCATACTATTTGCAATAGACACTTTAGTTATTTAATCTCCTAATCACCAGGACAAGAATCTTTAACAATTGCCCTGCAGGTGGAACATGAGCTCATCTCCCCATCATATGGCCTCTATAGCAGTTGCCCCCCACACTCCCTTCTGAGCCACTGCCTCCCACCAGGCTGTCTCAGATTCTCTGGAAGGAAGGCAGCACACAGTAATCTCTCGGTCCAAGGACTTTCAGTAGCATCTTCCTTCCAAGGGACCTCCTGGCTTTGGAGGAATGAAAAGTAGCACATTATTAAAAAGAGATTGCGATTCTGTCTCCTGTGTGCATGTGACCAGGCAGAGACAAATTCCTTTGCACACAGCTTTTATCTGTCTTGGTCAGTTGGAGTAATGGAGGCAATCTTAGGTAGAACCACACAGAAGCTAGAGGTTACCCCAGCTCCTATTTCAGCATTTTCCCCACCTCTCACGATGATCACTCCTGCCCAAGATCAGAGGAAGTCTATGCCAACAGCACTGGAATATTGCACTACAATATTGCACTGGAATATTGCACTACATTTCTGAGTGTCTGTCCAGCTCATATCTCTCTTCTCGGAGGACTGTTACCCTCTTTGCCTACCAGGTTCCACCCCCCGCCCCACTATTCACCTTTGTTCTAGGAGTACCTGAGCTTCTGGTATCCATTGATTCAACTGAGGTTTGATGCTAACTCAAGGTAGGCCAGGTAATTCTCCCTCCCAGTGAGTTTAAGTTGAGACCAAGAAATGCTATTATAGTTTCTAACTGAGCTGGCTCCATGAATGGAGAAGACGCCAAGTCAAGAGCTGTGCAGTGGGATGGGGGGTTGGGGGCAGAGAGTGGAAGTGCAGAGGGGCATGGTGCTAGGACGCCAAGGGAGCAACCCTCCTGGGCTCCTGACCTCTCGTGGGTTCCAGTCCCTCCCTCAGAAGAGCTGAGTCACTAGCTTTTTACCTTAAGCCAGGTTAAAGTTGCATTTTGCCATCAATAACCAAAGGAAATTTGAGAAAGCCATGCACACAGGAAAGAAGGTGATCAAGCATTGAGTAACTTGTCTTTTTCATCAAGGCATTGAGGTAAGGAAGGCAATTGAGGAGAGTTCCAGAAAAGGATGATGTGACCATCAATTCTGGGAGTCAGAGAAGTGGCATGAACGTTGATGGCAGAGACAGCTGTTGGGGTGTATGTGTGTGTGTGCGTGTGTGTGAAAGAGACACACACAGGGTGGAGGGGGTGGACCTTTAGTGCAGCTAATACAAATCCCTCAGCGAATGTGGTTTGTAATTGTTGTTCCTAGTAGTTCATTTCAGATTCGCACTGAAAGCTGCGAAGACAGAGGGTCCTTGCAAAGAAAGGGGTTGTGGTTAGTCCAAGCCCAGCCTGATGCCTTCCTAGCTCCCCTTGTTTTCTTGGTCCTTGAAATAATGAAGCAGAATTTGGCAGCTCCCACCTGAGAGGAAGCACAGCTTGAGCGTGATAGTGTCTGGACCCCTGTGTAGAAAATTTGGTGAGAAATCTGCACCATGTAGTTACCCTCCCAGTCCTGACCTCCTCACCTGGAAAACATATAAATCTGCCCGTAGAGCAAACCCAGGTTGGACTTGAGATCCACACAGCACAATATTTGCCATGGAAATTTCCTGCAAATGTGGCGGGATTGCTGCAGTTTCCCCAGCCAAGCGGAACCACGAACTTTCTTTTTCTGGGGCTTTCCAGCCCTCCCCTCATCCCATCCCCCCTGTCTACTTTCAGATACCTGTTGCCCCTGCTCTTCCTCTAGTCTTCCAGTAGATCAAAGACTGCAGTGATATTGGTTATTTTTGTTCTTCACTGTGAAAGCTGTCTCAGGGCGCGAGCCTCCAAAAGCACATGCCCGAGGGCTGCTCTGCTCAGTGCCTGTGCCCAGAGGCTGCCGCTCCAGCCAGGTGTGTCTGCAGGACAAGGATCCCGTTCTGCGAGAGTGCAGGTGCTCTCATCAACTGCTGCACTCTCTTCTTTTACTTCGCTTGTTCCCCTCCACTCCTGAGCTTCCTGCTGTCCTTTACCCAAAGTCCATCCTCGGCACCTGCTCTGGCTACTCCACGAGGCTGCCCTGGCCCCGCATCTGACTCGCTCCTGACCTTCCTACTTTCTCCTCTCCCCGCCCTCTGTTTGGTGGGTGGCGATCAGGTAAAGCTGTCCATCCACAATTAGCCTCAGCGTTTCTGCCACTGGCCCTTCCTGGACGGAAACTTCAAGAGGGGAGCAGTGGTAATTACTCTGTAGGTAGAATGATGGGCAGCAATAGCTTTGGAGCCAAGATTCTGATTTTTTGAAGATGCCGGGAACAGGCAGTGTATGGACATTTACAAAGAATCCAGGGAGGCTGGGAATATTGGCGTCATTTGTTAATACCAGAGAACAAACAGTGTAAAAGTTCTGCTAAGTTTAGTAATTTATGAGAACAATTTACCCCTTATAACTAATTACTGCATGCACCATAGCTATTATGCACATCATTAATAGGTGTCAGATTAGTTTTGTCATTAAGTTTTATTTGATCACAACGCTAAATAAACCCCACAGATGCGCGCTCAGTCTTCTTGGCTGGCATGGGCTTCTGCTGGCAACTTTGAGTAATTAGGAGCAGCACTATGTGAGACTGAATCAGGACAGGGAACTCAATCTGCTCTTAACAAGATCACGTGAACATGGTAACGCCATTATTTATTTACCAGTGATTTTATATTTGAAAAGGATACGGATGCAATTACTGTATGTTTTCCAGATTTTATGGGAAAGATCAGACTTGGCCTCCATTCCATTCCTCTAGAGCTGTGCTGTCTGTTAGCCACCTATAATTATTTAAACTTAAGTCATCTAACTAATTACATTAATTCCTCAGATGTACTAGTTACATTTCAAGGGCTCAATAGCCACACGTGGCTAGTGGCTACCTACAAAATGTTCTGCATATACAGAACATCTCCATCTCTGTAGAAAGTCCTGTTGGACAGTGTGGCCAGAGTCCAATTAGTGGTGGAAGTTAGGTCTGTCAATCATGGGATGACTAGGTCAGCTGGCTCTGAATTTTCTGCATAGAGGCAGGGACCCTCAGGGACCCAGCTGTGGGGGATATGACAGTGAGCAGAGTAGTGACTGAGAGGTAGTCCCATGAAATAGCTGCAATAGCATGTCAGATAGATCCCACAGAAAGTGAGGAGGAGCCACGACAGGCACTGTGGGTCCTACCTCTGCTCATGGGAGCAGGTTGCCACTCCGTACTGTTACCTTGTGCAGTGGGATAACGAGAAGTCACATCCAAAGCAGCTCAATGTACTGACCAGTAGCCGGCCAAGTATTGTTCAATAACTATTTGCAGAGTGAATGGACGAATGAGATGGTCAACTACATAGCAGACTTTTATCATGTCAACACCTTTCATGCATACAAGAACTTTACAGTTTATATACCACTTTAATACATTCTTTCATTTGATCCTCATAAACCATGTAAAGTGGGTGGGAAACCTATTTTTCTTCTCTTGCTAATGATAAAGTCAGGGCTCAGAGAGTTTCAGATGTTTTCTCAGAGTCACTGAGCTAGCAAGTAGCAGAGTTGTGACTCAAATTCAGGGCTTAGGGTCCCCGATGACATGTTCCATGGCATCACACGACCTCTTAGGTGCCTTTCCCAGTAAGACTATTTCCAGCAGCAGACGGCTGATGTGATAGGATTCAAGGAAGCCTTTGACACTAAGGGTTTCCCAGGGACCAAACTGGTTCAACTTTGATAGGTTTTTCCAGTTGTCAGCATGATGCATGGTTTTTATTTTTTATGTTTGCCTGAATTTATGCTTTCAGGCTTTCACAGGCTGGCTGTCTGGCATTCTGAATCAGGGGCTTTCGTACTGCGCCCCACCAATCCCCTCCCTTGGAGGGGCCGCAGAGGCTGCCGGGGCGGGGCACAGCGGGGAGGCAGTGTGTTTGGGTTCTGGGCTGTTCAGGGCTGATAGGCTTTCAACTATTTTTATATATTGAACGTTCCTCAAACAATTTCACTTGAAGAAAGAGTCTTTTGCTAACCACTACAAAAAGAATCACTCTTCTAAAGGATTTTTATGGCAGCTTGCTTCCTGTGACAAGAAAGTGGAGCAAGCTGAACTCTCTGCCCAGGCGTCCTGCAGGAAGAGCGTCCGTCTGCAGACCAGCTCTTCTGTCTCCTTAGAAACTGCCCCTGGAAGTTCAGAGTCTCCCGCAGCCTATGGGGCCACCCCTAAGCCAAGCAGAGGGCTGGGGCTGGAGGCCCCTGTGCGGGGGACAGAGGGCCAGTGGCTGCCAGTGCTGCCCTGTTGTCTTGCTCTGCCCCTTTGCTGTCATCCCCCTCTCAGGCAGGCTGCTGCTTCATTCCCTGCACCCCCACATCTGTGGGGTTCTTCCTCCATGGCTACATACACAGTAAAAGGGCTCGTTGGCTTTAGCCAGAAGCAGCTGCCAGATTGCTTCAACGCAGAGACTACTGCTTCTGACTTCCTCCGGCCTGTGGGATCCTGTTGTTGTTCACCTGTTCACAAGGCAAGGAATTTTTAAAAAGGCCAGAGAATTCCTTGACATCAGCTTTTGGATTCCTTGTTCCTCCGTTGAACGTGAATACACTACATTTGATGGAATAAGCCTGGATTTTTACAGTATGATCCTGCCTCTGCCTAAAGTTTACTGTGTAATTAATCTAAAAGCTCTTACTTTTTCATTGATAGGTTTGAATAAGCAGGGTGCTGTTGTCAGGGCAGAAAGGGGGAAATGAAGTGTGCCACGTGGGAACTGGAAAATAATGTTAACTCGTGGCAGTAAAACTACATCCACATAACGGATGAAATCAGCTATCTTTAACATTTACACACCTTGAGGAACAATTGAGAAATCAGTGCCCAGAGAACAAAACTGGTGTGGCAACACTGTATTTTATATTAATATACAGCAAGATGACTAGGGTATATAGTCTCAAGCAGACAAATTGGTACCACATTTTTTCACTGTTTTGAATTTTTTAATTGTGGTGAAATATATATAAAATAAACTTAAACTATGTTTAAGTATACAGTTCAGTAGTGTTAAGTATGTTTACGTTGTTGTGCAAACCAATCTCCAGACCTCTTTTTATCTTGCAAAACTGAAACTGTATACTCATTTTTAAAAATTTCCAAATATTAAGGGGATACAAGTGTTTTTGTTATGTGGATGAATTGTACAGTGCTGGAATCAGGGCTTTTGGTGTGCCCGTCACCAGAGTAGTGTACGTTGTACCTGGTAGGTCAGTTTTTATCCCTCACTCCCCTCCCAGACTCCCCCCTTCTTAGTTTCCAGTGTCCTTTACACCACTGTATGACCATGTATATGCATTGTTTAGTTCCCACTTATTAGTGAGAACATGTGGTGTTTGTTTTTCCGTTCCTGAGATACTTCACTTAGGATAATCGTTTCTAGTTCCATCCAAGTTGCTGCAAAAGACATTATTTCATTTCTTTTTATGGCCAAGTAGTACTCTCTGGTGTATATATTTGCCACATTTTCTTTAACTACTCATGAATTGATGGACACATAGGTTGATTGCATATCTATGCAATTGTGACTTATGCTGTGATAAACACGTGGGTGCAAGTGTCTTTTTGATATAATGACTTCTTTTCCTTTCGGTAGATATCCGGTAGTGGGATTGCTGGATCAAATGTTAGGTCTACTTTCAGTTCTTTGAGGAATCTCCATACTGTTTTCTACAGAGGTTGTACTAATTTGCAGTCCCACCAACAGTGTATAAGTGTTCCCCCCCCCTTTTTTTTTTTTTTACCACATCCACACCAACATATATTGTTTTTTGAATTTTTAGTAATGGCCATTCTGATAGGTGTAAGGTGATCTCACATTGTGTTTTTAATTTGCATTTCCCTGATGGTTGAGCATTTTTTCACGTTTGTTGGCCATTTGTCTATCTTCTTTTGAAAAAACTCTGTTCATGTCTTCTGCCTACTTTTTAAGGGGTTATTTGTTTTTTTATGCTGATTTGAGTTCTTTATAGATTCTGGATACTAGTCCTTTGTCAGATGTGTAGTTTGCAAATATTTTCTCTCATTCTGTAGGTTGTCTATTTATGCTGTTGATGGTTTCTGTGCAGAAACCTTTAAATTTAATTAAGTCCCATTTTTAAATTTTTTTTGTTGCTGTATTTGCCTTTATGGTCTTAGTCATAAATTCTTTGCCTAGGCTGGTGTATATAAGTGTTTTTCTTGTGTTTTCTTCTAACAATTTTATGGTTTCAGGTCTTACATTTAAGTCTTTAATCCATCCTGAGTTAATTTTCCTATGTAGTGAGAAATAGGGATATTCTTTCATTCTTCTGTATGTGGCTACCCAATTTTCCAAGTATCATTTATTCAATAGGGCATCCTTTCCCCAGTGAGTGGTTTTTTGCTGCTTTGTCAAAAATCAGTTGGTCGAAGCTATATGGTTTTACTTGTGGGTTCTCTGTTTTGTGCCTTCGGTCTATGTCTCTACATTTAGACCAGTTACATGCTGTTTTGGTTACTATAGCCTTGTAGTATAATTTAAAGTAAGATAATGTGATGCCTCCAGATTTTTTCTATCTGCTTAAGATTGCTTTGGCTATTTGGGCTCTTTTTTTTTTTTTTTTGGTTCCATATGAAGTTTAGGATTATTTTTTCTAGATCTGTGAAAAATGATGTTGGTATTTTGATGAGAATTGCATTGTATCTGTAAATCACTTTGGGTAGTATGGACATTTTAACAATGTTGATTCTTCCAGTCCATGAGCATAGGATGTTTTTTCCATTTGTTTGTGCCATCTTTGATTTCTCTTATCAGTGTTTTATAGTTCTCCTTGTAGAGATCTTTCACTTCGTTGGTTAAGTATATTCCTAGGTATTTTATTTTCTTTGCAGCTATTATAAATGGTATCGCATTCTTGATCTGACTCTTGGCTTGACTGTTATTTGTACATAGAAATGCTATTGATTTGTGTACAATTGATTTTGTAACCTGAGACTTTGCTGAATTTTTTAATCATTCCAGGAGTCTTTTGATGGAGTCTTGGGATTTTCTAGATAGAAGATCATATCATGGCAAACAGGGATAGTTTGACCTCTCTTTTCCAATTTGGATTCCTTTCATTTCTTTCTCATTCCTGATTGCTCTGGATAGGACTTACAGTACTATGTTGAGTAGAAATAATGACAGTGGGCACACTTGTCTTGTTGCAGTTCTTACAGGGAATGCTTTCAATCTTACCTCATTCAATATGATGTAGGCTGTGAGTTTGTCATAAATGGTTTTTATTATTTTGAGGTATGTTCCTTCTCTGCCTAGTTTGTTTAGGGTTTTTTATATCATGAAGGGGTACTGGATTTTATCATATGCTTTTTCTACATCTATTGAGATGATCACATGGTCTTTGTTTTTGCTTCTGTTTATGTGGTGAATCACATTTATTGATTATGTATGTTGAACCATCCTTTCATCCCTGGGATGAAGCCCACTTGATCATGGTGGATTATTTTTTGGATGTGCTGTTGAAATCACTTTGTTAGTATTTTATTGAAGATTTTTGCATCAATATTCATAGGGAATATTGTTCTGTAGTTTTCTTTTTTTCTTGTGTACCTTCCTGGCTTTGGTATCAAGGTGATACTGGCTTCCTATAATGAGTTAGGGAGGAATGCCTTCTTCTTTATGTTATGGAACAATTTCAGTAGAATAGGTGCCAGTTCTTCTTTGTAGATCTGGTAGAATTTGGTTGTGAATCCATCTTGTCTGGGGCTTTTTTTGCAGGGGAGATTCTTTCATTACTGTTTCAATCTTGCTACTCATTATTGGTATGTTCAGAATTTCTATTTCTTCCTGATTCAGGGTAGAGAGGTTGTGTATTTCCAGAAATTTATCCATTTCCTCTAGGTTTTCTACTTTGTGTGCATGGAAGTTTTCACAGTAGTCATGGGTATTTTGTATTTCTGTGGTATCAATTGTAATGTTTCCTATTTCATTTCTGATTGAGCTTATTTGAGTCCTTTCTCTTCTATTTCTGGTTAATCTAGCTACTGGTCTATAGATTTTGTTTATCTTTTCAAAGAATCAACTTTTTGTTTTGTTGATCCTTTGTATTTTTTGTTTGTTTGTTTGTTTTTTGGTTTTATTTCATTTAGTTCTGCTCTGAGCTTTGTTATTTCTTTTCTTCTGCTAGTTTTGGGTTTGGTTTGTTCTTGTTTTTCTGGTTCCTTGAGGTGTGACATGAGTTTATTAATTTATGATCTTTCTGTCTTTTTAACATAAGCATTTAAGGCTATGAACTTCTACCTTAGCATTGCTTTTGCTATACTCCATAGATTTTGGAAGCTTGTGTCCTGTTTGTCATTCAGTTCAAAAAATCTTTTGATTTCCATCTTAATTTCATCATTGACCAAGGATGATTTAGCAGCAGGTTGTTTAATTTCCATGACTTTATGCAGATTTGAGAGTTACTCTTGAAATTGATTTCTAATTTTATTCCACTGTGGTCTGAGAAGATACATGGTATGATTTTAATTTTTTTAAATTTGCTGAGACTTGTTTTGTGGCCTAACATATGATCTATCTTGGAAGATGCCCCATGTACTGATGAGAAGAATATATACTCTGTAGACTGTTCTATAAATGTATGTTAGGTCCATTTGTTCTAGAGTTTCATTTAAGTCCAGGGTTTCTTTGTTGATTTTCTGACTTGATGATCTGTCCCTTTTTGTCAGTGGAGTGTTGAAGTCTCCAGCTATTACGATGCTGTTTATTGTTTATTTCTTTGCTTAGATCTAGTAGAGTTTGTTTTATGAATCTGGGAGCTCCTGTGTTAGGTGCATATATATTTAGCATTATTATATCTTCTTGCAGAATTATCATTATATAATGACTATCTTTGTCTTTTTTTTTTTTTTACTGTTATTGATTTAAAGTCTGTTTTATGTGATATGAGAATAGTCACTCCTGCTCACTTTTGCTTTCCATTCGTGTGGAATATTTTTTTCTACCACTTTTCCTCGACTCTGTGTGACTCTTTACAAGTTAAATGGGTTTCTTGGAGAAAGGATATTTTGGGTTGTGTTTTTTCATTCATTCACCCAATCTATTAAATATATTTTTTGAATGGAGCATTAAGACCGTTTACATTCAATGTTAGTATTGATATATGAGATACTGATCTGTTCATCATGTTGAATGATACCTTGTTGTTTTGTTTTTCCCCTTGTGCTACTGTTTTATAAGAGCTGTGAGCTTTAACTTTTGGATGTTTTTACACTGGTGGATATAGATTATTCTGTTCCACGTATAGAGCACTTTTGAGCATTTCCTGTAGAACAGGTCTAGTGGTGATGAACTCCCTTAGTATTTGCTTTTCTGGAAAATACTTTATTTCTCCTCCCCCCAGGGAGCCTGTAATGCATGTTCTCCTGAACCGTCCCATTCCCTTGTGGTTGTCACAGTCTAACCCAGAGATATTAATGTGGAGCAGTGAGTTGGTCCCCAGGCTACTGTTGGAAGTTTGGGCGGGGGGCTGGGCTAGTCCCTTTCCAGGGAGGCAGATATCATGGGAGTTTGCTTTTCCTAGGTCTCCCTGTGGTGGTGGCAGTGGCAACTGGGCAAGGCTATCTGGATAATGGCCATGGGTGTCAGGGCTTTGGGCATTCAATCCACCCAGATCCTGGAGCAGTGGGGCAGTGATGGCGTGCAGCAGGGGGTGGCTTGTGGTGAATATGTCTGTGGTGGTGTGCAGGAGATGGTGCCACAGCAGCTGGGCATTGTGTGGTGCTGGCAGGGCTGCTGGGGCTGGGTAGCACCTGGGAGGCCTAGGGCTGGGCAATGCACCTGGGGAGAACTGGTAGGTGGTTGTACTCAGGACACCGGAATGGTGCTCCCTGGAGGAGCCTCTTGCTCCACTACTCTGCCAGATGCATGATTCAGCACTGTCTTTGCTTCTTTCTCTACCTGCACTTCTTCTATTGCAAAACTGTCCAAGCTCTGTTTATTTTTCTGGATAATTGCTTCTGCTAAAAGATTGCTTCTCCAGTCTTAAGGCTTTTACTTATTTTCTTTGTCTCTTTCTCCCCTCTACCCACCATGTTTGATATTTAAAACCTCAAAGAGAAATGATCTTATTGAGTTGTCATTTGCCAACCTGTACAGAGCCACCTCTTAGTCTTGTAGATGGCGGCTCATCTATGTAGGGCCAAGTAGAACAAAGGATAAAATCTATTGATGGAGAAAATTTCAAAAGGCAAGAGCTTGGAGTCTTCTCTAAAGGAGAGTATAATTGGAAATATCTGGCCAGCACAGCAGGGTTACTCCCCACAACTATCCCTCTACCTTTGTTCTGATTCACACATCTCAAGTAGCATTAGGCTTATTAATTAAATCTACCAGATGATCTGATACTAAGAAGATTTCCTGACTTGTGAGCATTAATATTTTAATCACTGGAAAGAAATGTCGCAAACTGAAATTAATACATTGACATTTGGGTTTATATCAAGTCTCTTGTGAACTTGTTTAGCATAGGTTGGTTCTCTTGAGTTTATTCTACCCCAGGAGCTCTGAAAAATCACATTTGTCAATTAGTTAGCATCTTGAGTTAACATCTTTCCTCCTTTTACTAACCACATTGATCTCTTTCTGAGAAATTCAATGATTTATTTAATGTTTACTGAACATTCTTAGAATTCTTAAAGTTTCCATAGCACTGTAAAGTGAGGTTCATTCAAATCTCTAAGTGGATTTCAAAGGACAGATAGATGCTGCCTCAGAGTATTAGTCAGGGTTGATCCCAGAGGGTTGTATGTTGGATATGAGTAGCAAAAGACCAGGTGGGCAGGAGGCAGAGATCTCTAAAAGTTTTAGTTATTGTATTTGTTTCCTATTGGTTTAACAAATCACCACTGAGTTAGTGGCTTAAAACAACACACATTTCTTATCTTACAGTTCTGAAGGTCAGAGTGTGCAATGGGTTTCATGGGTCTAAAACCAAGGTGTTAGCAGGGCTGCATTCTTCTAGGGGAGCTATGAGGGGAGAATACTTCTCCTTGACTTTTCCAGCTTCAAGGCGCTTCCCACAGTCCTTGGCTCATGGTCCCTTCTGGCTAGAAATTCATCACTCTGACCTCTGCTTCCACCATCACATCTCCTCTGACTGTGACTCTCCTGCCTTCTGCCTTCACTTACCAGGACCCTGGTGATTACGTTGGGCACCCCCAGATAATCCAGAAAAATCTCTTCATCTTAACATCCTTAATTATATCTGTAGGTCCTTTTTGCCATGAAAGGTAATAGATCCACAGGTTCTGTGGATTAGGACATAGATTTTTAGGGGGTGGGGGCAGAGCCATTATTTTACCTAGCAGAGTTACATTATTTTCTGGTTAGACTTTTAATATGCATTTAAGTGTTATAGTGTGGCAAGACTCTAAAATTGAAAGTAAAGAAAGTAGTCATTTAGAATCACATTTTGGGCCAGGCGCGGTGGCTCACACCTGTAATCCTAGCTCTCTGGGAGGCCGAGGCAGGAGGATCGCTCAAGGTCAGGAGTTTGAAACCAGCCTGAGCAAGAGCAAGACCCCGTCTCTACTGAAAATAGAAAGAAATTAATTGGAGAACTAAAAATATATAGAAAAAATTAGCCGGGCATGGTGGCACATGCCTGTAGTCCCAGCTACTTGGGAGGCTGAGCCAGAAGGATTGCTTGAGCCTAGGAGTTTGAGGTTGCTGTGAGCCAGGCTGATGCCATGGCACTCTAGCCCAGGCAACAGAGTGAGACTCTGTCTAAAAAAAAAAAAAATAGAATCACATTTTAAAATCAACATCTAATTTACAATAAAGCTATGCAAAATCATCTGATGAGATTACTTGTAGGCAAGCAACCTGCACTGTAACCTCTTTAGTGTCTCAATCACCAGTAAAATTAAATCAAATTAAAGAAAAAGGAGAATAACATAGGTTCATATTGGTGGTTTTCACCCAAGCATTAAAGGGGAAAGGGAGACTCAGATATAGAGACTTTGATTATTTTAGTTCTCATGGAAAGTATGTGCCTAGAATGAATGATGCAGAGCTTTATCCTTGCATTTCAGGCATGCTAGATACATTGGCAAGTCCATGCCTATGGTGAGATTATATATCAGGCTAAAGAATTTAGTCAGAGAACCTGAAACTGTATCTGTAGAATAATATTGTTCCATGAGATATTGATAAGTATTCTATAAAGGCAGGAGTCAAATCCATTTTAGAAAAGCTGCCTATCTGAGCCCAAGATTCACAGTGTATACCTGAAGGCCAAAGGAAATAATGCAGTTATGAAAGCCATTTAACTCAGTTTAATCTAGCATTTCTCAAATGTATTTGATTACTGAACCTTTTGTTGTTGTTTAAAGATCTATTAAAACATCTCACAGAACATAACACATTTTGGGCCACAATGCAGTAAAGATTTGACTTATCTACATCCTGTTTTGAGTCCATGCTCATAAAACCATCTTTTGATGTCCATGCGATTGAAACCACAAGTAAAAAAAATCTTTTGATCAGGCTGATGTGATATTTCTTGTACATGTGGTGTTATCTTTCTCACTATAAATTAATACAACAGCCTTTTGATGTTTACTTTTGTCTCATGTGCCTCTTAGTTAGTGTGAATCAATCTCTGTCACCCACCTTCCATGTACTTTCCAATGCCTGTCTACTCACCGATGCCTACACAAGCAAGGGTAGCCAGAGCTCTGTGTACCACCAGAGTGATGGGTGGAAAATAATGATGACTGAAAACGCATCCTGGTGTCTTGACATAGTGGGACTTGCCTGGATCTTGAATCTAAACATCAAAATGAAGGCCTATGATTGCCATATGTCTTTGCTCTTAGGTAATCACTTCAACTCTTTTCCTATGAACTAACTGAAGGATAATAGCATCAATCTATTGTACGTGGTTACTATGAAGTGTATTCTTGCTACTGATCATAAGAGTGTCCTCCAAAACTGAATCAAGGAAGGTCCAGACCAGATCAGGCCCAGCGTGCAGCTTTGTTTTTAAAAATCAACCTATAACACAAAGATCTTTTATAACAGGAAGTTAAAGTTTGAAGCACTGGGCTTTCCTCTTACTGCACTTAGCTGTAGCTAGACTCTAATAGGTATTGAAGTTTGTACTAAAATCCTGAACAACTCGGAAGACAAAGAAAGTTTAGACATAGTTCACATGAGAATGATCCTGTATTAGATTATGAGAATCATGGAGAAAGATGAAAAGATATAGGATAATTTAGCCTTTAGAAAATAATAAAATAGTTATCATAGAAATATATAATAACCTTCCATAATTCATTAAAAATTTGTATATTTAAGCAAGCTAAATTTATGGTAAATAAAACTATGAAATAGCTTTGCAGGCTTCAATCCTGCCATCTTTCTTCCTTTGAGTCCTCTACTTACTAGAGCAGTGAGTTTCACTCTCCAAAGTACTGTGCCTCTCATTTCTACCTTCTGAACCCTTTCCAGCTTTCAGTGGTTCTTAATTACCATCCCATGTGTTAAGATCTCAGATTTGTTCTCTACCTGTTTCTATACGATCTGAAATTTACGCACTTCCCTTCCCACCAGACCACACTGGCCTAAGCTTACAATTCCTTTTTGTTCAATGCTTTGCTAAGCTTTGGGCTAGCTCTCATCCAATGAGAAAACAAAGAATCCTTTCCCCCTTTTTTTGGCATAGGAGAGGAAGTTGAGTAGGGAATTCCACAAGGCTCAGGTCTCAATAAGACCAGGACTTGTAGAAAATAATATAATGACACATGATCTGAATTAGATCAAAGAGAATGCATACTTCCTTAAGAAATATTTTCTTTGCATTTCCTATATTTTGTGCATAAAAGTTTAATTTTAATGTTGCATTAATAAGTTTTTTCATTTATTTCCATTTTTAAAAGATGCAATTAAACTCAAGGAAATTTACACGTGACTTTAGTCTCATACTCCCAAATTATAACAAATTTATTCAATATTGAGTTTTTGCAAAATTTTAAAATCAGGTAAACAATCAAATGACCCTAAACCAATAGATGTTTAGTATAAAAAAATGGAGAAAAGCTGTATTTTTAACTATTTTTGGTAGATTTATTTTAGTAGGCTCTTTCTGTGACCTAGACATAAATTGAAACTTAAAGCTTCTAACATTCAGTTATTTTAGAATTATAGCTTTGAAGATTGAACTTTTACTCTTAAAACTCAAAAGTAACTATATAAATGGTACTAAGTGCTCACAATTCTCCTTCCTTCTCTCCAATTATGATAGGACTACAGTATCAAAGGCTATACTTAATTTCTGAGTGCTCAAAAAAATTACAGAGAAAGTTTCTTTGTAAATCTAAAATTCTAAGAATGTAGAACTCACTACTACTACTCACTAGGAATTAGTACTAACCTTTTTTGCCTTAGTAATGGTTTTCAGACATATATATTAAATTCTTTCATTCTTGCCTACAGACTTTATGGGGAAATTCAGGAAACACATGTGGCTTGATGTCTGCATTTCTTCTAGTGGCCCGGAATACTGGATTGGAATATTCTGATTGTATATTGCATTAATTTAATTTCTTTTTTCTTATTTATTTATTTTTCCACTTACATGTCAATATTGCACTAATTTCAGTTCTTCAGTAAAGTTTTGTTTATTGACAGCTGCCCTGTCCAATATGGTGGTCATTAGCCAAATGTGTTTATTGAACACTTGAAACATGTCTAGTACAAATGGAGATGTTCTATAGTGCAAAAGACATACCAGATTTCATACACTTAGTCTAAATAAAATAATGTAGGAAAATCTTATCAATCATTGTTATATTGATCACATGTCAAAATGATAACATTTTTACTACATTGGGTTAAATAACATTTATTATTGAAATTTTCAGACCTACCCATATGTAGTGAAAGAAGGAAGAAAAAAAGAAATTAATTACACTCCTTAAAAATCTCTTTTAAAGTGACTATAAGAAAACTTAAGATTAAACATGTCATTTCCATTTGTGGCTTGCATTTATATTTCTATGAAACAGTAATGATCTAGAGCCATTGTGCACTGAAGTATTTTACATGTTTATATTTTCCAGATACATTTAAATATTAAAATGTTCACTGTGTAAATTAATTTGGGGAAAGTCTCCTTAAATGTACTTTATTTCTATGTCTTCTTAATCAGAGAAAGCAATTTAATATAGCATTTTCTTTTTTTCCTTTTCTTTTCATTTTTTTTTTTGAAACAGCATCTCACTGTGTTGCCCAGACTAGAGTGCAGGGGCATGATCATAGCTCACTGTAACATCCAGCCTCTGAGCTCAGGTGATCCTCCCATCTCAGCTTCCTGGAGTACCTAGGACAATGGGCGCATGGTACCATGCCCAGCTATTTAAAAAAAAATTTCGTAGAAATAGGGTCTCACTATATTGTGTAGGCTGGTCTAGAACTCCTGGCCTCAAGCAATCCTCATGTCTCAGCCTCCCAGGTGGTTCAAACCTGGGTGGCTTATATCTGGGGTTATAGGTATCAGCCACCATGCCTGGCACATTTTCTTAATAAACCAGTGTTATCATTATGAAGAATTATTTTTATTAATGTGTTTTATTGATACCCTATGAGTTAATGAATCTTATAGGACTACTGCTCTCATTGCTTCTTAGCCTTTTGGCTAAGATAATCATGTGTGGTACTGTTGCTCTCTCATAATATGGCCCCTGGTTGATATGTGATTATAGTTGATAATTTGGTTGTATTTTTCTCAATGTTCGTAATTGCTTCTTAAGCATACTTTTATGCCCTTTCCAATATAACCTGGATGTTCCGTATAAATTAAGAAAACCTGACCACTTTCTAGAGAAAGCAAACAGCCTATGAAGTCTGTAAGCTTTTACAAAATTGTTGGTCCTGGCCCCATGGCAGGCTCTGCTTCTTCTGCAGATAAAGTCCATGGACTTCATTATAGCTGATTTCCTTGTGGGGCAGGAATATTTCTGGCTTCTGGATTAGTGGTTATGAATTAGATATCTGTTTAAATAGCTGCCAGAAAATCTTCCTACTAATTTATTACCTGTAGAGTAGGGCATTTTCAAATAATATTTGAATTTATGTATGCAATTGTTGAGAAAACCATATAAAAATATATAAGGGATTGATAGGCTATAGCTAGAATTATTCTTTTGGCTTCTGCTTTTTAAGATAATGCTGTGGGTTCAAGCCACAGCTTTATATGTTCAAATGTAGCTAAGTAGGCAAATGTAGAATGGACTATTTTATATGTGAAATTTGATCCTGGGCTAGCAGGTGTAGCTTATTGTTGTTTAGCTATTCACCTGAGGGCTTTCTTCACATTCTTTATAGTTGCAGCTAGGACTGCATTGTGTACTGCTGCTATTTCCCAGCAGTCCAAAGCTCTATTGCCTTGCTTGATGCTGTGCTTTGATATGTTCTTATAGCATTTATCCTGCTCTCCTCACTTGTGACTTGTTCGACATCAGCTTTCTTATACAATAGCTCCTTGAGTATCCTGCTGTCTTCCATTCTCTGCATACACACATTCCAGTGGTACATCAATATGGAGACTATCTCAGTGCTCACACTGACAATATTCCTTATGATGCTGGTAAGAGATCTGATTTTTTTAAGTTAACATTCTTATTAATAGATCTGTGAGGTGGTATTGCTTCCAACACAGAGATGTCTATTATGACCCATATCACGTTGTATTATAAACAGCTATTTATTGGCAAGTTTTATCACTTGAGTGAGAGATTCTGGGATGTCTTCAGCTGCTCCGTAAGGTTGTAGGTATTCTGTTTTAAATGTTGTGAATTGAACTAAACTGATGAAACTGCTCGGTAAGCTCTGTTTGGGACGTGCAAAAGATACAGGGCTTGTAACAAAATGGAGATTTACAATGCATTCTTGCTTATGGACCTTCAGTTTATAATGCTGGAGTAATAGAGTGATGCTGAATTAGATCTAAACTTGATCTATCAGCCTCACAAAAAGCACAATTAAATTTTTCATGTACTTCTCTGCTTCTTTGTCAATAACTCTCAGAAGCAAATGGCCATTTTAGGCTTATGCTAGTCCATTGCTATCTCTTAATAAAGAATTTTGTGATAAATCCATGGCAACTGTTTTGTTACCTCTTCATGGCATTTGATGCTTTTAACCTAGACATTACCCTTCAGCCTGGATTCATTGAAAAGGTTGTACAAAGCAGAGCATGGTACTACCTTGTTTTCCTGCTAATGTAGAATAAGTTAGATAGGACACCATCTATTATTAGGTGACTGCATAAGTCAACATTGCTGAATAACAAACTATGTCGAAAATCTCAGTTGTTTATAATAATAAATATTATCTTCTTATTCTTACATCTGTAGGTCAGTAGTTTCAGATGGAGTTTGCTGAACTTGGCTGAGTCCAGCTGGGCTTGGCTCCAGGCTGAAGATTGGATATAGTTCTCCGTTTATGTTTCTTTATTTTAGGACCAGTGACTATCCAAGGTATGCTCTTCTGATTATGGATCACAGGAGTGCAAGAGCCAAGGGAAATCGTGAGACTATATACAAAGCCTCTATTAATGTATTATTATCATATAGCCAAGCCCAATATCAATGGGACAAAGGAATATATTTTCACTACTCTAGGGAGAGGTACTACAAAGCCATACAACAGAGGTATTTTCAGCCATGATAGTGTAAAGAGGTCAGTGAATTCATTCTGCAAAAAGAAAAAAATTAAATATAAAACTGGAAAAAATTTTCAGCAGCAACCATTTCAGGGTTATGGGAATTGCCCAATGACCAATAATCATTGAAAAGTGTTTATTCTTGAAAAACTGCAAAAATTTTGGGTAAGAATTGTAGGAATATATGTTTATATATTTGGTTGGGGCTGCTCCCATACCTCCTCTCACCCAGGCTAATTGATGAAAGCTATAGTTTTACCAAGGCAGCACTGGCCATGAACACCAGCAGGTTTGCATCCTGAATGGGCAGACTCAATTTGAGACAAAAATCCATGGCTTGGTCATCTTAAATCGGAAAACTCAGTAGGAAACAAATGAAAAAACCTTTTCTAGCCTGAGGCTCTGGTTCTATTTGGGAAAAGTGGTGGACTAACTACTAGTTTAATGGGAGATCTTCGAAGTGAGAGAGCCATAGAAGGGCTCGGTAAGATTTCCACACATTTCTGGAGGACTGGAAAACTACCAACTGCACATGCACAGAGGAGACCAAAAAGAATCTAGTAGAAAATAAAAGCCAAGGCATACTTGAGAATTGGCTGGGCTTTGAATGTGTTCCCCAATACAACACACATATTGACTGGCAGAGGGTGGAAGTGCTTTGGGGCTTGAAGTGTTTAAGTAAATCTTTGCCTAGATCATTAAGTGACCACTAAATTATTGCCAACACATGAGTGAGCCTTAATAAGGCAAGTTAAAAAATAATTTAAAAAACATTATTTCAAAACCTGAGCAGAAACATCAGCAGCTGTATCCAGTTTGGGAGGTAGATTCTACAGTATAAGTCCATTCAAGTTACTAAGAAAAATCCTTCAGAAAAATAAATCAATTTCTAAATTGTTACAATGTATTATTTAAATGTCAACTTTTTAACAAAAATATGAGACCTACAAAGAAACAGGAAAATAAAATCCATATTCAGGAAAACAAGTAGTCAATAGAAACTGAATCTGAGTGGGCCAAGATTTTGAGTTTAGAAGGCAAAGACATCAAAGCAGCTATTATAAATATGTTTGAAGAAGTAAAAGAAATCATATTCAAAGAAGTAAAGAAAAATTTTGTGAGAATGATTCAACAAATAAGAAATCTAAATAGAGAATAGAACCTATAAAAAGAGCCAAATAGAAATTCCAGATTTGGAAAATACTATAACTGAAATGAAAAGTTCACTAGATGGGTTCCACAGATTTGAGAAGGCAGGAGAGAGAATCAGTATAATTGAGGATAAATCAGTAGAAATTATACAATCTAAAGAACAAAAAAGAAAATAAGATGGAGGGAAAAGGAAGATGCAAAGACCTATAGAGCCTATCAGCATATTGTATGGGAGTTCATGAGTAGTTGGGGGTGGCAAATTTCTTTGAAGAATTAATGGCCATAAACTTCCCAAATTTGATGAAAACTCTTAATATGTATGTTTAAAAAACTCAATGAACACCAAGTAAAATAAAAATGAAGATATCCACATCTAGACCTATGATAAGAAAAACTTTTAAAAGCAAAGACAAAGACAAAGTCTTGAAGCACTAAGAGAAAAATGACTCATGATGTGTGGAGATAACAATATAATGAACAACTGACTTTTCATAAAACTGTGGAGTCTAGAAGGCAGCAGAAAAAATAGTTAAAGTGCTCACAGGAGGAAAAAAAAGCCTATTAACCAAGAATATTCTACCTAGTAAAACTATCTTTCAAAAATGAAGGCAGAATAAAACCTTCCCAAATAAACGAAAACAGAACTACCCTACAAGAAATCTGAAGGCAATCCTTTGGGTCGAAAGGAAATGATAGCAGATGGTGACTCAACTCCACTGGAAGGAAAAACAAGCAATGAAAATGTTAAATATATGGGTAAATATAAAAGACTGTGCATTATTTTCTGTTTTCTTCTCTTAATTCCTTTTAAAACAAGACTATTTGAAATAATAATTATGATGCTATATTTTGAGGGGTTTGCTATATATATGGTTATAATATGTATGAAAATACTAGCACTAAAATGATAGGAAAAGTGGAAATATATTGGAGCAAAGTTTCCATATGTTATTATTATTCTTAAACTGAAGCAGATTGTGATAAATTGAAGTTGTATATTGTAATCCTTAGACAAACTATTAAGAAAATAATTTTAAAAATATATTTTAAACATTAACAGAGGAAAAAGCAAAAGCCAACTATATGTGTCTGTAACAGACACTATTTAGAGACACAAATAGGTTGAAAGTAAAAGGATAGAAAAGGCAAACAGTAACAATTAAAGAATTGGAGTGGCTTTATTAATATACAAAAATAGACTTTAAGACAAGAAATATTACTTGAGACAAAGAGAAAAATTTCATAATGATAAAATGTTCAGTATTTCAGGAAGAAATAGCAATTTATAAATGTATAAACACCTAACACCAGAGTCCCAAAATACATGTAGCAAAGACTGACAGAATTAAAGAATAGACAATTCAATATTGTAATAGTTGGAAATTTCAACATTCTTGTCCTAGTAATTGATTAGAAGAACTAGACAGAATATCAGTAAGGATATTCAAGATTTGAACAACACTATCAACCAACTAGACATAAATAAGATAAAGAACTTTCCATCCAACAACAGCAGAATGTGCATTTTTTCAAGTGCACCTAGAACATTTCCCATGATAAATCATATTATGGACCATAAAATAAATCTTAAAGTATGTTTTCTAACTATAAAAAAATTAAATAAGAAACCAGCAACAGAAGGTCATTTAAGACTTCATAAATACTTGGAATTTTAACAATATACTTTTGGAAGAACAATAAGTCAAAGATAAGATAACAAGGTAAGTTAGAAAGTATGCTTAATTGAATAAAAATTAAAACCTAACTCAGCAAAATTTATAGAATATAACTAAAACAGTGCTTAGAGAGGAACTTATAACATTAAGTGCTGATATTTGAAAGAAAACATCTATTTTCTTCCCTATAAAATTAGAAAAAAAATTTAAAAATCAATTATCTAAGCTTATGCCTCAAGAAACTAGACAAAGAACAGCAAATTAAACCTCAAGTAGAAGGAAGAACATAATAAAGACCAGAGAAGAAACAAAGAATTAAAAATCAGAAAAACATTAGAGAAAATCTACAAAAATCAAAAGTTGGTTTATTAAAAGATTGACAAGATTGATAAACATTTAGCTGCACTAACAATGAAAAAAATTTAAAAAAAGACTAATGAAATCAAGAATAGGAGATAAGATCAAGATGGCTGAGTAGACTCAGGTGGTATGTACCTCCTCCCATGGAGAAGAAGCAGAATAATAGTAAGCAGATTCTCACATTTTTAACAGATCATCTAGGAGAGAATGCTAGGATTCACCGGGAAAGTGACAGTTAGCACTGAGTATTTAAGGACAGGGTTGAGGATAACTTGCCAAGCCAGGGGTTGACTAATGGCTGGGAGAAGCTCTTGGTATAACATTCAGAGAGAAGCTCCAAGGGCTCCACTCTCCCAAATGAGCATTCATGATCTTGACTACAAGAGAATCCCTAACACACGCAAGTCTTGAGCTTAACATACTGAACTGCTTAGGATTGCACAGAGACAGTGTTTCAGAAAGGGATCATATGGAATCTCGCAGACATCCAAGCCTAGAACAGCTTGAGCTGGGTGTCATTCTGAGTGCTTGTATACCAGGGAACCACAGGCACACCTGTAACCATTGTGCAGCTCTGAGGAGGGATAGAGGAGCCCAGGTGTTCCCATGCACCACTGGGAAGGTCACCACTGCCCTGCTGCTGACTGCAGTGAAACTGAGAGACGCAAGCAGATGGCACTGTCTGCATTTTGCCCACGCTGTCTGGAAGAGGCCCTCACTCTTTCATCCCTGACCCAACGTGCCAGTTTGGGAGTTGAAAGCTAGGCAGTTCCCCACCCTTGGGCTGATTTCAGGCTCACACAGCCCTGCCTAGCTGAGGAGGGGCAGGGAAGCCCAAGCTCTCCTATCCACTTCTAGGACAATTCCTACTGCCCTGCTACAAGCTGAAGTGAGACTGAGACATGAGTGGATGGCACTCACCAGTATCTTGCCTGCACTGTTTGCCTGGAAGAAGACCCATCTTCTCTGGTCACAGGCCCAAGGCATCATTTTGGGAGTTTAAAGCTGGGCAGCCAAGGAAGGGACATGGAAATAGGGATGTCCCCTCCTCCAACCACCCAAGGTTCCCATGGCTGCCTCTGCTCCCATGCATGAGCTTTTGGTGCAGGTGAGCTGCAGGACAGCCAGATCGAGACTTGTGAGGGGGTAATACCCCCAAATAGTACTCTGCTCACCATGCCTGGGTTCTGCAAGGAGGGTATGGCTCATTTCCCTTTCTTCACAGACAGGCAGTGTTTTTGCAGCTGTTCCAACCCGGGAATCTCAGCCCCTGGGTCTCTACATTACTGGATCCACAAACAATAGTCCCTAGCACCCACTCAGACAGCAGCAGCCTTGGGAGACTTGTGGGTCCCAGGGGAATTGTGGGTCTCTTGGACCTTGGGCATTCAGGGAGGGCCACTTCCAGTCAAGAAGAGAGTGCAGCATGCCAGAGGGCCCCTTAGGACAAAAGGGACCAGGGCACCAGCTCCTTATCATGTGGGGCCTTCTCCTCCTCTCTTCCTCCACCCACTGCCATCAAGGCAACCATGGCTGTTTCTGCTTGGGACTGGTGAGGGTTGCACAGAGGAAGATTAAGCCAGGGCACTTGGGAGTGTCTGCCCCACCTGTGACAGAGCACTTATTATGCCCAGGATTCCACAGAGCTTGGGGCACACTCCCTTCTCTCTAAAAAGCCACAGCAAGTGCTTTCATGCTCCCAAAGGACTAAAGCTACCACCTCCACTAAGGGAGGGTGGGGTTAGCAGTCTTCTCCCAGAGCTGCCTGTCTATTCAGGGGGGAGCCTACCCTCCCTGGAAGTGAATCCCTGGCACAACCACACCTCCTCTGCTGGAACATTTCACTCTCAGACCACAGCCAGTCTGATAGCCCTGGGTTGAACTGCTCCCACCACCTCTGCTGCAGCTAGGTCAGGGAGGGAGCTGGGAATCTGGGGGCTTTTGTGCACCTGAAGGACAGAGACAATTGTCACTGTCAAGAGAGGGAGATGTGAGTGGCATGTGTGTCCCACAGCTGCCTACTTCTGCTAATTTTGACAAGAAAGACCCATCCCTCATCCACCTTACTCCTACCTGAGCATTGTCCTGGAACAGGAGATCACCCCACCCCTCATGATCACTGCCAACACCTGAACTCAGGGAGGCTTAAGAACAAGTTTTCCATCCTGATCTTGGTATGATCCCCACAGGACTCAAGCACACCATCCAGGTGCCTGGGTTCTGGGGACTGCCTAACCTAGTTTACCACCACTGGTACCTGAACCCTCTTCCAGGGGTCTGAGGTACAGGTGACCCAAATTGCCAGCAACACCACTTGGGTACCATACCTGGACAAACCAAAAGGCAGTGCACTTCTCCCTCTCTATGCTGAGCAGCAGAGTTCACAGCAGGGGAGAACAGGTACACTGCAAAGTTTGTTTTGAGCTGAGGGAAGAGGTTCCAGATGAGAAGAAACCAGCATAAGAACGCTGGCAATATGAAAAAACAGGCTCTCTCAAACCCCCCAAAGGATCACACTAACTCTCCAGCAATGGAATCCAACCAAAAGGAAATGTTTGAAATGTCAGATATGGAATTCAAAATATGTATTGTGAATAAGCTCAATGGAATTGATATGAAAGTTGAAAACAAACACAAAGAAATGAAACAATAATTCAGGACATGAATGGAAAATTCACTAAAGAGATATATAATTTAAAAATAACCAAACAACTGGAAATGAAAGAGTCATTTAGGGAATTTCAAAATATAGTGGAAAGTTTTAATAACAGATTAAAACAAGAAGAATAAAGAATTTCAGAGCTTGAAGACAAGGCTTTCAAATTAACCCAGTCAAAAATAAAGAAAAAAGAATAAAGAGAAACTAACAAAGTCTCCAAGAAATATAAAATTATGTAAAATGCCCCAAAATAAGAATCATAGGTATCCTTGAGGGAGAAGAAAAAGCAAAAAGTATGGAAAACCTATTTGAGTGAATAATGTAAGAAAACTTCTCTGGTCTTGCTAGAGATTTAGACAGCAAGATATAAGAAGTTCAACAAATTCCTGCAAGATTCATTCCAAATACAGCATCACTAAGGCACATAGTCATCAGTCTGGCCAAAGTCAAAGTGAAAGAGAAAATCTTACAAGCTATGATATGAAAGCATCAAGTAATTTAGCCAAAGCAATCCTAAGGAAAAAGCATAAATCTGGAGATATCACATTACCTGACTTTGAATTATACTACAAGTCAATAGTAACCAAAACAGCATTGTACTGGTATAAAGATAGACACATAGACCAATGAAACAGAATAAAGAACCCAGAAATAAAGCCAAATTCTTACAACCAACTGATCTTCAACAAAGCAGACAAAAGCATACACTGGGGAAAGGATGCCCTATTCTATAAATGGTGCTCAGAAATTCGATAGCCTCATGTAGAAAAATGAAACTGGATCCTTATCTCCCACCATATACAAAAATTAAATCAAGATGGATTAAAGCTTTCAATGTAAGACCTGAACCCATTAAAATATTAGAAGAAAACCTATGAAAAAGTATCCTCAACATTGGCCTAGGAGGTAAAGAATTTATGACTAACATCCCAAAAGCAAATACAACAAAAACAAAAGTAAATAAGTAGGACTTAATTAAACTAAAAAGCTTCTGCACAGCAAAAGATATAATCAACTGAGCAAATAGACAACCTATGGAATGGGAGAGAACATTTTCAAACTATACATCTGACAGAGGCCTAATGTCCAGAATCTACAAGAAACTCAAACAAATCAGCAAAGAAAAAACAAATAACACCATTAAAAAATGGGCTAAGGACATGAACGGACATTTTTCAAAAGAAGATAGGCAAATTGCCAATAAACAAATGAATGAATGATCAACATCACTAATCATCAGGAAAATGCAAATTAAAATTACAGTGAGATACCACCTTACCCCTGTTGTAATGGGCATCATCAAAAAGTCAAAAACAGTAGATGCTAGTTAGCATGTATGTAGTGAAAAGAGAATGCATGTACACTCTTGGTGGGAATGTAAATTAGTACAACCTCTATAGAAAACAGTATAGAGATTTCTCAAGGAACTAATAAGAGATCTACCATTTGATCCACCAATCCCACTACTGCGGATCTACCCCAAAAAAAGACGTCATTTTATAAAACAACAATTGTGCCTACATGTTTATCACAGTATAATTCAGCATTGCAAAGATATGGAATCAACCTAAGTGCCCATCAGTGGATGAGTGGATAAAGAAAATTGTGTGTGTGTGTGTGTGCACTTACGCACGCTATGGAATACTACTCAGTCATCAAAAAGAATGGAATAATGCATTTTGTGGTAACTTGGATGTAACTGGAGACCATCATTCTAAGTGATGTAACCCAGGAAAAAAATCCAAATTCTGCATGTTCTCACTTGCAGAGCTAAGTGGGAGCTAAGCAACGTGTATGCATGGTCATACAGAGTGACTTAATGGCATTGGAGACTTTGAAAGGGGAGAGTAGAAGAGGGGTGCAGGATGAAAAATTACCTCTTGGGTGCAATATACACTATTTGTGTGATAGATATATTAAAATCCTAGACTTTTCTACTGTGCCATGTGGGCCACAGAAGCTAGCAATTCAAGTTTGATGACATCGCTAGTAAACTTTATCAAACATTTAGAGAAGAAATAATATCAATCCTATACAAATGTTTTCACGGAAAAAAAGGAGGGAACCCTTCCTAACTTTTCAGTATTAGTGTGATAGCAAAGACAGACAACTATTATCACAAGAAAAGTAAACTACGATAAGTTATTTCTAATGGACATAGATGCAGAAATTTTAACAAAATATTAGCATATTGAAACCACCAGCAACATAAACAAAGCATTATATACCAATTCCAAGTAGAATTTATCACTGAAATGCAAGAATAATTTTACATCTGAAAATCAATTAATATAATACATCATGTTAATAGAATGAAGCTATACAATTTTCTCAGTAGACAGAAAAAGGTTTTCATAGAATATAATACCCATTTATGATTAAAATCTCTCAACAAATTAGGAATAGAAATGAACTTCCTCTACCTGATAAAGGGTATATATGAAAAACCTTCAGCTAACATTATATTTTATTGTAAATGACAGTTTTAAAAGCTTTCCCACTGAGACTGGGAATAAGCCAGGTGTACACTTTCACTACTTCTATTTGACATTTTACTGAATGTTCTAGCCTGTGTGCCAAAGCAAGGAAAATCAATTAAAGGCCTTTATGATTTTATATGTAGAAAACCCTAAGATTATATGTGGACATGTACATGTTAGAACTAACAAGTGAGTTTAGCAAGGCTGCAAGATATAAAATTAATATGCAACAATCAATTTTATTTCTTTATCCTAGCAATGAAACATTCAAAAATAAATTTAAGCAATTCTATACACAAAAGTGTCAAAAAGAAGAAATTCTTAGGAATAGATACAACAAAAGAAGTGCAGGACCTATGCACTAAAATATTATAAAACATTGCTGAGAGTGATTACAGAAGATCCAAATTAATGGAAAGATATACCATGTTCTTGGATTATAAGACTCAATATCGTTAAGATGGCAATTCTTCCGAAAATAATCTATAGATCTAACATAATCCCTATCAAAATTTCAGCAGGCTTTTTCTTGTAGGATTTGGCAAGTTGAGTCTAAAGTTTATATGGAAATACAAAGAGCAAAAACAATTTTGAAAAAGAAATATTAAATTGAAAGATTTACACTAGCTTATTTCAAATTTACTGTGCAGCTACAGTCATCAGAGAATGTTGTATTGGTATAAGGATACACACTGATCAATGGAACTAGAAATAATCTCTAATATTTATGGTGAATTGATTTCAAAAAAGGTGCAAACATAATTCAGTTGGAAAAAAATAGTCTTCTCAACAAGTTGTGTTGGGATAATTGGATTTTGACATGCAAATAAAAAAAATAAACTTTGTTACTTTACAGTGCACACACACACAAAATAATTCCAAATGGATCACAGAGCTGAATGTAAGAGCAAGAACTATAAAATTTCCAGAAGAAAACATAAAAGAAAATTTGCATGGACTTAGGTTATGCAAAGATTTCTTAGATCTGACAAAAACATATGACAAAATAGACAAATTAGGTCTTGTCAAAATTTAGATATTTTATTCTTTAAAGACACCATCAATAAAATAAAAAACAATCCACAGAGTAGGAGAAAATGTTTTTAATTCACATATCTGATAAAAGACATTAAGAATGTGTAAATAACTTTTACAACTCAATAATACAAAGACAAAAAACCCAATTTAAAAATACGCAGAAAAGTTCAAAAATGTTTCATCAAAGGAGACATGCAAATGACTAGTAAGCATATAAAAAGATGAAAACATTTGGAAAACAGAAATTAAAACCATGATGAAATACCACTAGAGACCCAGTAGAATGGCTGTTATCAAAGTCTGACAGTGTTGTGTGTTAGATGAACTGAAATCTTTATTAATGCTCATGAAATGGAAAATGTTATATCTACTTTAGGAAAATAGTACAGTAGATTCTTGGCAAGTTATACATATACTGTACTTACCATACTACCCACCATTTCCACTCCTCATTATCTACTCAGGAGAAATGAAGACATACAAATTCTTGCACATGAACAGTCATAGCAGCATTATTTTTAATAGCCAAAATTTGGAAACAATCCAAATGTTAACCAGCTAAGAAATGGATAAGCAAAATGTGACGTATCTATACAATGAAATACTATCCAGCAATGAAAAGGAATGAAGTCTAGTACAGGCAACAACAGGAACAAATCTCAAAACCACAATTAACCCTTATGAAAGAAACCAGACGCAGAAGACTTCATATTGTATGATTCCACTTATATAAAATTTTTTAAAAAGAAAAACAATAGAGATATGATTACTTGGTGCTGCAGGTGGGAGAAGGGATTGATTACAGACAGCATGAGAGAAGTTTTTGGGATAAGAGAAGTGTTCTAAAACTGCACTATAGTGATAGTTCCATTATTGTATAAATTTACCCAAAGTTGTTGAACTATATACTTATAATAGTTGAATTTTACGGTATACTAAATTATACTTCAAACATGTTTTAAAAAGTCATATGAAAAGGTTATATGACATACGATTATATAAGAAGAAGGAAGTGAAAAAATAGGAACAATAATTCAATCTGCCTAGGTAACCAAATATACTTTTTCTCTGGAGTAAATGTAAGATGCTGGTGAATCTCTTGGGGCAGTCCACCTTGAATGGCTAGCTTCTACAGCCCTTATCTGATATTGGCTTCACCTAGACTCTACCAGTCACATCTTTGTGATTCACAACTGTATCACTAGCAATTAGCCCAGTGCATATAATAGATGTATAATAAATATTTTTTGGATGACATGAAATAAAGATGTCTTTAAACTCTGTATCTGATATTTACTATGCAGCAAAACCTATATCCCCATTCCTGAGTAGTTCCCCAACTCCACAATAGGCTACCTCAAAGCTTTGCTGTGCTGACAGCTTCATGTAGTCATATCACAATCTTATTATTATAATATTCTCTTAAATTTTTTTCAGTTTTGATATAGGAGTGTTCTTACCAGGAAAAATACATATGTTAATTCAAATTATCCTAGCTACAAACCGCTAACCAGGCCAGTATTTAGACTCCTATAAAGTCCTGCCAGCAGTCTCTCACCCTCTACTACATTCCGGCAGCCCAGGGGATACCTCACGAGTGCTCAAGTTCAGTGTGTCTCTTGATATCCTCACTGCTCTTGTGGACAGAGTAGTTTCCCTGTTTATGACTATTTTCACTTTTCTAGGTGGGGCAGACAGTGCTTCTCAACTGGCCCTCTGCCACACTGTGCGAAGTGCCATACATCTGCCCTGTCAAACAACTGGGCCTGGCAGAATGGCAGCCAGGGGGCTCTGTGTCAGCTGGTGCTGTTCCACCCTTGGGTGTTGGACATATCAGTTGTATGCTGGCAACCTCACCAGGCTCTCAGCATGACAGAGCTTTGAGGTGGCCAACTGCGGAATTGGAGAAGATGCCATCCTTCCTTTAGGGTTGCTTAGTGTTCGATGTGTCCTGAGGCAGTACTGCGTGGGCCCCAAAGTGTTAGAGAGTTTAGAGAGAAATTTTCCAGTTTTTACTCATAGTTTTCTTTCTCCTTAGGATCCAGACTTGCATCAAGGGAACAGTGTTGGGAACAGATTTTCTCAGTCCCAACCATGCTGTTCACAGTGTCCTTATTCTCTGACTTCAGAGGTCAGCCCTGTCGTGCTTGTCTCCATTCCTGCCACTAAGTACTTCAGACCTCCCCCACCCTCCAAAAAAACCAGACTTTTATCAGGCTACTCCATCAACTTGACAAACACATCCAGACATGCCTGGAAACACAGCAAAGGATGATGACTCGATATTGATCTCTGCTATGTTCTTATCAAGAAGGCCCTAACACAGCACCTTGTCCAAAGGACTTTTTTTTTTTTTT
>VBSM01002616.1:45044215-45072821 GCA_008086735.1 Cheirogaleus medius
ACCACACCTGGCTAATTTTTCTATTTATAGTAGAGACGGGGTCTCGCTCTTGCTGGGGCTGGTCTCAAACTCCTGAGCTTAAGCGATCCTCCTGCTTCGGCCTCCCAGAGAGCTAGATTATTACAGGCATGAGCCACCGCGCCTGACCCATGGCCAGGTCTTATTTCTATAGACTATACCTGCTAAGCGCAAGAGGAAGATAAAATGTCCCTAGTATCAGAAGAATAAAGCATGTGATGATTATATATTGATTCAGGAATGGTTCTCATTCTCATTATGGAATGACATTCAAAAGAGCAGCTGTTACAGCATCCAGTTTATCTGAAGCATTTTGAATATTAGTTAAAAATAAATGTTTATGTTTATGAGTCACAGAATCATAAATGGCTCTGAAATGAAGCTGGGCTAAATACCAAACCTCTGAGACTGAAGTCAGAGAGGACGATTCCATTTCCCATGCTGTGTCTCCTGAGAGTTTTGTTAAATACTATGCTAAATAAACCCCAATGTTGATCCATGAAATGGATCCCATATTGTCATATGTCAAGTATAATAATTACCTTAATTCTTTTGCTTCCAAAGAACTGTTAATTATTTAAAAAGTAACACATACATAAAATAAGAAATTTACGCAGTCAATCCTTTAAACTACTAAAATCTCCATCTCTTCTGTTCTAATAGATCCTAACCAAGAGAGGCTTTTATTTGTGTGTGCCTAACAGAGTGCCTAGTATCTTTTAGCCTACCACCTATTTATTCATTTATAAATAATTATTATGATAATAAGTATTATGCCACCTAGATTATTAATTCCCAGAAGACAGGAGCTCTGTCTCTTAAGTTTACAGACCAAGCCAGTAGCATATAATAATCATAATCATAATATGTCAAAGGTAAAGTACAGTTAAAATTAAACGCCCTCATAGTGATATAAGATAAGGTTTTGGAATTCAGATATTGTAGGGGTTGGAGTGTTGTATCCATTTATTCGGGTTTAGTGCTCTGGCACATGGAACTGGGTATACTCTTCCCAACAGATCTCTTTTGCACCCACAAATTTACATAGGAGTGGAGGATTCCCCTGGGAGGAGATCGGCTGGTACCCTGACCACTGCATCGTCTTACTGACATTCAAATATATAAAATCATGTCTGTTCTATGAGTTGATTCCAACTAAGGCTGGTGGCTGGAAAGCACCATGGGACACTTGAGAATAAAATTTCCACAATGCAGAGGTGAGTCTGTGGCAAAGAATTGGATGCAGCATCTAGGTGTAGTTATTAGAGGGGAGTGATAGGCTGGGTAAAGAGTGTCACCTGGCAATAGAGTTCATTCTTGCCAAGGAAGGGCGTCAGTTGCCTAGGGCTGCAATAACAAATTACCACAAACTTGGTGGCTTAACAGAAATTTATTCTGTCACAGTTCTGGAGCCCAGGGGTCTGAAATCAAGGTATGAGCACACCTTGTTTTGTTGTGCTTCTCTTTATTGCACTTTGCAGATACCGTATTTTTTTACAAATTGAAGGTTAGTGGCAACCCGGCATTGAGTGAGTTTATCAGTGCCATTTTTTCAACAGTATGTGTGCACTTTGTGTCTCTGTGTCATATTTTGGTAATTCTGACAATATTTCAAACCTTTTCATTATTATTATATCTGTTATGGTGGTATGTGATCGGTGATCTTGATGTAACTATTGTAATTGTTTGGGTCACCACAAACAGTGCCCATAGAAGACTGAACTTAATAGATAAATGTGTGTGTTCTGACTGCTCCACCGACCAGCGGTTCTCCATTTCTCTCCCTCTCCTCAGGCCTCCATATTTCTTGAGACACAACAATATTGAAATTAAGCCAGTTAATAACTCTACAAGGGCCTCTAAATATTCAAGGTAAAGGAAGAGTCACAAGTCTCTCACTTTAAATCAAAAGCCAGAAATAATTAAGCTTAGTGAGGAAGCCATGTTGGACCCTGAGATAGATTTAAAGCTGGGCCTCTTGTGCCAAACACTTAGACAAGTTGCGAATGCAAAAGAAAAGTTCTCGAAAGTAATTAAAAGTGCTACTCCAGTGAACACACAAATGACAGTCACAAATGACAAGAAAGTGAAACAGCCTTATTGCTGATATGGAGAAGGTTTGAGTGGTCTGGTAAGAAGATCAAACAAGCACAACATTGCCTTTAACCAAAGCCTAATCCAGAGCAAGGCCCTACCTCTCTTCAATTCTACGAAAGCTGAGAGGGGTGAGGAAGCTGCAGAAGAAAAGTTGGAAGCTAGCAGAGGTTTGTTCATGAGATTTAAGGAAAGAAGCCTTTTCCATAACAAAAATGCAAAGCGAAGCAGCAAGTGCGATGGAGAAGCTGCAGCAAGTTATCCAGAAGATCTAGGTAAGATCACTGAAGAAGATAGCTATACTAAACAAAAGATTTTCAATGTAGTCTTATATTGGAAGAAAATGCTGTCTATCTAGGACTTTCATAGCCAAAGAGGAAAAGTCAATGCCTGGCTTCAAAGTTTCAAAGGACAGGCTGATTCTCCTGTTAGGGGCTAATGCAGCTGGTGACTTAAGTTAAAGCCGATACTCATTTACCATTCTGAACATACTAGGGTCCTGAAGGATTATGTTAAATCTACTCTGCCTGTGCTCTATAAATGGAACAACAAAGTCTAGATGGCAGCACACCTGTTTACAGCATGGTGCACTATTTTAAGTTCACCATTAAGATGCACTGCTCAGAAAAATAGATTCCTTTCAAAATATTACTGCTCAGTAACAATGCACCTAGCCACCCAAGAGCTCTGATGGAGATTAATGTGTGTGTGTGTGTGTTTTTAATGTCTGCTAACACAACATCCATTCTGCAGCCCATGGATCAAGGAGTACTTTTGACTTTCAAGTATTATTTAAGAAATATATTTCATAAGGCTTTAGCTGCTGTGGACAGTGATTCCTCAGATGGATCTGGGCAAAGTCAATTGAAAACCTTCTGGAAATCATTCATCATTCTGGGTGCCATTAAGAACATTTGTGATTCATGGGAGGAGATCAAAATATTGTAGGGGTGAGGGGAAACTTGCCTTTTCCCATGAAAGTTCTCTGAAAGATCAACTTACAATTAAGGCAGATTAATAAGAGAAAGGGTTTATTTATCATGTGCTTGGGGAGAATCACAGAATGATCACCCAATATCCCAATGAAGTTCAATTACTTTTATAGGCAGGGAGGATGAATGGTTGGGGGAAACAGATTGACTTGTAAATTAACCTGAGAGACCGGTATTATGTTTTAAATTATTTGGGCCTGGTTTGGTTGCATTCTTGATCTTTGTTCCTGCAATGTATTGAATAATGGGAGAGGAAGGGAAGTCCATTGTTCTTTTCAATCTTTCCATCTGTCAGTCCAGTTTATGCAGATAGAGGGGAAGCCCCTTCCAGTGCTTTTTGATCTTGAAGGGCCTGTAATTCAAAATACTTTTTATACCAAGGAGTCATATTTTAGTTAAAATTTCCTGAGCTCCTTCAATATCAACAGTAACAGGAGTTTAGAAGAAGTTGATTCCAACTCTCGTGGGTGACTTTGAGGGGTTCAAGACTTCAGTGGAGAGATTAACTGCAGATGTAGTGGAAACAGCAAGAGAACTGGAATTAGAAGTGGAGCCTGAGGATGTGGCTGTATTGCTACAATCTCATAATACCACTTTAATGAATGAGAAGTTGTTTCTTTTGGAGGAGCAAAGAAAGTGGTTTCTGGAGATGGAAGCTACTCCTGGTGAAGATGCTGTAAACATTGTTGAAATGAGAACAAAGGATTTAGAATATTATCAATTAAGAACTTGATAAAGCAGTGGCAGTGTTTAAAAGGATTGACTTCAATTTCGAAAGAAGTTCTACTGTAGGTAAAATGCTATCAAACTGATAAGGAAAACTCCCATCTATTATTTGGTGCTTCAGCCACCTGAGACCCCCAGCCCTCACAGAAGACACGCATCAGCATAATACTAACCTATTACATGGCGCATCAACTAATCTATTACCTGGCTGCATGTTAGCTACCTGAGACCCTCCCCCTCGGACTACCCCAACTTAATAAAAGTGGGAAAAATCAGGTCCCCTCTGAGCCTGCTGCTGAATAAACTTTGATTCTCTGACTCTCCATGTGCTGCTCGGTTTGTCCTCGATACCACCCGCTGTAACAAAACAGCATTATGTACTATAGAGAAATCTTTTGTGAAAGGAAGAGTCAATCTATGCCACAAACTTCATCGTTGTCTTATTTTAAGAAATTGCCAGAGCCACCCCACCTTTCAGCATTCACTGTCCTGATCAGTCAGCAGTCATCAACGTTGAGGCAAGACCTTCTACCAGTAAAAAAAGAAAAATTACAATTCACTGAAGGATCAGATAATTATTAGCAATTTTTTGGCAATAAAGTTATTTTTAACTTAGGTAGGTACATTGTTTTAGACATAATGCTAATTCACACTTAATAGTTACGTTTGCACTGTACTACAATATTGTGTAAACATAATGTTTATATGCACTGGGAAACAAAAAACTTCAAGTGAATTGCTACATTGTATAGGATGGAATGTTGTTAATAGAAAACTAAGGTTTGTAAAACAATAGTTGCAGGAGTCTGGAGAGTCCCCAGACATTGTAAATCTAACAGACAGCTGCAGCCAGCATTCCTATCCCCACTGATAAGGACAAAGCTTCCCCCCTCCCTTACCTCTACAGGATGAGACTGACGTAGGGGTCCCAGAAATTGGTTGTTTAAAAAAATGTTTTATTCCAGCAGCTGTTCTGGCCCAGCTACTCACACTCCCCTGAGAAACCCTCTATAAAACTCAAGGCTTTCCCCTCCCTCGGTGTGGACGCTTTTTCGCCTCCACCCATCTGCACCCAGATGCTCAGAATAAACAGAATTTTGCTACACATGAGGCTTCGTGTGTCTCTCTTGGCTGGGAACCTAACAGGTATGATCTATCTTGGGGCAAAATTCCTCTGCATGTGTAGACCTATGAACCTAGAAAACAAGTAGTTGCTTTCAAAATGCAATGATGGGATGGATATAACATAGGTATTTCTATTACAAAAGAGAAAAATTGGAAGAAATTAAGGGGTCATCAGTACCAAGCAAGTCTGAAATATGACAGGGCCAGTTTCATTAGATTTCAATGCCTGAGGATAATCTGTGGCTCATGGCTCTGCACTCTGTACTTGTGGCTCAGTCACCCTTTGTGCCCTCGGGCAGTTCTATTGTGCTCTGTGCCCTTGGCAGTGGCTCAATTGCCCTCTGCCTCTGGGCCAACAGCAGTTTTGCCCTCTGAGTTCTTCTTTTTTCTTGAATAGCACACATTTGTAGCTGAATAGCTCTATAAGCCCATTTCCTGCATGCAAAATTTTAGGAGTCTGACAACCTTCTTTTCTTTTGTCCAGTCTTGGTTCCTTTCAGTCCAAGCTCATCATGTTTTTGCTAGCATAATATTCCCAGATACCCTGTGAGCTTCCAGTGCAAAGGGGATTTACACCCTACAAGAGGGTTCTCTACAGACCTTCCTGGATACCCTAATGTCTATTCTTGGATTCTGCTAAGATGGTTGATTGAATCCAGGAATCACATACCTGATTTCTTTAGCAAAAGGTTGTCCAGATACACTCTTGGCTTTCTCTTTAGAATAGGCTTTCTTGATAATGGATTTCCTAATTTTAGCATCTTTTGCAATATAGACAGGCTAAGAACCTCCAAAATCATCAAGTTCTGGTTCATCTTTGCTTAACTTTTGGCTTCCTCAAGTTATCTTTTTTCCTTTGTATTTCACTAAGCAACAAGAAGAAACCAGGCAGCACCTTCAACATTTTGCTTGGAAATGTCTTCAGCTAAATTTTCAAGTTCATCTCTTACAACTTCTCCTTTTCCAAAGTAGAACACAATGTAGCCAACTTCTGCCTCTTTCAAGAAGGTTTATCTTTTCTCTAGTTTCCAATAACATGTTCCTCATTTTCTTCTGAAACCTCACCAGAAACACCCTTAGAATCCACATTTCCACTAGCTAGTTCTGCTTGGCAATCTAGGATTTTCTGTCAAGCATCTCACAATTCCTTCAGCCTTTACCCATGTACCAATTCCAAAGCCACTGCCACAGTGTTAGGTATTTATTACAGCAGCATTCCTTCTCCCAATCAATTGCAAAATCTATATTTGTCAGGGCTCTGCCAGTAAGAGATAGAGAAATCTCTACTGTTAAATTAATAAGTGACAGAAAACAAGAGTCTCACTCGACTGAGGTTTATTAAAATCAAGATTTTAAGGATTCACCCTGGAAAAGCATAGCCTACAGAGCGTCTGTTGTGTGCTGGGCTCTCAGAAGGGTTAGAGACCTTTGCATTTAAATCAAAAAGAGTGCACAGAAAAATGGGGAGGGCTGTATTCTTGTGAAGTTCTGTTGGGTGTTCAGTAAATTTACATAGGATAAGATGAACATTCAAAAACGGGGTAATAGAAATAGTCAAGTTGTGATCTTCCCAGGGTGGGTAGCAGAGTGATCATATCTCTTCCTGGGTTTGCATATATGGAGATAAACTTGTAATTGACATTTAAGAGTTTATTTAGGCTATGGTCCTAAGATTATAACTGACATGCCCTCATTTTATAGGGGATGTACATTTTGAAAGGTTTTCTAGGGCTGAAGGAAATAAGAAATATTTTATCCCAAATACATTTCCTTGACATATTTTGAGATGGCTGTGGGCAAACAGGAAAATGCTTTTAGGCTGTGCAGGTGGGGAGGCTGGGGGAGAGATTTGCATCTGTAGAGAATCTCTCAGGTTGTTGAATGTAGCCAGGTCCTGCCTATTTGATCTGGAACAGGTTTGCTGGGAATCTGACACCCTTAAAGTTCTGAATAAAAACATTTCCCTGAGGGCTGTTATCTTGAGGCTGCATAACAGGACCACCTTGCTCAAAAGGTTTTCTTTCTCCCTCCCTTGCCCTGCCTGCCAAACAACTCTTTAATCATTTTCTAAGCTTCTTCATTTCTTAAAAGAGGACTCTTGTGCCTCATTGGGGAGAGGGTGGCCATGCTTGTGTGACTCAGTTCTCGGGCTCAGTTCTCCCTTTTGGCATAATGAATTTTGGAGAATCCTGAGATTTGTATTTTTTCTTTACACACTATCTACCTATTGATTTATTTCAAGGAATCAGCCTTTGTGGGGTCTGGCAAGTCCCAAATCTAGAGGGCATGTCAGCAGGTTGCAAACTCTCTTGCAGGAGCTGAAGCATATATACATCCACAGGCATATTTTTTCTTCTTCATGGAAATCTTTGTTTTGCTCTTTTTTAGCTGTTGGTTGTAAGATACTGGGCTGTTAGGCTAACGGTTGTTTTCTAGCTTCTGTCCATTGTTTGCTTGCTGAACACAGCTGGCCACAGGGCATTATGGGTTGAAACAAGATGCAGAGGAAAAGCGCTGAGTCCGGAGCCCATCAGCTAGGACCCAGAACAGGTTAGAACCAATCCGGGGCAGGGTGAAATAAAATGCTGGGGAAAATGGCGGAGGGGGGGCCTCACCTATCACTGTAAAGGGCACATGCATGATCAGCACTCAGAACCAATCAGCAGGAGCGTTATTAGCACGAGAACAGTTCGTGCACGCGAAGTATAAGGAGCTTCCTCCCGCATAGTATGGGGGTCCCTGCTCGCACAAAGAGACCACTGCGCTGGTGCTCTTGGGCTTGGACCCTAGCTAGCTAGATAATAAAACTCCTTTTGGTGATTACAGCCTTGGTGACTCTGTCTCTCTGTCCCGTGGAACTGCGGATTCCGGCTCTAACATTGGTAACTGAGGACTGAACTCTGATCTTTTTCTTTGCCCAAAAAATTCCTTTCTAAGGGGGCTTGGTGAGTCACACCTACAAGTGATAAAAATCTCTGTTGACAGGTTTTTATGATGTGGTTTATTCCCAACCTGATTCTGGTATAGCATCACATAAAAGATAGAAGACCCTTGTCTTAACTCAAGCATTCCTTTCTGCTGATTCCTGGTCTTTTGGACAAAGCCTAACTCTTTCAGCCAATTCTCAACTAAATAATCCCTAAATCTACCTATGACTTGTAAACCCTCGCTTCAAGATGTCCTGCCTTAATCCCTAAACCCACCAATGACCTGTAAGCCCCCCACTTTGAGATGTTCTACCTTTTTGGACCAAGCCAATGTTTGCCTTCCATGTATTGATTTATGACTCAGCCTGTAATCCCTGTCTCCCTAAAATGTATAAAACCAAACTGTATCCCAACCACAGTGAGTCCACTTGCTCAGGGATTCTTGGACGTGGCTGTGGGCCATGATCCTTATTATTTGGCTCAGAATAAACCTCCTTAAATTATTTTACAAAGTTTGTTTTCTTTTCCATTGACATTACAGTTCTATTAAGGTATAATTCGCATGCCATGAAGATTTCCCACTTAAAGAATACAATTGAATGGTTTTGGATATATTCACAAATACAGGCCACTCTCACAGTAGTCAATTTTAGAATATTTTTTATCACCACAAGAAGAAACTCTATATCCTCTATTTATCACTCCCCATCCCCCATTTCCCTATGTCCCTCCACCCAGCCCTATGGAACCACTAATTTACTTTATGTCTCCACAAATTTTCCATTCTTTGGTATCATGTCTCAGTGCATGGTACCATGAAATGCCTGGTCTCTTAATTCAAAACCTTCAGAGTCATCCTAGATTCCACCCTCTCACTTAACTTCTCATTCAATCAATACTAAGTCCTATGGATTCTTTCCTCGTAATTCCTTTTGGACTAACTACCTCCTTTTCCATGCCCTTCATTACATCTTTAAGTCAGTCTCCAAATAGTCTTTTCTGCCTATGGTCATGTTTATCCTCCAGTGAATCCTCCACACTGGTGGCAGAGTGATTTTTCTAAATCCTAATCTGATGACCAAATTGCTCTGGTTAAAATCCATCGTTAGCTACTCATTGCCTAGAGAAGAACCTCCAAACCTCAGAGAGTGACAAAACAAGGCCTTCATAGCCTGAATACCTGCAGCTCTATCTATCATTCAGCGTCATGTCCCATCTTTACTACCTGTCCTCCAAACAAGCCTCAGTACTTCAGCCACACCCAGTTACCTGCATTTCTCTAAATATTTAACATCGTTTCATATTCCTGTATTTTTGCTCTGGCGCTTCCATCTTTTTGAATGTCTTCCCCCTCCACTGGGCTTAACCTCCATCCACATAGGGGAAGACCTAGTTATCTTTTAATATTAAATACCTAAAGGGAATGGAAGGAAGGAAGAGCCTTCCAAGAAGGTTGAGTAAGAATTATACATTTAAGAAGATTTAAGAAAAGGTACCAAGTCCTAAATAGTTTTAGGAAATGACATGATTACTAAAAAAAAGATTGAAATTAAAAACATCAAAACAAAATATTTCCTTGGGACACATAAAAGTTTTCAAACTTTTATTTTTGAGACAGAGTCTCACTCTGTTGCCTGGGCTAGAGTGCCATGGCATCAGCCTAGCTCACAGCAACCTCAAACTCCTAGGCTCAAGAAATCCTTCTGCCTCAGCCTCTCAAGTAGCTGGGACTACAGGCATCTGCCACCATGCCTGGCTAATTTTTTCTATATGTTTTTAGTTGTCCAGCTAATTTCTTTCTATTTTTAGTAGAGACGGGGTCTCACTCTTGCTCAGGCTGGTCTCGAACTCCTGACCTCAAGTAATCCTCCTGCCTCGGCCTCCCAGAGTGCTAGGATTACAGACATGAACCACCATGCCCAGCTAGTTTTCAAACTTTTATTTGCTTTTAGACTTGACCTTTATATTAGGATATTCTCCTACACAAAGATATACAGGTATTTCATAATGCCCTGCTATAATTTTTTAAAGTTTAATAACTTGGGTTTGTAGGTATGACAGAAGCAATGTATACACATCATATAAATTCAAAGGAAATTTTCTTCCAGGTTGGTCTGAGTGCAGTGGTGTTTACAATGAATTGACCACAACCAGTTACAGATTCCTTTGTCCCTTCTTCACTCCCACTACTTCAGTTGACCAGACTTAAAAAAAAAAAGGATTTTCTTCCAAAAAATGATATAGACTTTAATTCTATAGCCAAAGTTATTATCTTCTTGTCTATGGCAGCCATTTCTGTAATTTGTCGCAAGACCTGCAATGAGTGTCCATTGTTATGACTGCATAATATGGTTGTCCTGGAGTTTAATAAATTCACTTCTGAACTTCTGTATAGGTTATTTCTATCGTAATCCTAAACTAGGTTATTAACTTTAAGATGCACTGGGGAAAGAAATTAACATACACAAAGGCTTTATGAAAACTCTGCATGTATTTATGTGTGTATATGTGCATGTCCAATATGTATCTGTGCATGTAATTATCTGTGCATACACAATACATTTTTTCTTGTGCAGTTTTAAGTCCATTTTCTTTTGTCCTGAGTGGAATGAAGTTAAGCTTGTCATCATCTTTCTTAGGCTAACCATTTATACCCTTGAATACTGTTACTAAGCCATCTCTTAGCCTATTCACTGTGAAAGAATTATATAGTTCTTTTCATTTGTCTTCATTCTATTTCCCAAATGTAAAATCATTCTATTCCAGGGAATGCCGTCAAATTCATAGCAGGCTTCGTGGATATCAAAATGGGGCTCCCCATTTCAGGAAATAGCACAGAAAGTTAGAATAGAGTAGGAGGATTATTTTTCCCCAGGGTTTTTTCTAGGAGATGCTTGTATTTAGCTAAATATTAAAATGATTGCAGCAATAATAACACCATTTTTCATGTCAGGTGTCTCTTGAAGAATTTTAAAACACAAATTTTTTTGAACAGTACAATGGGATCTGGTTGCTTTGCAGTTCAGAAAACTGCAAACCTACAAATTCTTCAAATCTTGCCACTTTTTTCTGGAGTGGAAAGTGGCCTCTAGTTTCAACAGTATATGGGATGTGGCAGTCACTGATAAGCAAGCCAGAGTGAAGGACCTATTATCCTATAAGATTACATTCCAGTTGCTGCTAAAGCACATTTTTTATTATACAAATGTACTGTGTGGTTTTATATCTTTGACTAGTTTTAATATTAGGAATACTTTACCCAAAAGATTTTAGTTTCAGAAGTACTTTCTCAAAAAAAGGCGTGGTATATTCTAAATGACAAGAAGGGCCCTTTAAATCTGTGTCAAAATGAACAGACTGCAACTTCAATTCTGCCCAGTTACTCTACACCAGAAAGTGGAAAAAAAAATCAGATATACTGGTGTGGCTTGTCAAGAATTAGCCCACAGTTTATACATCTGACCTTTTCTCTGTGGATATGCAACAAGGGCAAAGTAGCCTAAAAGAGAAACACTGTACTATCACATTGATCACGTATCTTGGGTTCTAGATCCCAACTGGGGAGGTGGAGAAGGCATCATCTTACTTTACTCACACCCATCAGAAGACTGAGATGTCCTTGGATGTGGACTGAGGAGCAGAGGAAGAAGAAGAGAGGAAGGGACAATTGTGTGATTGCACACTTCTGGATCAACACAGCTTCTGGCCATATGGTACCTGTCCACAATAAGTGACTTATTTTTCCCCATACCTATAGTATGGGGACTTTGCTGAAGAGAAGGGCTGTGTATAGAAGAGGTAATGTAAGGACACTGTTTAATAAACAGCTGTAAGTACACCAATGCATTCACTTTTCTTCCAAAAAGAATATGTGGAAGTTGTCATAAACATTAGACAAGTGAAACTTGCGGTCCAAATCTACTTTCCATGACCAACAAATGCCCTATTCTCAAACTCCTTCTGATTAAAGTAATCTTTACCTTCCTATAACATTTAAATATTCTGCAAGCTTTTTTTTTTTTTTTGTTCAAAAAGATCTTTACAACTATTTAGTAGCATAAAGCTATTGAGGCTTCCTTTTTCCTCTTTTAAAATGAGATTAAAATGAAAATGACCTCTCTTGCCTCCACTTTTGTACTGCTCACTCTTAGGTAGTAGCTTGCTGCTACTGCTGATGAGTCCTCTCAGTGAGCATTAGTTCACTGGCTCAAGAATGACTTATACATACTGGAGCATGGTAGCAACCCACCTAATTGCCCAATTTCTTAAATTATAACAGATTTTCAACCATGCTACTAAGCAAGAGTGGTGCTCCTCCAGTTAAAAGGAAAACAAATCCAATTAGTATTTTTTTAAAATGTTGACTTATAGATCAGAATTTTATTTATATTCGGTCATAATGAATGTGGGGTTTTTTTTGATAAACATAATAGTTAGAGCAATCAATTATGTCAAGGAATGTGCCTGATTTACCCTATTCTAGGTAAATCCTTTTTCATCCCCTAAACTAATTTGACTTGACTGATATGAATAAGACATGGAAAAATAAATCAGAGGGGAAAAAAATTCAGCCTGCCTTACAGCATTCAGGATAAATCATTAAAAATCTTTGTTACTTCTGCTAAAAGAGGACATCAGATATAAGAAAAGACTATTTTAGAAGAGATAACATTGAGTTTTATATGTTTTTAACCTGGGAGTTCTTTTAAAAACTGTTATTAATCCCACTTTTCTAAGAAATAGGGAAGAAGCAATCTAGAGATATGTTTTCTAGGTAGGATGAATGCCTTGGAGGGTTAGGCTGTAGCGCACAGAATCAGAGAACCATTCCTTTGGCTAAAAGCAATTCATCTTTTCATCTGGAACTCACTGATGCTCTGAGAACTGCCAGTCCAATGTACTTAGGTCCCAATTAGGAATGCCAACAGAATTAATGGACTAGCAAGGCACTTCCCCTATTGGGCAGAAATTTGAAGCTCCTACTTTGAAGTTGAAACTGATAACCTGGCAATAGTTTTTATACTTTTCTCAGCAGAGCAAGGAGTGCAGCAAGAGTCTGGTGCTTCTAGTGAGCTAAATAAAATAATGCACGTGGGACTGTTGAATTCTTTTCTTGCTGGTGTTTCTCTTGGGAACTGTATGATTTTCTTACACCCAAGACTTTTTTGAAGGTGGAAGGAGAAAAGAAAAGTGCATGATAGGACCTAGAAGGGTGAATGAATGTGAAGTTAGTTCATGAAGGGAGGAAGTCCCCCAGGCTGGTGTAAAGAAAGCCCCTCTCTTTTATCTTGTTTCCTTCCCTGGAGTCTTTAATGACTTTGGGGCTCAAAAGATAGCATAAGAGAATGGAGGAAAAATTTTGCCAGCATTGTACTCATGTGGCTCTGTCCAGTGCTTCTTTCAAAAAATATACTACAAGTAAGAAAAATGACTTTTACCAAACCATTAACTAAGTGCCAGAACCAGATTTCCTACCAACTCTTTTAGAATAATTGCATACCTTGTTCTATTACTAAAAGTGATTTTTTTGTTTGTTATGCAAATATGGACTTAATAACTAAACATGAGTAACAATTGTAATTTGTGGTCTTTTTGAACACCATGCTGAAACCTTATAATTTAGTTTACAAGCCCAGAGCTTTCCTTTTGCTAAGTGATTCATTTTTGTCACTTGTGTGTTTTTCATTCATTTTAAAATATATATCAAGCCAACATTTATTATTAAATGTAGAAATGAAAAAAGAAACACTATAACGAGTAGATTTATAAAATATATCATGTGAATGAAAATTTGTGATGGTACTTGACTATATTTGAGTTACAATTGGCTTTCAAGCTTTGGGATGGTGATAACTCTTGTGGGTTTCATTTCTCTCTATGAAGTGTTATTCAAGAATTATCAATGCTAAAATTATTGATCGTCTATAGAGCATGCAATGATTATAGAAGCCTTTATAACATTCCTTATTAGTTATTGTTGACATCACATCTGTATAGTGCATAGGAATGAGTAGGAATATAACATCCTCAGACTTGAAACAATAATTTTAAAAAGTGACAGAGAGTAATGTTCAGGAACAAGAAATATTTCCAGCACTCTAAGTGGACATTTATATCTTTTTAATGAAAACATGACCTTCAGCCTCAAAGATAGTTCCAGCTCTGGATACAATTTTTAATTACATCCTTATGAAAAATGGAGCCCCAAATCACCCTTTGGAGAGTAAAATAAGAGTTGAAGTTTAGAGAAAATATTTTTGAAAAATTTTGCTGCAAATTCTTAAAATTCTCTGAAAACAGGACCGCATGAAGAAGGAGGGAGGGGGCCTCATAAACAGGGAAATGTAAACAAGGAAACAATGCTCAGGTACAGTCGGGACAGCAGAATCCAGAAGGAGAGGGAACAGGGAGACTGTCCCTATCCTGCTCAGCATCTCTCCCTGCAATGCAATCTCTTGTAGCTCCTCTGCCACCCGACTTGTTAAAGTGAGCCAAGGGAAGAAAAGCAAAGTGGCAAGAATTAAAAAAAACCTACAAAATATAGAATAAACCTCCATTATATGTCTTTCTATGGCACATATTCAAGGACTAGTCATCTTAAAGATGCCTTTGAATAACCCAAAATTTTAAGCACAAGAGGTTTTATCATATTCTCTTCTCTGAATGGGATGGCTCTTTGCAAATATTTTATTTAGAAAAAAAAAAAAAAGACTAAAGTGGAAAATCATCCAATTGGGAAATAAAGAGATTAAGTCTTGGAAGTGATCTGGGAATATAATTTGATGAGAGTGAAAGTAGTTTTGCTGTCCAGTGATTGGTAATATTTTAAAAGAAAATTTTTACATATGTAACTAGCAACATCTTTTGGAGGACTGATTATTCAAGTACAAAGAAAGCAACAAAACACTCAAATTCACCAATTGTATTAGATTCTTTCTCATTCTTTCTGAGCTTAAACTGTGATCTAAAGAGGAATTGATTTTGTTTTGTTACCACAGTTAGTGTAATTTTTGTATTGTGTGATTCTGATATAACTCACGTCACCATGGGATAGATTTAATGTATTCATTAGCATCTATAACATATTAAATGGCCATAGCATCAAAAACATTAAATCCCAATGTGTGACAAGCACCAATTCACTATTGAGTTCATAAGAATCATTACAATTTATATAGCATTTTGCAAGCTGCCCTCTAAAAAACTATAGAAATTAGATTAGAGAATATAACTATCTACAGTCATGTATTGCTTAATAGCAGGAATACAATAGGAGAAATGTGTCATTTAGGTGATTTTGTGTCATTGTGTGATCATAGAGTGTACTTACACAAAATAGGTGGTACAGCCTACCTCACACCTAGGCTATGGTGTAGCCTATCGCTCCTAGGCTACAAACCTGTATAGCATGTTACTGTACTGAATACTGTAAGCAATTGTAACACCATGGTAGGTATTTGTGTATCTAAACATATCCAACTGTAGAAAAGGTATGATAGAAATATGACATTATAATCTTATGAGATCACCATTGTATATGTCGTCTGTCATATATGCAATCTGTCATTGACCAAAACATCATTATGGGGCACATGACTGTATTCCTAAGGTGCAAGCACAGAGAAACTTGAGATTCAGTCATAAACTGCATGCCTATTTCCACTTAGCCATATAAGATCTGTGTCATAAACCATAAGAAAACCCACATGAGGATGTGAGAGATATAGTATAATTCACTATTGTAGAATCAACAATCCAAGTCTTTATCTGTCTCTTGGTGGCATTTTGCAAATAACAAACATCCTACATAAATTGGTGCCATGGAAAGCACTTTAAAATTAATCCTGTAAGTAATGAGAGAGAATTAAAAGATTTTAAAGTGAGAGGTCGTTGCAAAATAAATAAACGAATAAATAAATAAATAAAGTGGGAGGTGCCATGATCAATGCATATTTTTAAAAGAAATTTCTACTGTATTTTGCTATCTGTGAGGGGGTTGAGTCTAGGAGTTGGAAGAACAATTCAGAGACTATTGCTATTGTTAATCTCTAAAACATACAAGGAACTCCTACAACAAAAAGGATTTTTGGAAGTCATTATTGTACAGTTGGTGTTTGAAACCATGGGAGCAAATGAGACCAATTTGGAAATGAATTCCACAAAGTGTTAATATTGTTTCAGTGAACTTCCTAGTGCAATACTTCTTCCATAATGAGGATGAAGCTTCAGAAAGCACAGAGAATTTCTTAAGATGCAAGACTGTTGTTCCTTTAACTTTAAAGTGGCAGATGACCATTGCTGTCTGAGAAAAGAAAAAGAGTTAACATCGCTGCAAGAACATGGCCCTTTCCTCAACAGCATTTGGTGATTGTGAATTTTTATTTATCTCTATTTCTAGTGACATCTTGGCCAGGATGCTTCTGGAATGGCTTCTGAAAAGTGTTTCCCACTAATGTAATCTTGAAATAATAGTGTGGCTTTAGGCTGCCATGTTGTACCACAAGTTATATGCTCTCTACTCCATGGAAAGCTACCTCAGAAATGCCTTTCTACACCATATTCACCAGCTTTATAAAAGTATAAACCCTGGTAGTGTATCAGGTTCTACCTTACTCAACATATATTTAAATATATACATATGTACCTATAAAGATTGAAGCAAATAACATATATATATATCTGTTTTAAACTTAAAGTACAGGCTAACAAGTTTTTTAAATGAAAAGGTAGTTAAAAATACGTGCAGAAGAAAAGATTTTTGAATCTTTATTAATAGTTTTAAGTTCTTTTCAAATGAAATTGGATGGTCAATCATCTTTAGGGGTCAGATGGTAAGATAAGACATAAAAGTGAATGTTCTGCTTAACCAAATTCTAAGAGACCTGGTGTCAAGGGTCTGTACACTCTTTAAAAACCCTAAAAAATCTATAACATGATGGTATATTTCTTTGGAAGGTCTTAATTAAGCCAATCTATTGTTCCTTCTGCAATTATGTTAGTTAATTGTTCTCCCCTCCTTGTTTCTCCATTAGCTGTTGACATTATTAGACACTTGTTAAGTTTTTAGTTCTAACATTTATCATGCCATTAATTATGACTTCAAAGTACAGGAAAACCTCATTAATTTTAACCTCCATAAATGGAAATTTGTGATAATTTAGGCAAGATGTGTTTCAGTTACCTATATACTTCATCATACTGACTAGTTTTACTAGATTAGGCAAACTCTTCCTGATCCCTGGCAAGATTTCTCGGGGAGTACAGAGAGAGCCTGAAGCCCCCCTCTCAGGTCTCCCTTACCACCTGCCTTTCCCAGTGAACTGTCACTGTCAGAAATTTGTCTTTGTAATGTAAGGATTTGCTATCAATCAACACAAAAACATCCCTAGGGAAGCTCTCTCAACCAGAGGTTACAATCTTGCCAAGAAGTTGTGTTTTGTTTGATCCATACAGTAGTTAGTTGTAGGTGCATGCTCTCTCTCTCTCTCTTTCTCTCCCCTACCCCCAATCTCTGTCTCCATCTCTGTCTCTGTCTCTGTCTCTCTCTCTCTCTCTCTCTCACACACACACACACCTGGCCAGAATCTGAAAGCCTTTAGACTGAGCATATACTTTTCAGTTCACCATAGTCTGCACCATTCTTATACCTGGATACTTCATACATTTGAATTCGCTACTTCTTGTTAAGATATTCTTACAAAACCATTTCAAAACATTCCACATTTTTCCTTCAGTGATCTGTGGAGTAGTATTTCCTATTAGAAGTGCTCAGTGTCACATATTTTCTGCTGCTTTGCTTATGTCTATTAACATTTCCTGGACACAGCCTGGTTTCTTAATTAAACTGTAACTGCCTGAGGGCAGGGAGAGGTCGTAAATAATTTTATATCTTCCACAGTGCCTAGTAGAATGCGTTTGGTCTAGTTGGTCCATGAGTGCTAAATGACTGGCTAAGATGTAACTGAAGGTAAATAAAGATCCTACCATCAGATAGAATGTTACTATTCAGATTGTGCTTTGAAGTTCCCAACGGGTACTGATTATGTCATTTGGTATTTCAGTCCTCCCCTCCCGACCCCCACCTGGAAGGGCAGTGGGGGCAGGGAACAGAGCACTAACACCCTGGGTCCTGAGAAGAGAGGTAGAAATAAGAATAGATAAGTATATATATGCTTATGCAAGTACATTTCACCATTAGTGAAAAGTACATTTCAAGTACATTTCACAATTAGTGCTCTCACCCTGATCTTGAGTTTTAAGACCCAAATGTCTAATTACTGGTGTGTTATGAGAGGCAGCATAACTGAGGACGTAGATAACCACTGCTGCCCAACAATACGGCTCTACTCTGTCTCGGAAGGATTGCACTTGCCTGCCTCCACGAAGCTGGGCTTGGCTGTGGGACTAGTTCTGATGGGTGTGGGCAGGAGTGAGATGTGTCACTTTCAGGCCTCAAAATTTAATTACCAGTTCAAGAAATGTCACCCTGTCCTTCCTTACCGCTGCTGTCTTGGTACCACATGTTGCCGTGAAAGTAACATAAGATGTAACAGAGTCTGTTTTGTCAGCACATGGAGAACTATGTCTTGGAGGGTTGCTTGAATCTGCAGTGGATTTTGAGAGAGCAAGTTGTAATCTTTTGTCCTGTTAAGCCACTGTGGTTTGGGGGCTGTTTACTGCGCCATAACCTCGACTCTCCTGACTAACACAGCTATTGGCACTGGCGCCTGTCCATGCTGGAGGGGTCTTTGCCGATGGATTCAACAGTGTGGTTGTTGAGAGTGTGGTCCTAGAGCCAGATGGCCTGTGTCCATATCCAAACAGCATTGCTATCGGGCAAGTTCCTTAACTACTCTGTTCTTCAGTTTCCTTATCAATACAACGGGATAATAATAGCACTTACCTCACAGTGTCATTGTGTGAACGGATAAATTAATTCATGCAAAGCACAAAGAACAAAGTGCCTTAGAATAGTGCTCAATGAAAGACAGCTATTATTAACATTATTATTATTAGTCAGAAAGCTTCCCGTGATGATAATTAAGCTTACTGTATTAAGTTCCTTATCAACAAAGCTGCTCATTCTGTGCCCTCTGTCTTAGTGGCATTGAAATGCTTCGGTTTGTCATGATTTAAAAAATGCAGAATCTTTTTATCATGCTCCATCACCACACATATTTAGCTGGTTGATGTATTCTGGCAATTTTACTCTGACAATATAAATAAATAAACACAACTATTTGTAATTTCTCTAAAATATATTCCCTTTTCTCTTTTCTCATTGCCACTACCATAATTAATTATCACTTTCCTAGAGCACTAGCCTCCTAATTTGTCTGCCTGCACCCAATATTTGGAAGGCACCAACAATGATAATAGAAAGAGCACATATTTTTGTCGTGCAGACTGACCTTGAACCCTGGCTCTCTCTCATGCCAGCCGTGGGATTTGGGGAAAGTAACTTAATCTCCCCATGTTCTTTTCTTCATCTGTACAAGTGGATACCAGCATTTACTTTATGGGATTGTTGTTAGGCTATATGAGGTAATCAAGGTAAGGCACTCAGCACATAGTAGAGACTCAATCATTCTTAATTTCTGAAATTATTGCCAATATTATTTTACAAAAGTTTAAGCCAGATCAAATTCTTCCCCTCCTCCAAAACCATAGGTTGTAAAATAAAACACAGATTTCTTAGCATAAAATTCAATAGCCTCCAGAACCTGCCCCGATGCTATTCCTACATTATCCCATCTCTTGTTATTACTTGAAAATACTTCTAAATTTCTACCCATGCTTCTCCTTCAGCTTGGAATGGGCTAACTCCTGCTCCTGTTGTCAAAAGTCTTATTCCTTCTAAGTTCAGAAGTAGTATCACATTCTCTGAGATGCAAGGTTTCCTTCATCATTCTGTGTATTAGTTAGCTATTGCCATAAATTACTCCACAATAAACCACCCTAAGACTCAGTGGCTTAAAATACCAATATTTATTCTTGTAGATCTATAGGTTGGCTGGACACTGTCGTAAGTAAGCTAGGCTTAGTGGGAGTGACTCAGCTTTGCTCTGCATGGCCTTCCTTCCCCCTAGGACAAGCAAGCTAGTCTAGACATGCTCTCCTCATGGCAGAGGCAAAGGTGTGGGAGTTCAAGCAGAAATATGCAGGTCCTTGAGATCTGGATGTGGAAGTGGCACTCCATCAATTCTGTCTCATTCTGTTGGTTAAATCAAATTGCCCAACCCAAAGTCAAGGTGTAGGGAAGTATGCCCCTGCCATAATGGGGTAGCACTGCACAGTTGCATGGCAAAGGGTGTGATTCTATGAAGAGATGAAGAATTGAAGCCAATAAAGCAATCTTTCACACTCTAGTTGGAATGAATGTGTCTTCCTTCTGTCTGGGGTCTTAGAATTTTACTTCTGTCTTTATGACAGGCATTAAATAGCTCTGCATTTTATTGCTTCTTTGTTTACATATTGGCTTCTTTTCTTTATGCTATGGTCTGAATGTTTGTGTCTCCCCCGACAAACTTCGTATGTTGAAATTCTAATCCCCAAGGTGGTGGTATCAGGAGGTGGGGTTTTTTGCAGGTGATTAGGTTATGGAGCACAGCCCTCATGAATGGGATTCATACTCTTAAAGAGTCCTGAGAAAGATCCCTCACTCTTTCCACCATGCCAGGACACAGCTAGAAGATGTCATCTGTGAACCAGAAAGCTGGCCCTCACCAGACACTGAATCTGCTGGTGCCTTGAACTTGGACTTCTCAGCCTCCAAATAAATTTCTGTTGTTTATAAGCTACCTAGCTTATGGTATTTTGTTATAACAGTCTGAATGAACTAAGATAGGGATGTGTTTTACTTATTTTTATTTTTCTAACAATACTTAGCACTCTGCTACACACACATTTAGTACTAAGTCAACATGTTTTGAATTAGTAATTTTGAATTCAGAGTAAACCTGCTAACTAACTTAGAGATGTGTTTCAGCATGTTGTATAAAGAAATTTGGAAAATGTTTTTGTTCAAGGAAGAAATTCATAAATTTCTCCTAAATAGAGGTTAAAGGACTTTTCTCTGCAGAGTTACTAAATTGTATATGAATCCATGCTCACAGCAATCCACCAATGGGTAGAAGAAAAAATTTGCAAAGGAGAAAATTTGAAAGGGTTCATGAAACATATTAGTAAAAATGAATGAAGTGGATGGGGTATTTGTATTAGTAAGATGTGAGAAAATATTAATTTTGAAGTTTTTAAAAAGGGCATAATAATTTTTACAAGTTAAGAATAAGTGCTGGTCATCCATAGTGGCTCATGCCTGTAATCCCACCACTTTGGGATGCCAAGGCAGGAGGATCACTTGAGTTCAGAAGTTCAAGACCAGCCTGAGTGAGAGCCAGACCCTGTCTCTACAAAAAATAGAAAAATTAGCCAGGCATGGTGGTGCATGCCTGTAGTCCCAACTACTTGGGAGGCTGAGGCAGGAGGATTGCTTGAGCCCAGGAGTTTGAGGTTGTGATCATGCCATTGTACTCTAGCCTGGGAGACAGAGCAAGACCCTGTCTCAAAAAAAAACAAAAACAAAAACAAAAACAAAACACAGCAACAAAACAAAACAAACCAAACCAAAACAAGAATAAGTGCCTTGTTTGATTGTGTCTTGCCAAAAGTCATCATCAAAAAAAGCATTTATTAGCATTCATTAATAATCAGTTATTGCACTAGAGGTTGTAAAGTGGTGATTTCCTAATTCTGTCATTCCTTCAGCATTTGTTAACTGGAGTATTTATAAAGAAGGGCTTTTCTTTCCTTCACTCACCATCCTTTGAGTATCCCTATGGACTGGTGGATTCCTTTTTTATTCAATATGTCACATCAATAATGGTAATTATTCTTTTAAGCTAAAATAGTACCAAATTTGGCCAGTGGGAGACCTTTTATGCTGGATCCCATGTTCTTTTGATATGTCCCCACTGGGCTTAGAGCACTTCCCTGCTTTCGGGCCAAATAAGGTGTTTTGGGCCCAACTTTCACTTCCCTGACCCAGCACCGGAGTCTGCCTCTTCCCTAAGAATCCCTGTGTGTTTTTTTTTTTTTTTTTTAGTGGAAATAGTATTTAGAAACCAGGATCTGTTTGCTAGGCATGTTCATTGTTACTGGAATGTCATTGTTTTTAGGCCTTTTTAGAGGACAGAACTTAAATACATACAAAATTTCCTAGCTCTGATTATAACTGTACTAAAACTACTACACTAATACCACTACCAACAACAGAAATACTATCTGAAGTTTAAGATTTCTTTTTAATTCTCTTTGTCCTTAAGTTATTAGGAAACAGAGATATGGGAGCATGGTCTCATATTATCATCCACAGATTACTTATTAATTACAAATAGAAAAAATTACCTTTATATTGAGAGATCTGGTGGATACCTCCAAATCAATGATCAATTTTGGTACCATCAATAATGGGACAGACTGGCATTTCACAACTGCTGATATGATGAGCCAGAGAAGTTTGTAATATCAGCTTGCCAAAAATGTTTACCTTTAATCTAGTCATGAGGGAAAAACCTCAGACAAATCCAGAATATGAAATATTCTATAAGATAACCAGCCCAAACTATTCAAAAATGTTAATGTCATGAAAGACAAAATGAGATGAAGAAACTATTTTAGATTAAAGGAGACTAAACAGATGAATAACTAAATATGATATATGATAAAGGACATTAATGCCATTTATGGGACAGCTGTACATTCTGGATATTAATTTAAGAATATTACAATATATGTATATTTGAGGATATGGGGATAGGAAGAGTGCATGTGTGTGGTACATGAGCATTGTGTTTTTTGTTTTTTGGTGAAGGAGAGGCAAACCCTTATCTTCCACAGTGGGATGCCAAATGGTAATGAATCAATTGAAAAATGAAAAAATAGCAATGTAAGTGCCATTTTGAGTTGTGAGGGTAAATGCTAAAAATTTCAATTCAAAGGGCTGAAAGAGGCCTTTAGGGAGTGAGAAATGGCAGTGGAGAGGGGGTCAGGAGCTGCTGTTGAACTCCTTGGTTATTTTAAACCTTTTTCTTGCATAATTTTGAGAAAGCTAACATCTAAATTTAAAAATAAAATAAACCTCAGTTTGCAAACAAAATTTAAAATGAATGCATTTTATGAAGAGCTACAGAAGAGAGGTGAGTTGGGACCAGACAGTGAAGGAACCAGCATGTCAAGGGACAGTTTGAACTAAATTTCATCACTGTTGGGAAGTTCAAGTAGGGTCACTATACTGCAGCTATTATAGAGGCATAGAAAATCCTTCCTTAAATATTTATATATCTCATTCTTCAGGTTCTCTTACAAGTCATTCATTCATTTATTCACTCAGACGCTGCTCTAGGTGTGGGAATGTAACAGTGAACCTGTGGAGCTTGCATTACAACCGCTCTGGTACGAGGCTTGGGCTAACAGTGTGGGATAGAGACATGGAGGAGCAACCCTCACCACCTCAGATGGGCACCTCAGAATTCTCCTCAGACACCAGGGGTGTGTGTGCGTGTGTGGGTGCATGCACGTGTGCCCTAATGAAATCTAGTGTAATTCACACAATTTCACATTTATTTCACATTTATTTCATGGCACCCCAGTTACCACACATGAGTGTCACACACCCCTGTTACTCCATGTCCTCTCAACCACCTGTCGAGTCTCTCTGCGGGCTCTTCTTTTCCCTCAACTCAGGTAGGAGACCCCTGAGATGTTTTGTCCCTATTTCTTTTAACTAGGATCCACAGAGTTCTCTTTGCTGCCAGTGGGGAAGAGTACAGGGTGATGGGTGTGGAGGGGCCATATATCTTTTCCAGAGTGGTCACCATCAGTAAAAGCTATTCTAGAACACAAAAGGGCTCTCTGAAGGGGTGTGAGAAAGAGGTGGTATCTCCCTGGAGGGCGATGACAGGGTCTATTCCAGGAGGAAAGGCCCACATGGAAGGAGACAGGTATTCAATGGAAAAAAAAACCCCAGCTGGGTCAGATACAGCATTGTCATATCTTCACTATGTTGGAGGGGAGAAACACAATTAATAAGACAGTGCCAACGCTAACTGTGCTTAATAGGGGGTTATTCCACTGAGGTTGTGTTCCTGCAGAAGTTGAGCAATGCTGGAAATAACACCATGCAAACTCCCCTTTCTCTACCACAGAGAACACTCACTATCATATTGCACCTGATTTTTTTTCCTTTCTAGAGTCAATCATTCTTCTCTCTGAAACAGCATTATCTATTCTTTCTTTCTTGCCTCCCTTCTGGCCCCTTGTATAATTTCAAAAAGAAAAGGGCAGATTTAGAGAAATATGAAAGAAATAGTTCCCTGAGTATATAAGGTGTCTGTAAGTGTATGGTTACAATGTACACAACAGGCTCAATAAAATGCACTGGATAATGAATAATTTTCTCATTGTTAGAGAACAGATAGGTCTTCAGACAAGGGGATGAAGGTTGTTTAACTCTCCCTTTGAAAAAGGACTGCCCAAGGTGAATAATTAATATTATTAAGATAAGAACAAAATAGAGATTCTTTTAAAAGAGTAATGAGGGTAGGATCTTAGTATGCCGTGAAGAGTGATTAAAATTGAATGCTCTCCCTATGTTTCCTGTACACTCCAAAAATTGCAAGCAAAAGAAGATGGATTGGATTTAGCAGAAGGCATTAATATGCATGTTGTCAACTGAGCATTTAATGAATTATTTTTTCAAAGATAAAAATCATTCGAATATTTTGTGTAGAAACCAGGAAGTTTGTTGTACAGGAGGTAACGAACTGAGGCAGACTGACTTTGAAGCTAATACAGCTTTGGATTCACAGCCCCTCACTTGGGGCCCCTTTTAAGGCTGGTGGGAGAGGCTCTAATTATGTATCTGAATGTTTTAGTAAAATTTGCAAAAGTAGTGCATTTTAATCGTAACCATTTAAGATTGCTGTCTCTTTCCATTCTAACTCCCTGTCAAATTTCCCCTCACTCTGGTGGTGAGCATTTTTGAGATGAAGCTAAGAGGAAGTTGAATGAGGAATACTTTAATTTGGGTTTAGTGAGCTATACCTATGAGGCTTGCAATCAGTTCTCTATAGTTAGGTTATTGCTAGCTGTCCCCATGAAGGAAAGGCTTCCAGGTGTGATATGAAGGTGTCACAGGATATATGCTCTGTGGGTCCTCTCCATATTCTAGTTGGAGAAAAAGCAGTCTTTACCAATAACCTCAAGATGTTGACCACTTTGGTATTTTGTAACACTTTTTCTTCCTCTTTCAGTTGTGTTTCACTTTTTTAGTATATGTGCTGCCGAAGCGAGCACAGCAGTTGTGTTTCACAAGTGGAATATTTTAAACACATATGATGAGTTCAAATTTCTTTAAAGAGTTCTAGTTCTTTAAAGAATCTAAGTGTAATGTTTCCCATTAGAAAGCTGCTTAAGTCTTGCATAACATGAGTACCTCAACATTCAGGTTCTAAAACTTTTCATAGGCTGGAAGAGGAACTCAAACATAGGGATGTAAAAAAGCTTATTCAAAGAGTTGATAACGCTTGATTGTGCTATTTAATTGCAATTTGGAAAGACATTTTGGGACATTTTACTAAAACAAGTGAGAGACAACAGACTTGTTTGGATATATTCAAAGAGTTCCTTCTTTTATTATCTGTACTTAATTATTAAAGAATTCAGAGAAAACTCAGATAAAAAGTAATGTAATATGAAACAGAAGAGATAAAGATGAGCACTGACATCAGTAGAAATTAATCTGACATCTAAGAGCAAATTGCAACTTTTCCCCCCAAATCATTCCAAAAGTAAAATTTTTTAAGAAAAAAAGAGAAATTTCAAGTAGAAGTAATGAGTAGATTCTTGGATTTTTTGATAATCCAATTAATGAAAAGGAGTGAATCATATGAACATATTGAGAAAAGATATAATTTCTGGCTGGTTTGAGACACACCACTGACATTAATGAAGATAATGTAAAACTTATAACACATTACTAACCAGTTAATGAGAGTCATCAATTCAAGGAATATTTAAGATTAGTCACTGTACAAGAAAACTTGGATCCTTGTAACCTTACATATTATATAAAAAAGAAATTTGATAAAGGTTTTTCCAAATTTGACTACAATTCTAAAAAAATGTACATTACACTACTACTTATAAGTAGGACATTTTTACAAATTATTTATAATTAAAAACAATTTTCAAACGGTCATTTTGGAGAAAAACTGGATTTTTAAAATTCTATTATCTTTGTAGAAAATGATACTTTAAATCATAATATGAACAGGTGCTAAAAGAGTACGTAGTCAAAAAATGTACAAAAACAAGTATTACAGAAGTATCAAGCAGTTAACTAATAAATGTAATTATTTAAATGTTTTATTTTTGTTGCATTTATAAGTATCAAAGAATTTTTAAATCATTGTGATTTATTTTCTCATTTTAAGTAAATACTCACTTTCATACCAAATTTTGTATTCTTTCTCTTAAAGAGGGACCTCAAATTGTATAAGCTTCAGGCCCTACCCTTTGGTGCTGATGTTTAATCTGAAAAAATGTTGCCAGATAAATGTACTTTTTGCAGGACCAAACACCGAATTTGGTATGTTTGGTATTTCTGGCACCTGGATGATACATGCCAGAAGTATCACCCAGTCATTGTGATAAGTGATCAAGCAAACTCTTCTATACATTTCCAAATGCAGGGAGTGAGAGTCAGAGGAGATGGTGGTGAGATGGCATCTCTCATTTTAAAATCCTTGAAATTGTTACAGAAATAAATTCAGGCTTGGTTGACCAAAACATATCCCCAGAGGAGGTGGGACTTGAGCTAGAAACTGAAGGGGAGGGTGAATTTACTTAGGTAAAGGGAATATGAGAGTTCATTCTTCCCTTTACACTTGCAAAAGTAAACAGTATGGAATGGAATTGCTGAGTTCAGGTAGGAAGGAAAAGAAAACAGAAAAGAATAGTATAATTTTGGTGAAGGGGATTGGGGATAGGAAGGGGAAAGTGAGCTATGAGGTTAAAAAAATTTAAAAAGTAGATTAAAGGTCAACCCATGAAGTTCCTTGAGTGAGCTTAGATGTTATTCTGAAGATAATGGCCATTCCTGGAAGACTCAGGGAAGAATGTTTCAGAAAAGCTCCAATGGGCCCTTGCTTTCTGCATTCTATATGCCTCCTAGAATCCACGTTCTAACAACTGGAAATCTGCACAAAGAGGGAGTTGGGATGGCTGTTGTATACCAAGAGAGCACAGCAAATCTGGGGTGGTTCAGCAGTTCTCCAAAGGGGTGAAAGATCAGCCCTAACCCTATCTTAGAAAAACAGCTATAACAATTGCTTGGAAAGAATAATTTGCATATGAACACACTGCATTAATGCTTTCATGCAATGCTTATGTGTTTGTGTGTGTCTTCAAAATCTTAGATTCAAAGATTATACCTAAGAAAAGCCAGGAAACATAAAAGAATTACTGTAGTTCAGAAGTATTATGAATAATGTCTGGTTTATAGAACAGCAAGACACATCTGATGTCTTCTACATCAACCAAGTTCCAAGCTGCTAGGTGTATCCACTTCACACAGCCTTGTTTCTTGTGTGTTTGCACAGCATACCTCAGGAATGTTGGTGGGAAGCCCATAATATAACCATTCTGAAAATGCACCACCACTGTAATAATCTAGATCTTCGAAAAGACAATGAATGAGAATAAAACTGATGCATATACAGTAATATTAATATCAAAAATAAATAATACTACTGGTGGTGATAAGTGCTATCAAAACAGAAAACAGTTTAAGAGGAAGAGAAATGAATGGATGTTTGCCTTTTAAAAGAGGGTGGATTTGTAAATGTTAGGAAATCCAGTTTCATGTAGGGATTATTCACCTGTTTCATCATCTTCTCAAGGTCTTTAAATAACAGGATCAACTTTAAGGAAAAACAAACAAACTCCTCAAACCTTCACTAGCAGTCAGAAAAGCACGTGTATAGCCTGTACTATACAGTTTAGCCATTAATTCCATTTGCCTCACTTTATTTTATATCATTTTACGCCTCCGCCTTGTGTGCTCAAAATAGATCTTAAGCTCCTTGAAGGCAAGAACCTGGCCTCAAACTGCGCCCAGCACACAGAAAGCACGTACGAAGCCAAGGCAGATTTATGAAAAATAAAGCCAGGGTCTTCCATTTCCAACTGCAGCTCCCCCTTTGAGGCTCTTTCCGCAGCCCAGCTCGGCCGCCCACCGGGGGCACTGTCTCGCCCCCCCCCCCACCCCGGGCAGCCCGCCCTCGCTGCTGTTCCCGGCAGCGGCCAGGAGGAGGCGCCACGGACTCGGGTTAAGCCTTTCCCCCCTTCCTTCCCCCTTCCTACCCCACTTCCCCCGGCACATGACGTGGGAAGCTGCCTCCGCCAGAGTCTTAGCGATAGGAGCGAGGGGGTGAAGGGGTTTGGGGGTGGGGTGGGGTGGGGGGTGTGGAGAAAGAGGACACGCGCGCGCACTCCCCCCCCCGGGTGCACAAACATCTTCCCTGGCCTCGTGGGATTCTCCTCCCACCAGAGCCAGTGTGCGAGAGGTAGGTAGGTGTGTGTCGGGGGGGCACGTTTTCGAGTGTGAGACCCCAATCCAGACCAGGCAACCTGTGCTCTCCCCGCCCTCCCCCCGTCCCCGGT
>VBSM01002616.1:45072921-45094467 GCA_008086735.1 Cheirogaleus medius
TGGGGGAGGGGGGAGGGGTGGAGGATGAGGGGGTAGGGTTGTCTCTGGTCTTTTTTAGGGGGTTAATCCCCTCACCTAGCGGAGGCTGGGCAGCGGTGCCCCGGGCCGGAGCCACGCGCGCGACCATCCGTCCAATCGACACGTTGCAGGTGAAGCCCCGTGCGCTGCATATCAGCGCGGCGGCAGCGTGAGTGTGCGCGGGGGTGAGTGTGCGCGGGGGTGAGTGTGAGTGCGCGCGCGGGGCGCGTGCGCGTCGGGGGCGTGTGTGTGCGCGTGTCAGTGTGCCCCTTCCAAGAAATGCCCAGTGTGCACCCCGTGCACAATCAGAACCCATTCAGCACAAGCCCGGGGTGGGAGGAGGCGCTGCTGCTGGAGGCGATGGGGAGAGCGAGACAGACATGTCAGCAGCAATGCAGATGGGGCTGGGGGCCGCACTTGCTGGCGAGTTAAGTGGGGATTGTGTTTCTGCTTGTGTGTGAGTGTGTGTTGCTCTATGGTGCCTCTTCTCCCTCCTTTCCTCCTTCCTTCCCACTTCCCTCCTTCGCTCGCTCCCTCCCTTTCTCCTCTTCCATTCAGGTTGGCTTTCCCACCTCTCATCCATGCCTGTCCCAGGAATGGTATAGCCAGACCTTTTCTGAATTATTTATAGATCGGTACCAGCTGTTTTCAATTCCTCTCGTGTGCACTCTGTGGGAAATGCGGAGTTTCCTCCCCCTTTTCCTTAAAACGAATTGATATCTTTTTCGGAATGCATTTTTCTCACCCTCCGGGGGACACTCGAATCAAACCCTGACCGCCTCTTTTTCCCCCTTAGGAAGGGGACGCTTTGGGAATGACCATGCTCCACGGAGGGACGGAACCGGCCCCCAGCTTCTCTACACAGAGCCTCCTCCACTAAAGCTCCAAAAATCAAAAACCATAATTGCCAGAAGAATCATTCAAAATATATTCCAGCCACTAACCTCACATGCACACGGAATAATTACTCTGGATTCTGCATTGTGAGCTGCTCTCCACACCCTGAATTACCTTTGAATTAAATCTTTTTTCTTTGAATCTGCATCTCTTCGAGACACAAGATTAAAACAAAATTTATGCTAAATTGGATTTTAAATTATCTTCCGTTCATTTATCCTTCGTCTTTCTTATGTGGATATGCAAGCGAGAAGAGACTGGACATTCCCAACATGCTCACTCCCTTAATCTGTCGGTCTAGAGGTTTGGCTTCTACAAACCAAGGTAGGGCAAATTCTATTTTATTTTTTCCTCACCTGGGGTAGGGATTCCTTGTTTTATCATTCTCTTGGAGTCCCTCAAGTGGATCTTTTGGGAAGGAAAGGTCACAAGATATTAAAATAATGCTGTTTTGGGGAAAAGGCTTATTGCAAAGAGGGAAATCTCCCATGATATTTCTTTTCCTTCTCTCATCTAACAGGTTTTGGGTTTGGGGGGGCAGTGGGGGTGGGGGTATGTAGGCATGAAAGATGTTGGATGGCATAAGGGATATATATATGTATGTATGTATGTATGTATGTATATGCATGCAGACACAGCCAGCCAGGAGACCTGTGTGATTTTCGATTTAAATAGCATTTTATTCACCCAGAGACAAGGCTCTGATTTTTATGGGCATCTAGAAATCTTTTTTTTCCCCCTAGGCTGGCTTTCCCCTTGTCAACCTTCGTGCCTCTCTCCCTGTCTCCTATTTTTGCCTTCCTAGGCATCCTTTCTATGCCCTTAAAAAAAAATAAAAATAATGATTGAGATCATTGTGGTTGTTGTCCTGAAATCCACTTGCTGTCTAAAGGGTTTACACTGGGCCCAGTGATCCCGGGAGGCCTATTGCAGAGGGGCAGGTCTAGGTGGGGAATCGGGCTGCTCTAAGAACACCTGGAATTGAAGGATGCTGCGGTTAAGAGGGTTTAAATCTTAAGCTCAGAAAGAAGGAATTCTGTCAATATACTGCTTTTAATTTGTATTTTTTGAGTGCTATTATTTTTGAGCTATAAATTTCTCCTTCTGTCTACACATCTATTTATACCCACACATCCTCCAAGCAAACTGTTACTTCCACACTCTTGCAAAATGGCTATCTTGCAGAGTTCTAAAATGCTGTGCATGTGGAAGGGGTGCAGAATTCGACACGTGAGTCTTTGTGTTAAACAAAGAGATGTGCTGTTTGTATGTGTTAGTCTTGTATCCTCAAAAATAGAATTAGTACTTTAATTTTTTCCCTTTCACCAATTTTTACAATATGTGAAATGTGGTTAGGCAATATTTTAATGTACTTGGAAAGAGAAATAGGAGGAGAAATGGAAAAGACTTAGCTAATGACTCTTCAGCTAGTCACATGCAATCCAAGACAACTCCTGAGAAAATCAGATCATCCGTGGGTTGGAGGGCTATGATGGTGAGTGTAGGGCTCTTCTCTTTGCTCCACTGACCATGCATCCCCAAACTCTGAAGGCGTCCAAATGCAGCAATCAGGTTGGGAAGAAGATCTTCAAAAATGTGTAGCAGAATCATTAGCATCAATAGTCTTTCTAAAAGTATCACTCCCCCCAATCTTTTTTCTGGCATTTTTTTATAACAATCCTTTGAAACAATCCAAACTACTAAAGGGATGTGGGGGAAGTGGTGGATGGTCCTTGTCACTCAACATGACAGTAGATGATAGTTCTTTATTGCCCAGAAAGGATGGATGTAATCCAAATTCACTATCCTCCTCTCCTAGGTTCCATTCTTTTGAGCTTTTATTGCTGAAATACTAATCTGTAACCATGGTGTAATCAGAGTGAGCGGGTGGGACCCCTCTTTGAACCATGTTTTCACCATGTCTACAAATAGCTGAGGTTATCTGGTGTGTGCTCACCTTAGAGACACCTGAGCTGGTTCTCCATCTGCTTCTGCTCCTTCAAGTAGGAGGATGAACTCTTAATTTTACTTCAAAATAGAACAGAGGTATGGGTGAGAAAGGCAGCTCCATGTGCAATGATTTCATACATACAGATAGACAAGGAGAGGAGGGTATCCACAGGGCACATGGCCCCTTTTGCATCCCTAGTGCCTATGATATTGGTACTCTACACCCAATAGGTCCTTCGGAATGTTTGTTGGCGATGAGGTTGGCAAGGAGGCCTTTTGACAGAGTCTCAGCCACCTCATTTGAATACCAATGGATTAAGCTGGGTTCCAGGCTGTCATTAGTTGGCCCTAAGACTAGACAAAGGAGAATAGGTTAAAAGGGGAGGGTGTTGAGGAAGAGAAGAACAAGTGGGTGGGAAAGCTATAAAGAGAAGGGAGAGGTAGTCCAGCTGGAATGGGCTTGTTAAGACCCAAGGAGGAATCGTCACAGGTGGTCTGTACCTTTTTGGCATCCAGAGCCATTTTGGAGACCCTGGTAAGGAGGCAGGTGTCGCCCATCCTCGTGGACATCTTCCATAAGGCTGTGACTCAGTGATGTTCTGGGCGTCTCGGGGCCATTGTTCTCTCCCCTTTTTTCCCCTCACAGCACAAAGACCTGACTTGGTTCTATTTTGTCTTTTCTCCTTCTGCTACCCGTCCCCCCCACCCCCCGCCACACACACACAGTGTGGGTTACATGGGAAAGAAATGTAGCTGCTGGTGGGAGGAAGAGCAAATTTAATTTCAATTGAGGAGCCTCCATGATGTGCAATTAAGAAAAAAAAAGGGAAATAAAGACTTCCCAGGAAAACACAGCTAAGGATGTTAGATTGGTGATTTCAAGGGAAGCAGAACATCATGACTATCTTTTATGTGTGTGTCTCAGGTGTGGAAAAGCATGATAGATCTGTGAACACAGAGCGATATGGCCGTTTAAGTATAGATGTTAACATGCAAGGAGAGGAGCAGGGTGTGCTATTGGATTATCTAATTTTTTCTCTCCCATTGGTCCTAGCCTTAGCAAGCCTGGCTGTCTGAAGAACCTTGCTTTGCTACTGTATGTATATAATTTTTGTCAGGGTGGATGCAGGCAGAGAGAATAAGTAAGGAGGCAAAATTACAGGAAAGGAGGAGAAAGAGAAAAATCTCTCTGTTCACTACTTCCATGCCAAGTGCCTTTCCTTTAGGCTGATTGAGAAGAGCGACTTCCTCTGGAGAAGGGATGAACAGCAGGAACCTCAATTTTGTGTTCCTGCTTTACCTCCAGAAAGATGGCTTCAGAACCTTGACCGTCTTCCTTGACCTTCATGTACAGGCACCCAGCTTGTGTGGGGAGGGGCAGTGGGCACCTGGGAGTTGGATACATGGACTGAAATTGGTTGGTGGAATGAGTGGTGTTTGACAGGGAGAAGCAGGACTGAGCCGATCCAGCCTTTGGCCACATATTACCTTGTAAAACATTCTTCCAGTTCCTCCATGAATATCACAAACCCAGGGGGCAGGATTTTTTTTTTCTATTTTCTTGTTCGAGAATCTGAAAATGAAGGTGTCATATCCACTACTATTAACAGGTTAAAGTAAAAATGTTGTTAATATTTATGGACTATGAAATATAAAAGGAGTCGGGAGAATAGACAAGTTGTATGTGAAGAAAGCATAGCCGTAAATAAGCACCTAGAAACCAGGGAAAAGAAGGAAGCTAGGGTTGAACTCACCATTCTAAAGGTTTGGAAAAGTATTGTTCTGAGTAATAGCCTTCTCTCCTTAATAATAAAGACCTGGGCCGACAAAACCCCTCATCTCGTGTATCTTGTCGGGGTCAGGAGTGGATGAGCTGGAAAAATTAAGCTCCTCCTTTCCTTCAGTGCCATTCTACACCATCCTTAAGAATTCTAGAAATTTCTTCCTTTCTGTAAACTACATTTTCGGTCTCTGCTGCTGTGCATACGATGGCTACTGGTATTGTCTCTCTCTGTAAATAAATATAGATCAAAAGAGTTACTGGTCTAATGAATTGTTCACATTTATTAAAGTGCATCTCCTCTTTGCAACCACAAGAAGAAGTCTCCAGGGAGAGTAGATTAGCGGTTGAATTGATATTATCTTCCAGAAGGAGGCCGAAGATAGAAAAGCAGAATGTAGGCAGGATGAGGGGGCAGGCATACTCAGAGGGGGTGGGTGTCTGAGGCTCACCTGTGGCTATGAATGGTATGTCTGTGGCCATTACACAAAATCCACTGTGTGGTGAACTGTTGGGGGGTTGTGAACCCAGGGACGTGTGTTCAGGAACCTTTGGCTGTGTCCTTGATGTTCTCCAACCACCTTATTTTTTCTTTTCACTTCCTAGCACTTTCGGCTTAGGTTGGCAGAAAGGTGACCGAGTGCATGTGTTGTCCCCTTGTTGAAATTCTCCACGACTGCCCCAGGCCGTGTGATGGCTTTGCTTTCTGTGCTCACCAGCACTTGTTCATGCTTCTTAGTACACTTTATCTGAATTTTGTTTATATGCTCTGTTTCCCTAAGAAGTTTGTGAGCTCCTCAAGGGAGGGAGAGATGTTTTATTCATCTTGGAATCATTTAGACACCTAGCATAGCAACTGGCACGTAATAGATACTCAGAAAATATTAAATGAATGAAGGGAGAGAAGAAGTGAAATATTAATTAGTCAACGATGCTACTGTTTGTCCTGGTGGGTATGGGAAGTGTTGGAATTATACTGTTAAATGAGATCAAGAATGTCAGAGCTCTGTGACACTTTAGAAAGCATCTGCTCTGACCTCATTTAATAAAGATGAAGAAACCGAGATCCAGGGGCATTAAGTGATTTGCCTAAGGTTGTATAGCCCCTTAGTGCCAATGCTTTGTACACCACACCACTGTGAGAGTGAAATGTGGAGGTTATCTGTGGGTCTCAAATATCCACATTAGTGCTTCTCAAACTTTATTGTATATCGGAATCATCTGGGGATCTTATTAAAATGCACATTCTGATTCGGTAGATCTGAGGTGGGGCACAGCGTTCTGTATGTCTAACAAGTTCCTAGGTGGTGCCAAAGTTGCTGGACATCATGGGTCTACACTCTCCCTGCATGTAATTATAGACCACAGCTAACATTGGTAGTTCTGCATGTATTCTACTTTTGGGACTTCCAGCAGTTCTGCTTTGTCTTTAAAAAAAATAATCAGAATATTCACCCTTTTCCTTCACTTCTTTCATTCTTCCACCCATGTACATCTTTTGCCTCTTCCCTTTTCATCCTCTGTGCTCTCTTATTCTGGTCCTTCTCAAAACTGATTCTTCTCTGTCTTATATTTTATGTCCTCTTTCTTTTGTTTTGTCTCTTTTTTAATAACTCTTCTCTTTCATACTATCCTCTTCTTTTATTCATTTTTATGTCTTTTGCTCTACTCAATTATTCAACAAACATTTGTTAATAACCAGTATTTGTCAAACATTGTGTTATGAAAAAGAATTGGCTCTGGTCTGTACTTTCCAGTAGCTCATGATCTAGTAGGGTAGATGTGTGTAAGGAGATAATCATACACTTAGGGAAGATCTATAAAGGAGAGACGCCTGGGAGAGTGAGGAGGGCTTCCTGGAGGGGTTGGCATTTAAATTATGTCTTGAAGAATAAATAGGAGTTTTGTAGGAGAGCAAATGGAGACGAAAGGTGTTGTAAGGGGCAAGCCTCCTGCTTTTTCTTACATCCCTTAACTCAGGGAGAAGAGCAACACAGGAACTGGCAGGCTCTTTGATGAGGAATTTCAGATTCCAAACGACGAAGCCAGAGAATAAAGCCAGGGTCTTCTTAAAAGGAGAAGAAAGAAGAAGCTGTAATTTCTGCTTTAGTGATTCTATAGCTAATGATTCCTAGCCCTGTTTATTAGACTTGCCTCTAGAATGAGCAAATGATTCCGTTTTCATCTTAGACCACTGGATTGCAACTAACTTTGGTGATGGCCATTACAAAGAAAGGGACAGCTGTTAGTTGGTTTGTGTCCAAGGAGAGAACTGGATCCTAGCCCAGGCCAAGCTACTCAGAATGGGGGACCAGCCTAGCCCATGTGTTTCTGGAGTAGGGAGGTAGAAAGCTGCTGTGCCCTTCAGACACCAGCTGCTTTCTGGGATGGCAACGGGGAGTGCTGGATGAAGAGAGCTTCAGTTGTTCCTAGGGGATTCACACAATGCTGTTTGGTAGCCTTTCTGGAGTGGCCTGGTATGTTAGAAGTTTTTACTCCTGGGGACGCCCAGGTGTCGAGATGCTCGGGAGACGCCGTCAGTCACCGGCTGATTAAACTGCAGTGTTGGGTGCCTAAGGAAAGATGCCTTCAAAATTGATGTTTCCCTAAATTTTATTTGCATCTTCGTCTGCTCCCCATCCGTCTACCCTTTATCTACACTTTCACCATTTCTCTGTACACTGTGGTTCATATTCATTTTATTAGCAAAAGGAACCTAAGACCAGCCTGAAGACTTTTTAAACAACCATTACATATAAAGGGAATATCCTGAAGATATGTGGGTGAGTGAATGCTCACCACGGGCTGGCTTAAGGGCCGTGCATTCCTCGGTGACTTGAGGGCCAGGGCAGTGGAGGCATAGTGATGAGGCTGTGCCTAGGAGCCCTGGGAGAGGGGACAGGAGGAGAAGCCAGGCCAGCCCTGTGAGAATGGCAGACCTGGAAGGAGAGGGAAGCTGCAGGCTTTGACTCTCCTTAGAGTCCAACTTGATGGGGGGAGAATATCTGTAGCAGAGAGCTTCCTAGATTAGGACAATTTAAGGTTTCGGTTAATTAACCCACTGGCCTGCTCACTCAACTCCCAAAAGGCCAACTGTTATCGTCACACCATCCTCCATGTCTTTGCTCATTGTCTCGCTTGGACTGTGAATTTCTTTCTTTAGAAAGAAACGTCAAGCTTAAAGTTTGCATCAATCTTTATAGAGAGTAGGCCCTCTCAGGGCTTCAGCTGGTTAGAATTTCTTAGGAAATCAGATCCTGTTTCTTTCTGAGAGGAGGGACCTAAAAACAATGGCTGAATAAAAGCACTACATTGTCCGGGGATGGGAGAAGAGAAGTCTCAGAAGAAACCTGAAGCTTAGGTGACGTCTTTCATTCTTTCTCCCATAGCAAATCCTACTCTGCGAAAATGGCCAGATATACTGAAGCAATCCTCCTATGTTATAGGGGCCATAGTCTGGTCACACACGTGTCCCAATAGTTTGTGCCTTTGGATTAGAGATCAGTGTCTTGTAGATGTGTCCCAATATACACACTACAACCACACTCACACACACACTAGACTTATGTATGTATGGATATGTTTGTGCAATGACTTACCTACCAAATACATTAGCCAAAATGATTTTAAATGCATGAAATGTGTGTGTGCGACTTAGGTATATTCATGTGGGGTGGGTGCATGGCATGGGGTGATATAGCATTAATGCTGACAGTCCTCTTGGGGATTACCTGTCCTCCCCAACAACTGCCATTTCAAACTATGAAAACAGTCTTAACGTTAGCTATAAGGTCTAAAGCCACATGCATGTGGCAGAGCCTCATCCATTGAATCTCATTTCAGTGTTTTCCCCTCCATTGCCCTGCCCCACAAGTCTCCTTGGAATGCATGTCCCTTGGAAAGCCAGTGGTGTGCATTTGGGCCCATTCACATATCTCAGAGCCCAGAATAATCCCTTCACATGTAATGGGTCTTTAAAAATGTTAGGTTTTTCTAGGCTATCCAGCAGATGCCTACATGATAATGAAAGAGGGGGTAATCTTAGGCATCAGAGACTTATATTTGGTTCCGCTTGTGCTACTTTACTTTGTGGGCCATGTGCAAACCATTGACTCTGGGTCTCGATTTTCTCATTTCTATAACAGTGACAGTAGTCTAAACTGGTGATTTTTAACCCAATTCAATAACAGAATCATCCACTGAGCCCAAACAAAAGCAAATACAAAAAACTAAACAACAACAGCCCCAAATAGTTAAATTAAAATCTGTCAGGGAAGGATCCAGGAAGTGGTCATTTAGAAATCTTCCCCAGGATTCTAAGGTACGGCCATATTTGAGAAGCACTCGGCAGGATGATTGACAAGGCACCTGTTTGCTGTAAGCATTATGTTATCTGAGCATTTTCACATGTACAGGGAGACTCTATCACTTTTACACCACTATGTGACTAGTAGAGGGTCCCTGGGCCAGAGGTCAAAAAAAGTGGTTGGGATATGAAGGGATCGAGTCTAGGAGTGCATGCAAGGGGTGGAAATGATGGTTGAATGCAGGGTAAGCTGTGTTTACCCTGTTCCCAAGCTCTCCCAACACTGTTGCAGGCCTGGTGTTGAAAGTTAGGAAACTCAAGGAGAATGCTTTCCCTGACACCCTAGACACAGGTGTGGCTGTGAAATAGGGCAAGTGGCCCTCAGTTCTGCAATCATCCTCTGATCCACTTAGTCTTTATTGAGGGTGCCCCATTTCTTGTTTTGGAGAGAAAGCCTCATTTCACTCCTTTGTAACACTGTAAATGTAGGAAAACTATTAATAAATGGGGCTGGATAAGCAGACTCGGATTGACTGGTGAGGGGTGTGAATGGTGCAATTATCTTAGTGCTGGTTAGAGCTCACTAGCCCCATTACCCTCCCTCTCAGTGCCTGAAGTAGAATATCAAAGGCACGAAGAAAAGCAAGAGGGTGGGAGGCATTAAGATGTCGCTCTTCTCTGACTGTAACTTTAATCACTGATTATTAGGCTGGCTGGGTTAATAGTTTTCTCGCATCCTTCCTTTCTGGCTTCCTCCCTTCCCTGTTTTAAAATAAATGTGAAACTAAATGTACAGAGGCAAGACAAAAACCCCAGAGATTTATGGATCTGTGTTCCTTTCAAAAGATAAACCACAAAAGAGTAAAAACACTAGTTCTCTTTTGGACATCTGCTAATAGCCATTGGAGATGAGAGAGAAAATTTATGAGTGTGGTTTGGACTCTCCTGTGGTGTTTGGTGGGCTATACAGTGGTGTGAGGTGCTGAATATTTAAGAGAAAACTAAGACATGTACTCATTGATCTGCATTTCCAAATATCTATTGGCCGGCCCTACGCAGGCAAAACATCCAAATCATGGAGATACTGCAGCCCTTACCCTTGGATTTGTTGTCATGCAGATCAGCTTTCCCCATGGGTTCTGTGGAGCCACAACTGATGTCTTTTGGGTTTGCGGCTGTCCCTCTTATCACCTTGTTAGCCACTCCAGAATTGTTTCTGAGCTTGAAGGGGAACGGAGAACATTTCAGTCATCTTCTGAATTTGTTTACAGCTGTATTCTGGTTTTTCCCTAAGCTCACATAGGAAGAAGGACTGCAGAAAAAAATCTACCCTGACCAGTACAGGTGCTCAGATTTGGAAGATCTTTCTTGGGTAGGAGAATGTTGGCCCTTTGGGTTTTTGACGAAAGAAATACTGGATGGGTTTTTTTTTTTTAAGAGCCTGTACCTGCATGTAGAAGAGAAATCACTTTTGTTTAAAAGTGATCATATTTGTTAAAAGTGATCATATTTGATTAGTTTTTCATTTTACCTTGAGGACAAGATTCATGCTTTATGTCATTTTATGTCCTCAGTGCTTAGCGGAGTGCTTTCTACACATGGTCAGCGCTCAGAAAACGCTGATTGTCGGTAGAGATAATGATGGAAGTGAATGTACATTGAGGATAAAGTGGACATGTTTATGCCTTTTATGTTTCCATTCCCTTGCCATCCAAGCAGCTCTTAATGCTCTGGGTGAGATTTACTAGGGTTGAATAGATGAAAGTGTCTTTAGTGCCAGCTTTAGGCTGATGGAGTGAAAATATACCCATTCCTTGGTGCCTCGCTTCTTTGTCTGAGCTCCCTTTCACATTGTGTTCAATACGTGCATTTCTTCACAAAGCTCTCTTGTCACTGAGGATGCTGTTCCTTTTTCCTTCAAGTTCTGTGTAAATACTACCCGTTTCTCAAGGTTCATCTTGAAGGCAGTCTTCACCATGAAGTCTTCCCTGACCTCCTCAACCAGAAATAAGCTCTCTCAAGTTGTTTGTTCACGTATTCCTTTTCTAGTCCCTCTGTTTTAATACTCTTATTATGCTGCCTTTTGGGACAAATCCTTTGAGGGGTCTTTCACCTAGTATCCCCCAATCACCTTCACCATGCAGGGCTTTCTGGAATAAATGGGATCGTGCTTACTCACCTTCTCAACCTCTCCTTTTTATCCTGTACCCATTTACAAAGATGCCTTGATTTCAACATGAAATTCAGGGTTGGCACTGAAACTCTTAAACAGTTGCAGTGACCATAGCAGGCAGCCTAGTTTATTGATGAATCTGCATTTAGGCAACTGAGACAGAGATGAGGAAAAGGAGTGAGAAGACCCTGGAATTAGGTAATCAGAATTTGTAGATAATTTTAAAGATAATTGGTGGAATGAAAATGCTAAGAATTATTGCTGTCAGTCCAAATATAATAGTATCTACAAGGAATGGCATCACCTTTGCTTGAGACAACTTTTTGTTGGAATTGAGCTGTGAGTTGGCAGTAGATATTTGTGTTGTGTGCGTTATATTTTAGGTTATGTTAACATATGTTATCTCACTTAATCCTCACCACAAGGCTGATCTCAGATGAACAGAGTGAGGATTAGAGAGGTCAAGGTTACACAACTGTAAGCAACAAGCCAGGATTCCAACTCCTATCTTCTAATTCTAACCCCTGGCTCCTTAAATTATATAGAGCTGCCTTCCTATAAAAAAAGATAAAGGTCTATGTTGCATGTGGAGGAACTCATAAACAGCATGTACTTTGAAACTTCAGCTAATGTGACTTTTTTCTAGATCTCTTCTCTTTGGGCTTTGTTCTTGGTTAAAAGCAAATTTGTTTTAAAATGGAAAAATGGATCCCTACAAAACAGCCAATTTCTGGATTTAATTTAGTGAGGACAAAGGGTAAGAAATCCATGGCACTGGCCATCAGCATCTCCTTGGTTTCATATACAGCAAAGACTTGGACATCATCTTCTTGGCCTTCTCCCATCACTCTATAAACATATTTCGTCTCCGAGCTTGAAGATTCTAGTTCCTCTAAGAGGGAGCCATCTACTTCCCACTGCTCATTTAATCTTGGACATTTCGAAGATCACCCATTTTCTTGTATCTGTTTCTTTCTCAAACCCATTGATGGACTACAGTTTTGAGTGGAGACTCACGGTTAGTGCAAGAGAATGGCAGTCAGGAAGACTGCTTTGTTGCTGGATTTTATTATTAACAGGAATCATCATTATTGTTAAAAGGGACAGTCAAAAAAAAAGATATGAGGGAGTTAGTTTTGTTTCAGATGTATGTATCAACTGTTGACTCGGAAAGTGGTTTTCTTATATAAACTAAACTTATAAAACAAAAGTTAAATTCCCTAAGTCCTTATTTTTCTATTAAGAAAAGAGGATAAAGCTGGGCGCAGTGGCTCACGCTTGTAATTCTAGCACTCTGGGAGGACGAGACAGGAGGATTGCTTGAGGTCAGGAGTTCGAGACCAGCCTAAGTGAGAGCGAGACCCTATCTCTACAAAAAATAGAAAACTTAGCAGGGCTTGGTGGCACAAGCCTGTAGTCCCAGCTACTCGGGAGGCTGAGGCAGGAGGATCGCCTGAGCCCAGGAGTTTGAGGTTGCTGTGAGCTACGATGATGCCACTGCGCTCTGCCCAGGGCAACAGAGTGAGACTCGGTCTGGGGGAGGGGTGGGTGGGAGGGAGGAGGGGGGATGGTGGGGGAGGTGAAGAAGGAGGATATCTTTTGGTGCCACACAGAGTTCCGATGCCTTAGCTTTACTGCATGCATATCTTTAAACCACTTTCCGTGATTTAAATCCAGGTGGGCTTGAGGAAGGAGCACTGACCTAGGGCCCTGGCTGTCAGGTCCCATCTCAGCCCCAGCCTGGCCCACGCTGTGTGATTCAGGCAAGTTATACAACCTCGCTGAACTTGCTTCCTCCTCTGTCAAATCAGGTCTTTAGGGGAGACAGTTATTGTGTCATGGATCAAATGAGAAAATGTAAAAAAATCTTCTCAAACCATAAGTTTAATACACATACCTGCAATATGCAACGATAATTAATAGCTCCGTCCTGCTCCAAATGACTGGTTTGCAATGGATTATATGGCCTTCAGTGCAGCACCTCCGCTCCCGGTGGATGAGAGAACAGAGAATATCTAATGGGGAAGACAGTGGCTACGGACTCAGCATCCTGAACGCAGAGCGGCACCTAGGCAGGTGACCTGCAGGTTTTAATCTTTGGTCTGTGTCTCTTTCTCAGGTTCTCTTTCACGGTATTTATTGAGAAAACTAGATAAAGACTTGCCAGAAAGGAGAGCAAGACTAATATTTCCAGCTTTATGTATGGAACTATTTTTTTTCCAGGCTTATCTTTTATCTTTACATGATCCAAGAAGAGTAGAGGTGGAGACAGGCACACAAGCCGAGCGAAGGAAACTGCGAAAGTCTCTTCTGCACTCCAGGCCGGCCTCCTGCCTCTCGCTCTGCCCGCCTTACCTTGTACATTCCTGCCTCACCCACCTTCAAGGTTTGGCTCAGGGAGCCTCTGCTCTGGGCCTTCCTGGTCCCCAGAGGCTGGAACATTGCCCTTTTCCTGCTCCCACAGCCTTAACCTGGTGCAGAGGGACTGCTACTGTGTTTCTATCCTGCCCACCCACAATGTGAATTTCTCAAGGGCAGAAGCAGCGTCCCCCTGGTGTCCCTGTGTGTGCCTAGCAGAGTGCTGGCACATGGTGGATATGGAATAAATGGCCACGACCTTGCTGTGAGCACCTGCAGGCTCTGTGCTTAGGGCTTTGCATGCACCGACTATCGTAACCCGGCCAGCCACCTTAAGAGGTATGCCAAATTATTACCTGCATCTTATAGATGGGGATACCAAGATGCAAACACATTAAAAACTTGCTTAGCTTGAGTGACAGAACCAGGATTTGAACCCAGCAGTTTGGCTTGAACTCAGACGCTTAGTTAGGCTCTTTGCTCTACAGCTTTGCGGTATATGGTTATGGTGGATGTGATGGTCAGAGACTTAGAAGAAACATATTGTGTGTCCGACTCTATGTAATGAGAATAGTGGAAAAAGAGAAGAGGGTGCACAGCAGAATTTGAAGAGCAGTCAGGACCTGGATTCGTACAAATATTTGTGGACCTTGTTCTTCCCATGCGCTCATTAGCTATAGGAGACACTCAGGAAGTCTTCCAGACATGCACAGGAATGTAATTAATGTAATTATTGTTGAGTTATGCAGAGGGTGAAGTGGGTTATATTTTCAGCACTTGTACTTCTCAGCTGCTTGCTGTCATCTTCGGGTTTCTTAACTTTTCCTGGCTACCGTCTTCTCCATCCCCTCTCATTGCAGTGTAACATGGTGGCAGGTGCGAAAAACAGTGGTTAAGAGTGAGGACTGTGGAGCCAGACCACCAGGGTTTATGTTCTGAGCCTGATTCATTTATTGGGCAAATATTTTCACCTCTCTGTGCTGCCAGATCCCTTAGATCCCTTAGCTGTAACATGGGGTATTAGTAATTCTGACTTTTTGGAGTTGTTATGAGCATTGAGTGAGTTATTTCACTTTGAGAAGTACTTGTCACAGAGCAAGCATTCCATGAGTATTAATCACTGTGACGCCCTTGCCCCCGTCCCACTAACTAGGCGCTCTACTCAGAGCCAGTTTGGGTGGTGAGGTGTGATGTGTAGTTGTCCCAGGTATGGAGCCTGCAGCCGTTTCTAAACTAGAAGCTTCCACATCAAGACTGACTTCAACTTCTTTGAGCATCTCATCATATCATGCCTGCCCAGAGAAGAAAATATGGCCAAGAGGTGATAGGTTTCTAGAATATTTAGAGAACATGAATGCAGAAGATACAAATAGGAACCAATTCATTGAGGATTTAAAAGTTGAAATGAGCCTTGGGCAAAGTCACCATGAGCTGATCAAGTGTAGAATAAGTGGAAAGCTATAAGGGAAACTAAACAAACAAACACAATTTGAGAAAGAACAGAAAGGTTTTTCAACGAAAGAAGGCAACAGAGGCAAAGACAAGGCAAACTGGATGTGATAATAACAATCACATTTCTGGAGTGCTTTATGTTGATAATTTATCAAGGGCTTTCTCATATATTTTCTTCCCCAAACGTTATGTGATATTCCCAAGATCCTGCCAGCAGGAATTTTGGGCATGAACTATCATCCCCATTTTAAAGATGAGGAAATTGAGGTACAAAGTGCTCTCAGAATACAAAGTGCTCTGATTGCCTAAAATTATACCATCAAGAAGAAAGAGCTAGAGCTCAAGCCCAGCTTTTCTGAATCTTAAGTCCAGGGCTCTTTTCGCTCTGCTTCTTCCTTGAGATAGTTTAGGAAAGCAGGTTGCTGCCTTAGATGAGAAAGTTTGGAGGAAGCCTGCTTGGATAAACAAAGAGTTTACTCTAAAAAGGAAGCGACCTCAAGGGAAGGTGGGCAGGTGGTCATATTCAGGAAGGGTGAAGGTTGTGAAATCTGAAAAGGAAAGGTTGACATCATGCAAAAGATTTAAGGGTTTAGGAGTGATGGAATTATTATTGTTTTACCTCTCTATCTTTTTCTTTACATTCTAAAATTCCCACAATTGAACACATCATTTTTATATTCAGAAAAGATAATTAGGAGATAAAAACTTTAATTACATCAGGAATTACAGGTAAAGCAGTAAAAGCCATTTCCATAAGAGCAAGAGGTTTATCTTTAATTTCTTAGAAATATCTCTGGGAACTGTGATAACATCACACGTGTGGGGTGTGCGTGTACGTGTGTGTGTGTGTGTGTGTAATCTGGATTCTAGCATGACTTAGGGAACACAAAACCAGTTTAAAATTGGAGAGAATTTCAAACATTAGTTAAGGAGAATATGATAAACAGCCTCAGGTCTTAATGACAGATTCTAAAATGTCTTTAACAAAGAAGTGGTCACCGCAGGGCCAAAGACTGCCATCTGGGAAAATCGCAGAGGACTGGAAAGATCTCTGAGGGCCAGCTTATGACCTTTCATAAAAAAAGAGATGATGTCTGGAAATTACAAAGTCATGAGCATAAATGTTAGATTGGAAAATATTGAACCTAACAGTCAGTTACCAACACCTTGAAGAGACCAGGGCCAGGAGCCACCAACCAAAACGGCTTTTTAAAGAACAAATCCTATTAGATCTGGGGTTCTGTGAGACGGGCAGGCTTGGCAGGCTGCAGGAAACTGATATATGTAATTAAGGACAAGTAAGGAAAGTTTTGGATCCGGCTTTCCCTGAGATTGTACCTGTTAAACAGGGAACACAGGGCGAGTTAAACAGATGGTGTTGAACCTGGAGTGGTGGCTGCAGTGTGCATGGTTCTTGCTTGGGGGGACTGGGGCCCAGCCTCTATGGACATTCTCAACAAGGGTGGGGACGGTGGCCTGCTTCTCCTGTCTGAACAAAGACGGCTGGGCTCCTGCAGAGGGGTGGGGTGTCCTGCCGCGGTCAGCTTTGCAGCTGTGGCAGTGGGAATAGCCACGTTTATAGCCTGTGCCGGCCAGGCTGCCCCAGACCCACTACCCGCTTATGTTTGCCACCCTCCCACGTCTACCGTGACCCCCAGTTCACACATAGATTTGGTCAGCGATTCCTAAAATGTGTGCGCTGATCCTTGCCCCTGAAAAATCCATTTTGTACAAACTCCTCAAATTCCACACAAAGTATTAGTGGACCTAGGCTCCCTGAAGCCCCTCGTGGATGCCAGGTTAAGAAGCCTGGCCCCAGGCCACGTGTCTCGGGCACACCCTGGCAGATAGCTGTTCCTCTAGTCACTTGTCTCTGGAAGGTGGTGACTTTGGAGGACAGTTTTTCCTTGAGCCCCTGACTCCTTTGTGCTTCCAGGATTAACCAGCCTCGTGGATTCATTTATAGAACGTTTATGAAGGTTTGTGGCCGAGGGCAGGGCCTCTTTGCTGTGGAATCAGGCTCAATGCCTGTCCTCCAGACCAGGGGCTGAGACTTGGGCAAAATTGGCTGGAGGAAAAAGCAGCATCAAAGGTGTTTTTAAGGTGCTATAAACTGAGTGATGCAGGAGCACGGGCCATCTGGTGCAGATGTGTGCAAGCCGGCGTGGCCACTCGGGGTGGGGGGTGCAAGCACTTTGGGAGGATGCATGTAATTCAGACAATACTGGAATAAAGGAATCCTGGCATTATTGATGCCCTCTAGTGTGTCAGCCACCTCCCAGTGCACCCTAGCAGACTTCGACTCTTGTTTGAGGCCCCGAGAACAAATTCTAGCCACAGCCAGAGATTAATTCTCCATGGGGACCTCAGAGTGAGGACTTCTTAAGATTCCTTATAAGATCCTCTTCCCCTCTCCACAAAGTTGATATTCAGTGGAGATGCCATTCTGAATTCCCTCCGAGCCCTTCTCGCAGTGGGAGATTCGTCTCTTTCTTCTGCTGGGTGCTAGGCAGTGCCTTTCTAGGACGGCCCAGTCCCAGCGGCCTCAGGCTTTTTAGGCTGCCACTGGGGTGGCTTTTCCACCAAGGCAAGCCTGGATTTTGAGTAAGTCTGCAAGTAACGGCTGAAGCCCCGCTACCATTCCCCAGAGAGGTAGCCAGGACTTTGACATTAAAGATACTTGAGTTCACGATCCTGGATTTGGGGCTTGCCACCAAGTGACCCTGGGTCAGGCACTTTACTTTTTGGCCGTGGGCTTTTCCTCTTCCGTACAATGTGGATTATGTGAAGGTTAGATGAGGTGAAGTATGCAAAGCGCCTGGAACTGAGCTCCCTGCCTCTCTTGTCCACATCCTATGAGTAATGCTGGCGATTTCTCAGGAGGGCCGGAGAAAGAAAAAGGGATGGTCCTTGCTGGACTTCTCCGTCTTCTCTTTCTCCTAGGTAAATGCCTCCCACGGCCTCATCCTCAGCAGTCCTCCGCTACGGCTCTCGTGCAGAGGAGAAGAAGTACAGAGGTTGGGTATGTTCGTTTCTGCTGATGAGGGAGACAGTGCAGTGTGTGTAGCCCAGCGTCTAGCATGAGCTCAGGAACTAGGGAGTGTTTTGGAATAAGTCCTGGAATTCAGTACATGTAGGGGCACGATCCAGAGAGATGGCGCGTTGGGGGCCTCGAGTTATTAGAGAGAATGGCAGGAGCAAGGAAAGAGGAAAACTAAACAGAGAGAGAAAGGGAGAGATTGACAAAAGGGAAGCGAGGAGAGTACCGTATCCAGGACATTAACTTTGATCGAGTTCTCTGGCTTTTTCTCCACTTTGTGTGTTAAGGAGGAAAACACCAGGGAGAGCGGGGAAAAAGGAAGAGGAAAGGTGAAGGAAAAGGTGGAGAATGAGGGAGCCGGAAGAACTTCTCGCCTTCCCAGAACAACTGGGAGGACGCGGCGCAGACGCCTGCTTAACTGCGTTCGTTCCCCAGGGAGGGACAGTGCCCACCACCCCCTTCCTCCTTCCTCGCCTGGCTGGCATGGAGGCAGCAGCGGTTCTGGCACACTTCTGGGGGAGAGTCAGAAAGCGACAGCTGCTCTGCCACCCTGGGAAGTTCTGTCTGGACTCCGGGGAGTTTTTGCAACCTCCGCGTGGAGGTCGGCCAGCCGGACTGCCTGCCAGCCCCTCCCGGGCTTGCCGGGGTGTCACAGTCGCTGTGCTAATCCGGTTCCCTGCCCAGCAGACATGTGCTCTGTGCACATCTCTTTGTCTCGCTCCTGCCTGTAAATGGTGGCAAACAGACATTTTGGGAAGGAATTGAGCATTATGAGTTCACAGAATGTCAAGCGTTCAAGTGGACAACTGTGAATCAATTTTGAATTTTTCCTGGTTTGAGGTTATTTGCAGCATGGCGCCTACTTGTAGCGTAGGCAATTCAGGGTTAATCTCACGCCAAACGAATGTAGCTCGCAAAATCTGAGACGAAGAACTGCAGGCTGGTGGAAATACCGGTCGTCGTGAAAGCCTTCTGTTTCTGTGGGAGAAGGGCTGGCACAAATGTGAGGCATCGGGTCTTGATCTCCCTTTGGTGTCGGAATCAGGGGTGGGCATGGGGTGAGCGTGGAGGCAAGAAGAGCCTCCCTCTGCTCCCGCCTGGTTCCTCGGTGCAGTTGGGCTCGAGCCCAGATGCAGCTGGAGGACGAAACTGCTGCCAAGCGAAGCCGCGCACCCTGCCGCTCGCCGAGGGGAAGGGCCAGCTCCGTGCACGTGTGCACGTGTGCGTGTGCGCGCGCGCGTGTGTGTCTGTGAGAGAGGGAGAGAGAGAGAGAGACAATCTGGGAATATGAATGAGAAAGCATTTCCCCACAGGGTACAAGAAACTTTAGGGCATGTTCATAAGGGCACTGATTCTGATTTCCTACTTGCACACCAGTGTATTTGAAATGCTGCCCAGGTGGCTCTAGCGTACGGCCAGTTTTGAGAATTGCTCTTCCAGAACCCCAGGCCCCTCTCTCATGCCCACTGCTTTGTCTCCTGCATGCCTGAGCCGTGCTACCTGCGACCTCCCCGCTAAGGGAGGGAGACGGCCTCCGACTTCTTGGAACTCCTGGCCATTCTCGTCAGCCATCCCACGGGACTTGTGTTTCTAGAGGACGTGGTGGGTTGATTAAATAAATGCTCTTAACCCTCTAATTTTATGCATAAAGCTCCTCATGCTGTGGAAATAACTGTTCTTAGATTTTTCATTGTAAGTGGATTGCCCAGATTGCCCGGAGGGAAAGAACTTTGTCTAATTTTAATAAAACAAGTGTTTATTTAGTTATGCAGTTAAAATGGCCAACATTTCTGCTCTTTGTTCCATTTTCTGCTACGTATTTCCAAATATACACTAAAGAAACTTTAATATGTTGGATTGATGGAGTCTTGCACATTTCCATTGCATATCCACCACTCACCAGCAAAGATGCGCTTTCCACTTCCCCGACGTTGCATTCCCGTCTGGTTGCTCGACAGTGTTCCTTCCCTAAAGTGTGTCTTCACTCCTCCCCTGAGATCTGGCTTCTCCCCCCTTGTGACTTCAGGTGTTGCTTCCTCGACTGCACTTAGGTCCCCGAGCTTTGACTTGTCAGTGTGGAATCCTCCAGCTGCTTCCCTCCCTTCTTACTTGGTCACTGTATGTTTTCTCACACTCTAATTCAACGTCCCCGTTACTGAGAAGTCACAGCTGCCTTTTCTGTTCTGTCACTCATGCTACTCAGGGCAGATGAAGAAAGTCCTAGAAGTGAGCAAACCTGGCCTGCTCAGAGTCCTTTCTTGCAGGGCCTGCCATCGCTGAACGATGGGGTGACCAGCCTTGGCTTGTGTGCCCCAGGGTCACATTCTTGCTCAGCTCTTACAACATCACCTCTCGGAGCATTCGCTCCCCCGAAGTCCTGCTCTCAGTGGATGGTCTCATCACACTTCGCTGAGAAAATCAACACTCGCTGATGTAAATGTTCATAATTATTTTCTTTACAACATAAACACTCATGTCTATCTTTTGTTTGATGTACGCTTCAGAGGTGCCTTTGTTCCATCCTTCCAGCCGTGACAGCCTTTGTCCTGACCCAGTCTCTTCATTAGGGACTTTGCTGTCACACTCAATGGTTCCCGCCTTTTCTGATATCACGAAGTTCTGTCTTCCCTGCGTCTTTGCTGCTGCTTTCGGCATGGTCACCCTGAAACCTTTTAGTGATCCAAAAGGAAGTCTGTTTTCTTCTCAGCCCCTCTTTCTGAGGTCTGTGTCTTGGGCGGTACCTGCATTCTCCCAGCGTCTCGGGCCTGATGCTTCAGGGGTCTCCTGTGTCCCCCAACTCCCTTCCTTAACCCCCATGGGTTCTATGGACTCTGTCTTTGCATATGATCCCTTCTCTGTTCCACGGAAAGGCAGTAGAGCCTTTTGGTAAAAAGCATGGGTCTTGGAGCCACACTGCCTGAAGCTGTCAGTTCCTAGTGGTGGGAGCTTTGGGAAATTACATAACCTCTGAGTCTTGATTTCCTTATTTGGGAATAATGAGGAATAATAATAATACAGAGCCCTACCATGTTGTTTTGTGAATTAAACAAATTGATACCTGTGGAGTACTTAGAACAGTGCCAGGAACACTGTAAATGTCTAACGAATGAGTGTTATTGTCATTACCTCTGCATCCGTGGCTCTCCCCTGGGGGCCACTGTGCCTCCTGGGGACATTTGGCAGTGTCTGGAGACAGTTTCCAGTCCTTCCTGGGGGAGGGGACTACTGTTACTTAGCGGGTAGAGGCCGGGGATGCTGCTAAACATCCTACCACTCACAGGACAGCCCCCCCAAAACAGCATTATCCAGTCCGAAATGCTGGTGGTGCTGGGGCTCAGCAGCTCTCCTTCCTGGCCCATGAGCATTTCCGCCACCATGTTCTCAAGGCGTCGTTGCATGCCTGGGTTTGTTTCTTCTCAGTCCTCCATTCCTTTGAAGGCTCATTTTCTCACGTGGTTTCAGCTACAAACTGGTTTTGATGGTTCTGAAATCTACAGTGCCAGCATCCTGAGTATGTCTCCAGTGGGTTTATAGAAAAATCTCCCCGGCACGTTCTGCCGATATTGGAAAAT
>VBSM01002616.1:45094567-45107152 GCA_008086735.1 Cheirogaleus medius
TTTTTTTTTTTTTAAAGGCTAATTCCCATGGCCCAAATAAGGTGCTCTGGATATAGCAGGACTTCAGTAAATGATATCTCTGTAATTGTCTTTTTTCCCCCCTGTTCAAAGCCAAAGGGGAACTTCAAGGGTATATTTTCTGGGTGACTTTAAAATAACCTTTTCTTCTCCTTGTGGTTGTGTTGGTAGTAGGTGTGAGGAAGAGGAGGAGGGGGGAGGAGAAAGTAAATCTGGGTTTGCCAAACACAGGCAACGAAATGACTCTACTGGAGGTTGCCAGCAGGAGTAGAAATGCAGTCGGAGAAAAACACATTAGCACCATGTCCTGGGCATTTGCTTATGGAGACCCTTCATAGGGATAAAGGCAAGATTAAAATACCATGTACTCTGAATGTTTTAACCTCTGAAGGTAACACCTAGCTTTTGTTTAGCATTTGCAGCAAACTGGACAATTTCAAGTATATTTTAAATATGTGATCTCATTGATGTATGAGGTAGAGTATATGTATGAGGTAGATGTATAATGGTGGATCATGGAACACCATCGTGCAGCTGAGGCAGTGAAGTCTGGCAGAGATGAGGCACCTTGTCTTGGGGCCTTGGGACTGTGCTGATGTTTGGATTCAGGCTCTTTCCATTGCATCCTGTTGCTTCCTCTAACTCTGTAAAATAAGGCTTTAGGGACTGCCTGTCCACTTCAATGCCCTTATTTTACAGATTGGGTTGCCATCATTAGGCCATTATTAGTAAAAGTGGGCCTAGAATTAATCCTAATTAGTGCTCTTTTCACCTTATCACAAACACTACATTTTATTCTTAATCCAAGGTGCAAATAAACCTCTTCTCAAGAACCTTGAGACCAGTGCTGTCCAATAAAACTTTCTGCCATGATGGAACAGTTCTGTGTCTTTGCTGTCCAATGCAATTGCCACCAGCCACATGTGACAGTGAGACCGGAGAATGTAATTGAAATTTAATAGTCACATGCCGCTGGTGCTTTCCACGGTGGACAGGGCAGTTCCAGACTCATTATATTCTTATACTCGTCGGAGTTAGTAATTTGCCTGATCTGGGTTTTCACATCTCCTGTCCTTTTTCACCCTCTGGGAAGTTACAGTAAACCACGAAGAACCAGAATGTGGGAGCTTGCTGAAGGTGGGTGTCTGCACAGCTCGGATTGTCACCAAGAGAGATGAGAGCCAACTGCTGTCCCGGGGAGTCGGCACAGGGTGGGAAGCATTTGTGGACAGGAAACCGCCAGCTCCTGGGTGGATCTCTTTCCTCCTGGCAGCCCCGTAGGCGCTCAGTACTCATGCCTTTGGGGGTCTCGCCTCTTCCCACAGGAGACGGGCTGTGGGAGGGAGCTGAACTGCTTCTCAGAGGTTGGCGTGGAGGAGGCTCCGATGTGGTGGAGTAGCATGAGCCAGCCTTCTCCACATGGCCCGGGAGTGTTATCCATGAGACAAAGATGCATTCATTTGGAGCTTGTGTCTTTGATTTCCACTGAGAGAATCCTCAAAGGAAGTTTGTGGTTGAAACCTCTCTTTACATCTCTCTCTCTCTTTCTTGTGTGTTTGTGTGTGTCAGTGGGTGCATACCGATAAACACGCCTATGGTGTGCACTCCAAATGCCCTGGGTGCCTTTCTTCCCAGATCTTGCATTACTTCAAAAGTGCTAGTTATGGGCTGGACACGGTGGCTCACACCTGCAATCCTGGCACTTTGGGAGGCTGAGGCAGGAGGATCTCTTGAGGCCAGGAATTCAAGACCAGCTTTAGCTGGTCATTACAAAAAATAGAAAAATCAGCCAGGCATGGTGGTGCATACCTGTAGTCCCAGCTACTTGGGAGGCTGAGGAAGGAGAATTGCTTAAGTTCAGGAGTTTGAGGTTGCAGTGAGCTATGATGACACCACGGCACTCTACCCAGGGTGACAGAGCGAGACCCTGTCTCCAAAAAAAAAAAAAAAACAGTGCAAGTTACTATATTTCCTGGGGCTGACCCCCCAGGAGAGACTCCCAGTGGCAGACTTCTTGCTGCTGGGTCAGTGGAAGTATCAGGAAAAGACAGATGCCCAGAGAAACAGCTAATGGAAGCAACAGGTTGATGGTACAGCACAGAGTGGACTGACCCTGGGTTTGCTAGTTTCTTTACCCTTTCTCGTTCACATATTCTGCTCAACTTGAATTTTAATCTGATTCATTTTTTTATGCCTATAAGGAAAAAAAATACTGAACTCTCTTTAACCTGTGGGACATAAGGCATTGGAGTTCTCACCCTAGATAAATTGAGTCTCTTTATACATGGAAATTATGGATAGAGGGAGAAAGAACTTTCCTTAAACATTCAGTCTTTAATTACAAGAGTAGATGGAGGATTCTGAACTCTGAGTCTCTGAGTCTAGAGAAATTGTGGAAAAAGATATCCTCAAAATTAACTGTTTAAGGGGCACAGATGCTATTCATCCATGGAAAATGTATCTTTTTGCTCTTGCTTGCCATGTACGTTTACAGGGAAATAGAAGTTTGGTCACATGACTTTTGGGCATACTGGTGCCCCCGGGACACTCTCCAGGTTTGTCCATTGCTGGGCAGACGGATGTGGTGGTGCATGGGACAGGCAGAGCCCACAAAGAATGCACAGTTGTAGGCAGCAACTTGGAGAATAAGGCACTCGTTTTACAGAATGAGGGTCAGAGCATTCAGGGCAGCTGTGACCAAGAGAAAGAGTTATTTGCCCCCATAAGAAATTTTTGCAAAATTTTCTCTGAGGAATATGGATTTTAAGAACATAACCCCAGTTGCCACACATTGTCTTTTAAATCAGAGATCCAATCACATCTGCCTTCTCAGAAGCCACGAGTGGCTCACTGTTACCTGCAGAGTGCTAGGCATCTCGGGCTGGCTCTCTGGTGGCCTGTGCCTCCTCCTGCCCCCTGCTCTGCTTTGTCTTTGCTCTGGCTCATTCGTGTCCTTGGCCCATGCCCTTGACACACCTGCATGGCTTTGCGCAGGCTGTTCCTTCCTTCAGGCAGGTATGTCCCCCCACCGCCCATCCCAGCTTTGTGAAAGTTCTACAAGTAAGTTCATCCACATCTTGTTGAATCCCCCTGAGAAGCCTTCCCATAGCTTTCAAGTAGGGAAGGCGTTGCCCTTCCAAACAGTCCCTTCTTTCTCCCAAACACGTCTCCCTCCCACATTCTCAGGTATCACTCTGTGTTCTCAAGGACCTTTGTCACCATTGTCTTACTCCCAAGTTATCGATGTTTTGTGTCTGACTCCACCACACTAACGCAGGTCCCTGGAGGGTCAGGCTGCATCGTGCATCTTGTTTATCTTCACGTCCTGCACGGAGTCTAGAAAAGTGCACTGCATACATTAGGCACATTATATGGGATTCTTCCTTGTTACTTAACTGAAACCACTGGCTGCTTGCGTTTATCTCTTCCTTTGCCTTTTAGACCTGTTTCATAGTTTTCAAGTCTTGTCTACGATGGACAGCTCCAAATGAGGAGTGAGTTCAGTGGAGACACCTGTTCCAGTGTACGTGATGAATTCTGCTCAGTTCATCTCAGAATTATTCAGATATGTAACTCATTTTAGCTAAGTAGAATAAGGACATTTTGCTTTAGTTAGAACAGTTTCAGCTTATTTCTCACTCTTTCAAATTATCAAAGTTTTGAATTTGGATGTCCCACAGGTTCTACTCTGTTCAGATAAAGCCAGCCTAATGATTTAGGCCTGTACGCCTGCTGCAGAGGTGTGGCCAGACTTTGGTTCTTTTTGTTCATCTTTTAGCATCTTTGACGTTACTTTCAAGGTGTCGGTTTTGAATTAGCATTTTCCCAACTTGTGTTTCTGAATAGTACTTGGGTTTATTTACAGGTCAGATCCTGTTCCAAGAAATAGCTTGAAAATATCTTTACTACCAAAGAATGCTAGGTCTAAACGTGTAACCTATTTGTCTCAAATAATATTCAATCAAATAGAATTACTGGATTTAAAAATGTATAGTCAAATTGTTTATAGTTTGTTGTCATATTTTATTTCCTTTAAATACCTTGAAGATGTTTTGTTAAATCCACAATCAGTTTTTTTTTTTTTGCCCCCTAGTGAAATTCACTGTTTATGATGTATTCTTTTTTTTTGCATGGCATGTCTTTTTATTTATTTATTTTATTTCAGCATATTATGGGGGTACAAATATTACGGTTACGTATATTGCCCATGCCCCCCTCCCCCCTCGAGCCAGAGCCTCAAGCATGACCATACCCCAAACGTTGCACATCTCGCTCATTACACAATTAGTTTTGTTAAATCTTCTTCTCCTGGAATAAGAAAGAGACAAAGGGATGGGCATGTTGGGGAAGGATCATTTAAATGCATTGAAAAAACAGGCACCCACGTGCATTTGGCCCTTTTCCTATCAGTGCCATTGTGAAGGCATTTCTGTAAAGTGGAAGCTGTCCCCTGTGATGGTGTAATTGGCAGGCTCAGTAGCACAATTTTCTTCCCTTTTGCAACAACTTATTCTCCTTTTATACCGTAAGGTTCCTTCAAAGAAGAAAAAATTATTTTCTCATATGTTTGTGAATGTCCCCCAATGAGTACCCTGAACTTGGGTGGGCCTCAGGCTGCAGATAGCCAGACTTACTTGTAAGGGTCCAGTGACAAATGCTGTCATGCTTTTGTCTAGAGCGGAGGAGGCAGAACTGCTCTGACCATGGAAAATGGAGCTCTCACACTAACCTGGTGAGCAGGCCCCATCCTCCCTGTCGCAACCTCGGATGACACGTCAGGGGCCAGTGGACTTGGCTCCCGTACTCTGCAGCCTGGCCAGCATTCCTTGTTGAATCATGTAGCAAATTACGTTTGTTTGTTTGTACTATTTTTTAGTGCTGAGGTGAGACGTTAATATCACTAAGGCCCACTGTCTGAGCAAGTATCAAAGTGTATAGCTAGTGCCTGGTCCAGGCCAGAGCTCGGGCAACCTGACTCCCATTCCAAGGCTTTTAAAACTGTATCATTGGTCTACATACTTTTTAAATCCTACATTTTGATCAGTAAAATATTCGGGCATATTTATCCCCATCTGTGTATATTTATTATGCAGCCAGGAAAACAGCCCATATTAGATAGTTCAAAAGGGAATTTGTTACAAAGGAATCAGAAGAGCTGAAAAGGGTCTTATGCAACCCTTATGCAACCCTGGATCAGCAAGGCAGGAAGTCAGTATGAATCTTTGGGTTCATAGAGAAAGGGTAGACGTCCACTGGGAAATGGAGCAAGTGGCGGCTGCCTAGCAGAGAATGGAAACCATAGAGGAGACACAGCCCCTAAGAAGATGCTCACCAAGGCAGAGAGAAGCACCCCCTTGCTCTGTTGGCAGTATCTCCATTGTTTAGCCAGAATCTATTTGGCAAAGGAGGCTGCAAATGTGGTCTGCAAAGCTTTTGTTCCCCGCAATACAGAGCAGTGAAGAGAAAGGGTTGGGGGGCAGATCTCAGAGCAAACAGGCAAATTGGGGCGGATTGTTTCCTGAAGGTGACTGCGACAGTTCTCTCTGCCATGTGACCTGGCCACTCCCCATCATGGGGTGGATGGTCTAGTCCCCTCTCCTTGTATCTGGGCAACCTTATAATTGCTTTGACCAATCAAGTATGGAGAAATTAGACCTAGGTGACTTCTGAGGCTAGGTTAGCAAAGGCCGTGCAGCTTCCAGCTGGTTCCCTTGGTTCACTTGCCCCTGGACATCCCGGCTGCCATGCTGGGAGAAGCCACAGGGAGAAGTCATGTGTAGGTTCTCTGATCAATGGTCCTAGCTGAGCCCAGGTGCCAGCCATGTGAGTTAAGAAGTTTCACATGATTCTAGCACCCAACCCTTGGAGTTATTTTTCAGATGTTTGAGTCTTCCCTACTGAGGCTCCAAAAGTCATGGAACTGAATCAAGCAATCCCAGCTGTGCCCCACCTAAACTCCTAACCCTCAGAATCTGTGAGCTTAATAAACTGGTTATTATTATACGCCACTAAGTTTTGGGATGGTTTCTTGTGCAGCTCTCCAGAAGTGGAATGCCAATGACCGGGATGTTTGTCCAGTATGTAATTATATGTGTATGCTGTCTAGTATATTGTGTCCATTATAAAGCACACACAAAACCAGAAATTAAAAATGGGTGAGATAAAATTAAATATAAGTGGAAGTTCTAACATTTTCTTCCCATGCCCAGCTCCTGGGGTATTGCAGACAACACACTATTATATACTTTAAACACGTGGCCAGAACAGGACAGACTATGATATTCATGGCCTTTTAGATAGTCAATGACTATTTCAACAATCTGTGAGGAAGAAGGATGGGGTGGCAATGGTAGAGAGGGGAAGCTCATGTGGGGAGGTGCTTAGGGAAGGAGTGCAGCAGGGAGAGAGGCCAGGGCAGTGAAGGTGGAGTGGGGTGGTCCATGACATGGACAGGATGGAGAGTTTCCTGAAGCAGTATTAGGCTTTGAGAGTATTTCAGTTTCATTTTTGTGATGCCATTCACGAGGGCCATCACTACATCCCAATTTGTGGCTTCCTGTGGGCACCGTATAAAGGTGAGTGGATAGGGTGAGTTGCAGTTTCATTAACACAACGGGGACTGTCACTGAGAGCTGATTCTAGAATCAAGTGCCTGGGAGATCTGGATATTTTTAGAGAGAGATCTGGTTGAGTCTTTTTTCTAATATATCTCATCTGCTTTGCGGAAACTAGTGTATTCTGAGTGGGCATCTGACATGCACATATAGACACATCCTTAAGGTTCTTACCTTATATACATTTTTATTTTTACATCATTGTATACATGTAGACCTCTTCTTTCAACCCCCACCCCCTGCCAAAAAAACCCAAAATAAACTCAACAAAGATTTTTGGTGTTTTTCTTTCTTATTGCTATATATTAATATATACGCAGTTCTACTGTTGATGCAAAGCATGCTTATGTATAAAATCTATACAGATAAACATATCTCATCTTTTGAGAGAAACTAATAAAAATGGCTTTATTTATCTTTTTTCCCCTCTTTTCTGGTTTATTCCCAATAAAGTCTATTTAGCACCTTCTCACTATGAATTCTTTTATAGAAGCCACCCAGGTTAACCAGCCGTGTTGTGTGGCCAGGCATTTTTAAGGCTGTGGTTTCACAGATAAATTAGATTCTGTCCCTGCTCTTGAGAAGCTCACAGTCTGGAGAGAGAGATGGACAGATGAATAGGTAATGATGCTTTGTGAGGTGAGTGCTGTGATGGAAGTAAGTAGAGTGTGCTTGGGAGCATGTGGTGTGGACACTTAGTTTCCATGAAGTCTTCCTAGAGTTTTGACAAATGGGGGCAGTTATCTAGCTCTACCAACCATGAATCGCATGTGCTTGGATGCGGTGAGCTTTCTACAAACAGACTGGATTATTTGACTTGAATATCCTGTTAACAAGACAAGCTAATTTGCCCAGTGGGACCTCTTCGCCCTTTACATTTAGGCTAAATGGTTTTTACATTGGATTTTCTTATTCAGGCTGCAGGGTTCCCATCGTTCCCTGGAATGAATTCTCTCTAGGCTGTCTACCAGGCAGAGGCTGTTCAGGGACCACTCTGGTTTTTTCAATATTTCTAATTCATTTCCGGCCTTAGTCAGTCTGCACATAAGAGGTACCACGTCTAGGGTTGTCAGATTTAGCAAATTAAAATGCTCAGTTAAATTTGAATTTCAAATAAACAACAATAATTTTTTAGTATAAGTGTGTTCCAGGTATTGTAACATTTGAATACTTATACTAAAAATATTTATTATTTATCGTTGAAATTCAAATTCAACTAGGTGTCCTGTATTTCATCAGGCAAGCCATACCACTGCTTTCTCTTGGCCTTGTTCTTCTTGGAATGTTCACAAGGGAGTGGGAAGTGTTTGAAATTTTTATCCCTAAAAGCACCACTTCTGGAGTGGAGATTTTGTCCTTCATTTTTCTCTTTTCTGGTCAAACTTAGCTTTTTTCTATGTTGCACATGGCTAGGCCTGTCAATCCAAGTAAATGTGTTGAGTTCATTTCTGATATGGGTTCTGGTGATATTAAAAATATGGCCTTTGGTTGAACTGCTTCTACCAAAGTGATATTGTACCTAAAACTTATTTGGCTCCATAAATTTGAAGTGGAAACTGTTTATAAGGAATTGTGCCCAAAGCATGAGTCAGAGGCATGAGTGTGGGCTCAGGGAGCAGAGGGCATTCACAGTCGTGCAGGGATCTGAGACATCCCAGCAACCTTTTTGGTTTGTATTTTCATTATTGGCTGTGATCTAGTAAGCTAGAATCCCTGGGCAAGTAATTTCTAGACAAGCAAGAGATCCGATATAAGCAACAACAGTTTATTGAGCATGTTCCATATGCCAGTGCTGAGCTAAATGCTTTTACATGCATGTTCTCACTTAATCCTCACAATAATTTAGTGAGGTAAAGTCCTCTTATCATCCTTATTTTCCAAATGAGGAAAAAAGCTTAAAGAGATTAAATAACTTGCCCAAAGTTGGATGGCCCATTAGTGGCCACGCTGGGATTTGAACCCAGGTAAGTCTGGCAGTAGAGTGCCCACTTTCAAGCAGAATGCTGTGCTGCATGGGGTTGGTCCTGTGCTGGGGTCTCAGTAAACACTCTCGGGTTGATTTACCTCCTCTGTTTTAATGATTTCTAACAAGGAGGGATACTTTGTAACCTCTTTAATAGCTTCTATTGTGTGATGTTCCATTTTGGCCGGCTACTCTTCCATATATTAATATAATGTTTTTCTTGTTCGGTATAAAACCATTCCTTAGCTTCAGCGGAAATAGCAAATTGATCAGTGTCTTCTGTTTAAAGTGGTAACTTTTTTTTCCTCCAGCCATTCTCTCAATTTTTCCTTTTGGGTTCTGTAATCAACACTATGATCAAAGATAATTCAAGTGCCTATTTCCTAAGGTTTAGTACTCTTTGCTGCTCTCTTTTAAATTCCTCCTTAATTAATATAGTATATATTGGAGATTCATAGTACCTTACATGTAGTAAGCTCATAATAAGTATAAATTTGATTGGTTTGGTCCTTGCCGGCTTCTGTACTGCAAACACAGCATAGCCTGTTACGTTTCAAAAGTGGGGATTGTTTTGCTGATTCTCTTCCAGCTGTACCGTGTCTTGTTTATCTCATTGCCCATCAACATGCACTATATTGAATGCGACTTCTCGGTATTGTGGTTTGTGATCTTATCTATAATACCAGAACACGTCCATGAATAATATAGTTTCTCAATAATCCTGTGTCCACTGCGGGGTGTCTGGCACCCTGGTAGAGAGGCCAGTGGCAGTGTAGACATCATATAGATAGTAAGACCATGGAGCCCTCTAGCTGAAGCACCCCATGTCAGAAGCTTTAACTGATTGCTGATGCCTGCAGCTTTCACACTTAAAGGATTTCAGGAGGCCCTGTCATCCCTCTGGTTGAATGTTCAGATTCGAGGTCTTAGAACCCTGTAGCAGCCCTGGCAAAAAGAGGCAGGAAAAGGAAGAGGAAGAGTTTCTGCCATTGATCTCATTGGTCTGGAGGGTATGGGAGAGCCTAGGAGTTGGAACAATTGGGAACTCTGTTTGAGATTTCCCCATAGCAGGCAGAAGCTTCTGAGATGTTTCTAATAAGTCTTTTGCCTAGCTGAGGTTTGCTTGCTGTCCAGGCTGAAGTGCAAATCAGCATTTCCCTTCTCCCCTAATTTCTCTCCAGAAACCCTGGGTTCTTTAGCCGATGGATTCAGCCCTGATTTGTACCACTGAGGACTCTGAGGGTTGAAACAAAGATCCTCCAAGGTCCAGTAACCACACAGATATTTCTGCCACCGTCTACTTCAGGGACTAATGGTTCGCCCCTGCTGGGGAGTGGAGATATAGGGAGAGTAGTAGAACCCCTGGGAGCACCTTCTAAAGACTGATTTAGCCAAACCCTCCTTTCCCAACCAAACACTCAGTTTTTTCAAAGAAAAAGCTGTCTGCAGTAGTCTGGTGGGTCTGTGGTCCCTTGGTTTCCTGAGTGGCTGCCCATCAGTTCAGAGGGACCAAAGTGCTGGTGTGTCTAAATGGCCCATCTGTGCCCAGAATTCCCATTAGTCACCAGTGGCTTTCCTTACATTCAGGATGCCTATCTGGGTCCCACAACTTTTGAGTCTTTACTTAAACGTAAATCAAGATGCACCCTCCTTGATATGCCGATGGGATTGATGGAGCCCACATTTAGGGGAATTTCAGAAATTTTGCAGTCAGAGGTACAGTTGCTCCTTCAGAATCCAGGTCTCTTCCCTTCAGAAATGTGGCTTTTGAATGAACAGTCTTTGTTAAGTCACCAGTGTTGGCTCTGCCGCCACCAACTGTGTTAAAATCTCTGGCATCAGAGCAGAACCGGATGACTCTGGCAAAAATGAATTTGAGAGGATATATAAAAAAAAATCTAAGCCCCAAATCTGTAGGACTGTGCTTTGTCTGTGAGCAGAGGAAAATAGGACTTCCTTGCTATTTACAGTGCTCTCTCAGCAAGGCACACCGCGGCATCTTTGGTCCTCCCAGAGGGCTAACAAGGGTTTGTTGTTCTTTCATCGCAACCCATTTTTGAATTCAGCATTTAAACATATGGGGCAGGGTTGGATTGATCCTTATGAAAAGAAAGCATTTACCCCAAGGATCCCCCCTGGCAGAGACTTTCTTTAGGCTTTTTCTATGAAGCCATGTGGCTATATTTGCCCCAGAACCTTCTTTTTTGTCACTGTTCAACAACAGTTTGACATTTTGTATCGTATTTATCCATGTGCTAGTTTTAGATACAATCTTCTCCTCTCCTAAATAGCACCTTTTCTATAATTAACTGACAATACGCTGCTTTTGAATGAATAGACGTCATACTTTCAGGTCCTGGATGGCACTGTGATCACCTTTCTCTTGGTTCTCTTGTGGAGAGGTCCTGAGGAGAGCGGAGCAACCGTTGCAATTTAAAAATGTGCTGCTTCCCTGGCTCTGAGATAGGCCAGTAAGCCTAGAGGGTGACAGATGACAGGAGTTTAACATTATGGAAGCGATTTGGAGAAGAATTCATGCTTCATTCTCAGCGTTGTGCTGTATGTCAATGATGGTTGCCATGGTGATATTTTTGGTGTCATCAGTGGAGGATTTGGGCCGTAGCTGGGAAATGGACCACAGCCAAAGGTGGTTCAACAGCCGCTTTTTAAACTAGGGTTTCAAGTTGAAAGGGAGATGATGGGATGGATGATTGAAAATATAAGATATAGGATGGAGAGCGTCTATGGGATGTTGAAATATTACGTTGCAGGACGGATAGGATTGCATTGGATGTGTGGGGAAACCATGTGTGAGGGCTTGTGGTTGTCTTTGTTTCCTCATGGACCACATTCCCTCAGTGAGGTGAAGCCTGGTTTTTGGAGCTGTGCTGTAATTACTCTGGCAAAGGCTGGTTCATGGGCTTTGCTGCTTGCTGGGCCAAGCTGTTGACTCTCCCCCATTGGGAGATAATGGGGAGAAGAAATCAACGTGCAGCCTAGATTGGTGTAATCCCACGACAATTCACACAGTGACCTTCAGCCTTTTCCTACCAATGGTGACATAGATAGTGAGGGGCTACATACAACTTCATGATTTATTAGCTACACCGACCAGACCACAGTCAGTGGGAAAAGCAACAGGTCTACAGTGTTCCAGAAGGTCTCACACATGGCAATGATCTTGAGAACAGATATCTTTGAGAGGACATGAAGACTTTACTTAATTTCCAGATCTCCAGTTTCCCTGTGTGTTCTTTCCTAAATTCTATCTGCTAGAAAAAGTGCTATCTCCCCTTTCACAGTTACATTTTTCTCTTTTTACAAAAGAGAATCATACCTCTCATTTACCCAGAATTTTACAATATGCATTGCCCTAAGGTGAAAACTCTTCAACGGGGCCACATAAAAGGATAATTAGAAACTCTGGTGTTAGGGGAACTATCCTTTCATCAAGACACCACCACTATCCCTGTATCTAGCTTATTAAGAGATTTATTTCTAATAATATCTTTATATTTGCTTTTTTAACTGTGGTAAAATACACATAACATAAAATCTAGTAAGATTTTGCTATTTATGTTTAACACTTAGCCATCAAAATGTATAATGTATTTGTCATTTTTATCAAATGTTTATAAATAATAATTGTAGTATGATCTCAATCCAGAAAAGAACAGTTAAACACTTAAGAGTCTTATGATTATAGGAAGTGCAAAAGAATCATAAACTTTGATCTATATACATATTTTTGTTGCAAAGAAGTATAATAGAGAGTAAAATACTTTCAAGCATCATGTATATAATGTAATATATATATTACATTATGCTAAAATTTCGTGGGGGAGATGGGAGAGAAATACAATGTTAGGAAACAAGAGGAATGACATCAAATTTATGACTTAAAAAAAGGAGCTCAATCTTACATTTTAAAAGTGGATGGTAGGCCGGGCGCGGTGGCTCACGCCTGTAATCCTAGCACTCTGGGAGGCC
>VBSM01002616.1:45107229-45143081 GCA_008086735.1 Cheirogaleus medius
AAAAAAAAAAAAGTGGATGGTGGTAGAAATCAAGCTATTATGGTCTTTATATTACATGGAATAATTTGAAAGACTGATGAAACAATTTCATTTTAAAATGTTAATATATACTGTATGTTTATATCCTTTGTAACCATTTGGGCTGTGATGAAAAAAGTTTAGATGTCAGCTTAATAAAAACCCAAGTTTTTAGGAATCCTTTTAGAGGGTAACTGAGGAAAAAAGCTTGAAGGCAGCATTCATGGCCCCTACCCCACGTTTTACATATTTATACTAACTTCAACACCTGACTTTCCTTGTTTCCCCTTTTGGCCCACCAGTATTTTTATGCAATACCTCAACGGAGTGGTCTGCATTATCCTCTGGAATGTCCCAGAGAACTGCTACCTCCATTCCCAAATTAGCCTGTGCATCCACCTGCATGCACTGCTGCCTTGTTATAATATGGCCAGTGGTTTGGCGTCCTGGCCTGCCCTGTTTAGCCTCTGTCGTCTTTCCTTGCAATTACATGTCATGCTAGGTGGTTTACTTCCAAGTGTGATTGCATCGCCTAATCATTCAGGTGAAGAACTAGTTGCTTATGTTCCCTGATACCTCATAGCCTTCAGCTGGGGTTGAACCGGCCTGTTTTCGCCGCTGCCTTGATGCTGTTGCTTCTGAAGCAGAGCGATCACCCATCACGGGCTGGCATGCAGCCCCCCTCACTGTAGGGTCGCCACACACAGGGAGGTACTGGTGCTGCCTCCTGTGCTCTATGAAAAGCTAGCTCTGGAGAGGGAAAAGGGGAAGTGGTTTACAGAAAATCTGCTGCCATTGTATTCCAGGAACTTACCACTGTTCCGCCAGGTCAGACAAAGGTTCTGGTGTTAGCAGCTGTCGCTAGTTCCTAAAGCAGCTTTCTCCAGGATGCCACGGGCAGAGCCAGACTCAAGCAGTAACACCCAGCAATGTAACAGGAATCTGTAGTGATAAGGAAAACACAGCCTTCAGAAGGAAGTGTAGGTTAGTTAAAACGTTGTAACACCTCATAAAAATGCTTACCACCCTGCTGCTTCTCACTCTTTCTAATGTCATAATGATGATGCATTCAGTGGATTAAGGAGCTGGAACAAGAAGAGTAGCAGGTGCTTAGTTGCATTTTGCTTTGTGGGCCTGTAGCTTTGTTTTGTGTTTGTGTTTTCGGCCTGCCCGGATTTGTTTCATGCCCTGAATCTTTAGCCTCTGTCTATTATTAGCGTAAACTTAGGATCTTGTATTGAACCACTCTATTCTTAAAAAGCACATAATATTAGAAAATAGTTTTTTTTTTCCTAGTCGTAGTCATCTGAGAAGTGATTTATGATAAACAACTCACGGTCGGTTTATAGGAACCATACAAATTAACCAATAGTCTAGGGCTTAGAAAAATTAAAGCCATGAGCATGTAAGAAAATAGTTGGTCCACAGCTCTCCCTCTCAGCTGGGGACCTGTCTATTTCTTTTATATTTTAGATTACCTGTTATGATCTCAGACATATAATCAATTCATGAAAAATACTTGATTTATTAGGTGAAAACCTTTCTATTTATCTCTCAAAATTATAAGAAATGTTTCTTCTTTGGACTCAAGTCAGATATGGGTTCATATCACTGCCCCTAACTAACTCAGTGACCTTGGGCAAGTTATTTAACTTTTCTGATACTCTTATCAGTGAATTTATAAAGTGGGGAGTACAAAGCCTACTGTGTAAAGTTGGAAGGACTAGAGGAACTGGATGCAAGATGCAAAGTAGGTCCTTAATAACTGGAGCTGTTATTACTGTCTTCCGCCAAGGCATCGTACTGAGTGTTGCCCTGCACGTGGGGCTGTGCTAGAACTCGGCTCTAGGTGGACTGCAGGCCAGCCTGCTGGGAGGAGGCCCTCAAGCAGCCTACACAATTCCATTTCTATTGGGAAGCTGTCTTGGGGCAGGAGCGGAGGTTCTACCTGTAGCTACACATTGGTGTCATTTGATTACTTAGGTTGTGAAATGTTGGATTGTGTGACTGAGATGGTGGCCGTGAAATAGTCACCTCTTCTCAGCGGTGCGTGTTGAGAGAAGGGTTTTAGGAAATCACGAAAGCACTTACAGGAAGGGGGTGTGTGGCAGTTCAGAACATGGCATTTCAGATTTCGGGAATAATATAAGGCTGAGACAGAAACGGAGAAAATTAGATAATTTGGATCATGAATAGGCCGATCTAGATAAATTTGAAGTTGTCCTTTCTAGATTTGTTTTATGGATGAAGATTAAAGAAAAGTAGGCAAATATGAATATATTAGCAAAGGAGTTTATGCTCATTTATTCATTAATTCAGCAAATACTTATTGTCTAATATGTGCCATGAATTGTTCCAGTGACAGGGACACAGCAGTGAGCAGACGAGGCAGGTTCCTGTCCTCCTGAAGCTTTCATTGGAATGGGAGAGACAGTAAACAAACATGAATTTAATGAAAGAGAGTGACAGGTGCTCAGAGTAAAACTGAAGACAGGTGAGGGGGTAGATAGTGATGGAAGTTTCTATTTCACATAGGTTGATCAGGAAAGGCCTTTGGCTACAACGACACCGAGCAGAGAGGTGGGAGTGAAGTGAGGAGCTGGGCCGTGCAGCATCTGAGCTGAGAGCACATCAGGCAGAGGGAACAGCCAATACCAAGACCCTGCGGGAGAAGCTGCATTTTTGTTAAAAAAAAGCAAGAGGGCATGCTCAGAGGGTCGTGAATGGAACAGAAGTAGTGGACATGCAATCACAGAGGTAGTCAGAGCCATTTCACGCAGGGCTTTGCAGGCCATGGCAAGAACTTGGGCTTTATTCTAAATTATAAATTTTGAGTAGGACTGTGGCACCATCCGACTTCATGATCCTTGACATAAACTAATTATCCTCTAGAAAGTGCCTTCCTATAAAGTGTCAGCTGACCTGCATAGCAAGCCTGGTGGGTCAATTCCATTTCAGACATGAAGGGAGTGGTTATAGATGGACTCACATTTGAATCCTGACTCTACTTAAGGTTTTGTAACTTTGGGCAAAATGCTTAAATTTTATACACTTCTCTTTTCTGACCCTTAAAATGGCGGGGCAGTAATAAGATCTACCTACAGGGCTGTTTTGAGGATTGAATGGAATCAGATTCCTGGAGTGCTGGTGCATCGGCAGGCGCGCCCACTGGGAAGGGCTGAGCGGCCACTGCTCTTCTTAACAGAGAGAAGTCGCTGCTCTCAGGCTAGAAGTCAGGTCCCCGCATTCCCTGTGGCCCCATGCTCCACTCCTACCCCGTGCCGCCTGCCACTCAGGAGATGCTTTTCCTGTGAACCACGATGGGGAGGGCCTCTGTAGGGACCAGAGGGGTCAGGGACGTGATCAAAGTGCCAGCCAAGCAAGATGACTCCAAGAGCGGCTTTTAGGATTTTCTGTGATTTATCCTCACGGGAGACATGATAATAATATTGTTCTCTATCCCCAAGTATGGGGCTGTGCACGCAGCAGGCCCTGGATAAATATTTGTTGAGGGTGAGAATCCTTTAAAGTGATTATCATATCTATTGGAAGATACTGTATTCTAAATTTCCATTCATTTGGATTCCTTTAATTTGTATAAATTCGGACCTGCTCTTTGTCCTTTGTATGAGATGGAAAGTCAGAAATAGGTAACTTACTTGGGAACTTTATAAAAAGTAGATTTTGCCTCACTTAGGCCTATCAGGACATTGTTAATTAATTTGCCTCATTTGATTTTACTTATTCTTCATGTGTATTGTCTTTTAAAATGTTATTTGTACAGCAACTAAAAGCCATAAAATAATTACTTCCAAAAGATTTGAGTTTTTATTAATTTTGAGAAGTTATTCTAGCCCTTAAGATTATAAATGAATTAGACTTAATTACATTATTCACTTGTACAAGTTAGGTTCCAAACAGTAAGTGCCTGGGCCGATGGCTGGAGGTGGAGTATGTACTGGGCCGAAGTGGAAGAGGAATTCTTCTCAAACCTAGAATTTCCCAGAACAATTCCAGGGCAATAAACAGCCAAAGGGGTAGCTGCTTAAAAAGCAGATCAGTAGGATGTTCTGAAGTTCTGGGTTGTCCTCCGGACACTATTCCAGTGGATAATTCCAGTCCCTTCCCCACAGTCACCTGTGACCTGCTGATGACGCCTGTGATCTGGTGGGAAGGGTAAAATGGTGATGGCCGTGGAGAAAGGTTTGCATGTGGAAGACAATAAAGGCAGATCTTTTTTCAAAGGCTTGTGAGAGTGGATTCAAGATGGACTGCCATGGGGCTCACAAACTTGAGCAAGTTGACTCACATCTGTACCGACTTTGACCTTTTGCCCAGGAGAGGGCAGTAACATGCTAACATTGAAGCTTTTCCAGCTGTCCTTAATAGACACTGCACTGCAGGAACCAGTATAGAATTAGTCACGCTTGGACCTCATTTTCATTCTCACTTGATCAATGATCGATCTTATGTTTAGTTGTTTCAAACCTTCGGCTACCAGGGTCTGCACACACATAGATCTAGAAATGACACTTTTCACCCATCCATAGGATACTAACAGACTAGAAATCTGCAGTGATGTCCCCCTAGGTTTGATGCCACAAATGCTGCATGCCTTGGCCACCGCTTCTCAGTGGGTCAAGTTCAAGGGCAGATTATGCCAATCTATCTTGGCCACGGAGGTGGCAATCCTATCCCCAACTTTTCTAGACTAGCAAATCATGCTCCCCAGAGGTTATGTCCTTCATCCTACCGTAGAGCTTTACACCTTAGACTTAGGAACAAAAGGTCATACCTGATCCCGTGCCTTACACGGGGTTTGAAATGAGGGCAGCATTATGCTTTTTTCTTGTCCCTTTGTCCATCTTCACAGCAGGACAGCTGGCAGCCTGCCCCAGCCTTACTGTGCACATGACTAGGGCTGTCAGCTTTTCTTCTGGAGAACTTTTTGGCCACAAGATTTGTGAGGAGTTGTGTTAGTTGTAGGCATTTGTAGCTTTTGACCAGGCTCAATGTAGGAACGTAATAGAATTTCAAAGTACTAAAAATAGGAGGAGGACTGAAATATAAGATAATCCTCAATGTCTAGCAGTGCTACTTGGTGATTGGCTTAGCTTTATGCAAGAACCACAAAGAGTGTGATTCCCCTGCCTACCCCCTTTCTACCCCACTACTTGTACTTGTGTCTGCTCTCCCTGGGGCCGGTGCTACCCTAGAGTGGCACCAGCATGAACACAATGGTTAATGAAAGAAATGTGGGAAATAGTGCGAAAGAGGGCGGTGGGCAGGGTGAATGGTGGGAGGAGAGGAGTTGGTGAGGTAGTAGATGGTTAGGAGAGAAAGGCTTACTGGGAATTGAAGCCCCGGACAAGGTACATGGAAAGTCATCTAGTTCCAGTCATCATGTTGGAAGGTGTGTAGCGATGGATGTCTATGAGGGGTATGTGTATGTGTGAGAGAGAGAGAGTGAATGCAGAAATGGAACTCTCACTCTTCACAGGATGACGTATTTAGCAAAGTGGTTCTAGGGTTTTAGTGGAATGTGAATTTCACCTCTGCTCTCTTCTTCCTGTCTAGCCAGGCCACAACCTGTTATTTCCCATTGTTGAGTGTGTAATGATTTCCAGCCATAGGGCTTTCCTGACTTCTCCGGGGAGCTGGTTTCACAGTCTGAGTTGAAATATTTCTTGATAGTCAGCCTACACTTCTCTTTGCTCAATTTCACCTAGTTATACCCCTTGTATCACCCTCATAAATCAATCTCTTGTCCCACTTCATCATTTTGGTAGTTTGGAGCCTTATCTGTTTCCGTGTGTGTGCGTGTGTGTAGCAAGGGGCTAAGTTGGAGGATGAATGGGAAGGGAAGAAATGAAAACCACTGGGAAACAATGCCTTCTGGTTGAGCTACGTGGAGTTCTTTAAAGGTGAGGAGGTTTCCTTAGCCTGTTCTTCCATAAATCGTAAAGCAATCCTAGGCAAACCTCCTCATGGTGGATCTAAGTGACAGTATGGCTTTCCCAGCAGACCCAGCAGGTGCAGGTGACACCAGGGAGCTGAGAGGTGAATGGCGTGGACCAGCTCCTATTGCAAAATATTGAAGTCTTGGTTTCATTTATAGTGGTGAAACTGTAAATATCTCAGCGGACTGGCAAAATTTAGTAATAGAGTCTATGGATTTCAAACTCTTTCCTCCACAAATTCATAAGCTTGCAATGAAAATTCTGCTAGACCATGAACCTGAGCTCAAAGGTTTCCAGGTCACCGTGGCTGCTTCCCAGCTCCTGCCTGGACACCGTACCTAACGCAAAAACATACCTAACCCTTTCTAGTTTTGTGTTCTGTGCGTCTCTTGTGGGGTGGGAATGCTTCTTGGATTAAGAACACATTTTGTGTTTTTGAACTTCCCTGTATCCACAAGAGAATTTTAGAAACTAGATTTTTAGACGACTAAACTCCATTGAAGATCAATAAAGTGGTCAGTAACAACAATAATAGTCCTGGATGATAATTCAAAGACTACATTCAGAACAGACAAGAGGTAGGAGACAGTTAAATGCTTTTGAGGTGGGCTTCTATTTCATTTTAACTCTTTCCTTCTCCTTTCTTTCCTAAATGAGCATGAGTTGGTCAAGTTTGATGGTGATGGCAAAGAGATGAGGGGAGAAGCATTTAAGGGAGAAGAGGGGCAAAAAGAGGGGAGAAGCATTTAACTGCCTTCATTTAAAAAAAATTTAAATCAACATTGTTGAAGTAAAATTTACACAAAATAAAATTCACATATTTTAAGTGTACAGGTCAATGGCTTTTGGCAAATGTATACAACTGTGGAACCACCACTCTATTCGAGAAAGAACATTTACTCCAAAATCTCCCTGCCCAAGGCAACTGTCAGGCTGATCTCTATTCCTACAGATTAACTTCGTCTGCTCTAGAGTTTCATATTAATAGAAGTACACACTATGTAATCTTTTGAATGCAGCTTTTTTTTTTTTTTTGCTTAGCCTGATGTCTGAGATTTGTTCACGTTGTTGCACATATCAGTAGTTTCTTCCTTTTTATTGAGTATTTCATTTATAAATATACCACAATTTGTCACTTATTTATGGACATATAGTTTTTGATTATTATGAATAAATCTATGTAGACTATTAATGTCCAAATATTTTTGTGGATATATGTCTAGGAAAAGAATTGTTGGGTCATATAGTTACATGGTATAGATTTTTCCATCCTTTACTTTCAATCCATATATTCCTTTATATTTAAAATGCATTTCTTATAAATTTCATATAGTTGGGTCTTTTTAGTTCAGCATGACAATCTCTGCCCTTTCATTGGAGGGTTGGTATATTTATATTAATGTGATTATTGATGTGGTTGGGTTTATGTCCATGTTTTTCTATTTGGATTTCATTTATCTCTTCTAATTTTCATTGTTTCTGTTTTTTTCTTTCCTGCCTTCTTTTAGGGTAATAAAGTATTGTTTAGTATTTTCTATTTTATTTCCTCTGTTATCTTATTTATACCTCTGCTTGCTTATATATATATATATGTATATGTATATTTCTAGTGGTTGCTCTGGGGTTAACAACATGCATTTTTAATTATGATAGTCTATTTAGAGTCAATATTGGTATCTCTTCACACTTCATATATGACATTGCACTTTTCCCACTTCCAACCCATCATTTCCCAATCCCCACTTCCTGTTTCCTGATTCCCCCGTCCCATTTCTCTAGTGTAATAACCTCACAGCAGTATAATTTCAGTTAAATGCTCATCTCGTCCTTAGTATGATTGATTTTTTAATATTTTACTTCCATGTATACTGTAAACCTCACTTGACACTAAATCATTTGACTTTAATCAACAGTGCTATTTTGTGTAAATTATGAGAAGAATGAAAACATAGCTCATTTATTTTCCATTTCCAGTGCTCCTTATTTCTTCTTGAAGATCTGGGTTTTCATCTAGTTCATTTCCCTTCAGCCTGAAGGCAATCCTTTCACTCAGCTTTATTTATCTTAAAATGTCTTAATTTTACTCTCATTCTTGAAGAATAGAATTCTGGGTTGACAGATTTTTTTCTCTTTCTTTTAGCACTGTAGAGATATTGTTCCATTGTCTACTGGTCAGCATTTTTATCCTTGTTTTCCTATACCTACTGTATCTTTTTTATTCCTTTCTGGCTGCTTTCAAGATTCTTTCTTTAGCTTAGGTCTTCAGAAATTTATAATGTAACTAGGTGTGATTGCCTTTATATTAATTCTTCTTGGGGTTTGCTGAGCTGCTTGGACCTGTAAGTCAGTATTTTTCATTGGCACTTAGGAAATTTTTGGCTTTTAATATGTTCACATGTTTTTTTCTGCTTCAATCTCACTCCTTTTATCTTTTGAGACTCCAATTGTATGTATATTAGATCATTTGATATTGTGCCAAATAACAATATGCAGCTCTGTCATTTTTCTTTAATCTTTTCCCCCCTTTCTTTATTTCTATACTGTGTTTGAACTTTAGCTCTTTTTTATACTGCAGTCAGGAAATTTTCTCTAGGAAGAGAGCCAGGGTGAAAAAAGAAAGAATAAGAATAGATCAATGATATTATTAATCTGTCTTAAAGTTCACTAACTCTCTGCCATCTCCAATTTGCTGTTAAAACCATACAGAGATTTTTGAAATTTTCAGTTATTGTACTTTTTTGTTCTAGAACTTTCATTTCTATTTTTTTTTGTAATTTCTGTTTTTCTACTGAGTTTTCCTATCTGTTCACTCATTAAGACCATATTTTCCTTGAATTATTTGCACATTTTTTTCTTTTAATATATTTCTCATAGCTGCTAATAGTTGCTTTAAAGTTTTCACATGCCATGTCCAAAATCTGGATCATATTTTCCATTTCGTTTGTATATGTAAGCAATTTTTTAATCACATACTGAGTATTTTGGATAATATGTTGTAAAGACTCTGGATTCTGTTGTTTCTATTAAGAAAGTATGCATTCTTGTTTTATCTTGCAGTTTAAATACTTGCTTATCACCTTGAACTTGTGCAGGCTTGGTTTTATTCATGTTATTATATATCTATGGAAAAGTCAGGGCATTTCCTAAGTCCCTCTAACTCAGTGGGACTCAATCTTTAAACTCTCTCCTTGTGGATCTTGTTGTAGTTTGAATTTAGTTTTTATTAGGGTGAGACTAGAGTAGGTCATATTTTAGGGCACAGTTCTTATTCCTAAGAGGTGGCATTTCTGGCATCTCAGATTGATGCCAGAAATGTTAATGAGATTTAAAGAAGATTGCTCCATTCTGGCAGGGCTGGAACTCCAACAAGTTCCAACACTTCTCTTTTCCCACCAGTGTTCAGCCTCTAGGATCTGTATTTTACTTCTAACTCTGTAACAACTGCTGTCTAGAAAATCTTGGGTGTCTTTCTCCGAGCTTGTACAACCTAGCCTGGAGCCATGGATTCACAGGGGACCTTATCTTGAACATGTTTCTCTGATACTCTATCCTGCAGATTCTAGTTTCTGTAGCTGCCATGAACTCTACCTCTGCCTCCCCAGCACAGTGTGACCAGTGGGTTGTATTTGGACTCTCGCTGTCAGTACTCCCACTCAGAGAATTGTCTCTAGGCACAGAGCCAGGGTGATCACAGGCTCATCTCATGAGTTTCCATTTTCTCAGTAATCAAAGTCTTATGCTGCTTGTTGTCCACTGCCTGGAAGTAATTGCCTCATATCTTCTATCCAGTTTGATAGTTGTCTCCAGTAGGAAGACTAATCTGAAACCAGGTTCTCCATCATGGCAAAAAGCAGAAGCCCTCAACTTACCTTTGCCTTTAATAATAGCTAACACGTATTGAACAATTACCTTGTGCAGGGTACTCTTCTATTTATTTAAAAGTATTATTTCTTTTAATTCTCACAGTAATGCCATGAAATAGGCACTATTGTTACCATGATTTTATCATTGAAGAAATCAATGTGCAGGGTGTTAAGTAACTCATGGCAGGAAATCCAATTAGCAAGTATCAGAGTCTGAATTCAAACCCAGGCAGTCTGACTCAAGAGTTCATGCTTCTAAATTATATACTTCCTCACTTGATAATAGCCAGTGCTCTAGGAATATCATTCAGTACCATTGTTACCATGGGGAAAATGCTATCCCCGTCTAAGAATGGGATGAAGTGCTTCATAAATGCAAGCATGACTATTGGTGTGGGAACTCCAAAAGAAGGTGTGAAGTCAAGTAGTTTAGTGAGTCCTGTGTTAGTATAACAATTACTAACTATTGCTTACATTCAAGATTGGTATGATACAGAGGGCTTGCGATTTCTTACTGGTCACACATGGTAGTCTTTTAAATAGCTGCAGCAGAGCCAACCTCACTCAGGTATGGCTCTTAAAAACCCCAAACTTTAATCTTATGTTTTTCCGTATGCTTTTCTCACTTCTGCACCACCTGTTCCTTCTGTCATCTCTATCTTTTTATTTATTTATTTATTTTATTTCATTATATTGTGGGGGTACAAATATTGTTAGGATTACATATATTGCCCCTGCCAACCCCCCCCCCCCATCTCTATCTTAAAGTCCCAAGAGTTCCTGGTTATCCATTGGTAGACACCATGGGTTTTCCTTTAGAGGGCGAATGGGAACTAGCATGTCATTCATTCAGGTGGGGTAAGGATGGGAGAAATAAGACATCATGCTGCTGCTTGGGGTTGGGTTTTTAGCTGGATACATAGAAGAGTGCCAGAGCAGACACTGTCTTCTGGCTGCTGTTCGTAGCTGCCCTGACAGATGACCAGGGGATGAGGATGTGTAAGCGCACAGGCTTGCATTCCATGTAGACCGTTGGTGGGCATTACTACTGAGGAGTGCGTGCAGCAGCAAGTGGACACCAATATTCAGGGCTCAGCATGGGTGTTGGGGTCTGGGCCCCCTACCCTGGATGAAGCTGTCAGTTGTGACCAGATGTCCTGTTATGTCTCCATATCATATTACACCCATGTGGTAGTCTGTAGAGGAAAGGGGTTGTGAACATGGGGTGGCAGGAGAGATGTACTAATAGAAAAGCAGGGTGAGGTAGCAGACACAGACCTGGGTTGTAATCTGAGTTACACTCACACGCCCTGCCGTCTTGGGTAAGTTACTTAACCTTTCTGAGCCTTGGTTTCATTCATTCTAAAATGGGAGTCAGAATGCCTGTCATATCCCACCTTAAGGGTTTTTGTGAGAAAGTGAAATATATGTATGAAAACTATATTGTCTAACCCAGTATCCAAATAGTTTCCTGAGAGTAAGAGAGTCAATAGTATGCAACTTCTGGAAATTTAGTGTGATTTCTGATTTTTGGGAAAAACATAAGTGGAAACAGTTGGCTGTGGAGGTGTAGACACCGGACGAACATGGTAGACAGGGGTTATCAGGGAGTGGTAGGATTTGAGTCTGTGACAGTAACTGCAAACCTGGCTGCCAAGATGAGCTAGTGAGTTAATAAACATTTTCTGCGGTCCTCCTGGTACTTGGCACTGTGAGAAATGCTATGGAGAACACAGCAGAAGTAGACGGCAGAGTTCATGCCTCTTAGGGAATGGCGTCTCCTCAGGAGGTTACGCTGGGTCCTGGTGACACGTGTTTGAGGAGAATCAGCAATTTGAATAGGTTGGCGAGCAGGAGATACTGAGGCAGAAGAGGAAGGCTTGAGGAGGAGGCAGGTGACCACTGTTACCGTCCCCAGCCCTGCCCACCTTCAGGCAGGGCAGACCTCTTCTGCCACCTTAGATCAGTCCCCCTCCCAAGCCAGGCTTTTCCCAGGCGGTAGCTCTACCCCCAGCCTGTAGGACCTGGCCCGCCTTAGGCTGCTCCGTGCTTGGGGTCTGTCAAGCTGTGTGGACTTGGCCGTGCATCTCCAGCCATCCCTCCAGTTCTTACTGTGCAGTTCCACCATGGGGCTTATTCTTATCTTTCTTGATTTAGTTTCCAATCCTTCTGCAGGGCTGAGAGCTCAACGTTGAGCCTTAGCTGCTTTGGCTAGTATCCAATGCCCTTTCTGCAGAGGTGCCACAACATCTGAGCTATCCCAGGGAATGCACAGTGTCTGCATTTGGGAAGGCAGGGTGAGTGGAGAGTAAAATTCAGTTGGAATTGTAAGTGTAAGGGTGTTCAGGTGGGACTGTATCAGGTAGATGTCTGGGGAAATGGTGATTCAGTGGGTAACTGTCTAGAAACAAAAAACAGCTTGTTGTTAAGTTCATTTGCGGGTCTTGGAGTTTAAGCAGTGACTAATAAAGGTGATATATGGCAGTCACATTAAATTGGTTGGATAAAAGGGAAGGGCTTTATCTTTTTGGTTTTACTTAGTTCTTCAGTCAGTGTCCTGGCAGGAAGAAAATGACATACAGAAATGGGTTCGTTCAAGAGAGTTTGATAAAGGGACTATTTACAGAGGTATGGGAAGAAATCAGGGACTCATGAACTGATGAGTAACAGGCCAGTGGCCAGCGGCCGCAGGAAGCTGATATCACCCTGGCTGAAGGGGAAGGAAACATGTCTCAGTAGCTGTGGGAGAGGAGCCGTCCACAAGGAGCTACACACACACGCACATGCACACGCACACACACACACAGCCCATTTGAGTGCAAACAACACTTTAATATCATCTTGCATTATCAATAATCAAAGGTCAATCATTTGAAATGCAATCTTTCTACTTACTCTATCCAGGAAGAGGATAGTACAGAAATCAGGCTTTCATAGTCTAAAGGTCAACTGCTTCCTACTTCATCCTGATTTCTGATAAGTCTAAAACCAGGGTTCTCCCCAACTTTTGATTCCTGACTCAGCATTTCTCTGGATCCTTCCCAGGTCTGGAAGTCTCCCTGAACTAGTCTTACTTTTTCTGGTAGAAGCTTAGGACAGGACTCCTAGAAAGGCTTCTCTGCCTTCCCTCCTTCAGGACTTCCCCTGCATGTTCTCATCCATTTTTTGAATGCATTATACATCTAAAACAGGGACTTTAGTTAACACAAAACAAAAAGAAACAAAACCTTTGCAGAGGATCACTGCTGGAGCTTTCCATTTCCTTTCTGGTTCAGCATACACCTTCTCAGGACATCTTGGTCTCAGAGTCCAGGCATGTCTGGGCTAATTCTGCTGCTGCAGTTGAGCCCATGCTCCTTCTATACACCTTCAGGCTGTCCCTTCTCACCTCCCTCCTGCTGCTTCCAAACATGCTGAGATCTCCTTCTAACAACACCTCCCTGAAACCTGACCTTGCCCTTTGAGCTATTATCTTTACTCTCCACTTTCTTTCACTGACAAATACCTGGTTTGGCTGCATGTGTTGCATCAGGGCCCACCCACCTGTTAATCACTTACCAGCCAGCCACTGCTCCTAGCAGTTACTGAAACCAAGCTCTCTGTCACTGGCTTCCTCTCCTTCAAACCTCAGTGACATCTGCTTAGTCCTTACTCCTTTTCACCTCTCTACATCCTGCAGAGAATTAAGAAGCATCTGCTTGAGTGTTAGACATCATCGAGTCCCACCTTCCTTCCAGTGCAAGAACCCTTTGTATGTACCTCTCACAAATGGTCATTCAGCTTACACTTGAATACTTCCAGGGACAGCAAGAGCACTACTTGATGGCACAGTAATAATTATTTGAACAGTTTTCCTCATATGAACCCCAAATATGCCTCCTCCCAACTGCTATTCATTAATTCTGGTTCTGCACTCTCCCTATACATTGAATAAGTTATTCCTTCAGTTCAATTCAGTTCATTTTAACAAGTATTAAGTGCCTGCTGTATATAATATGCTATATGCTAGGATAAGTATAAACACTAAGATTCCAAAAGGGATTTTTTTTTTTTTTTGAGACAGGGTCTCACTGTATTGCCCAAGCTAAAGTTCAGTGGCATCAAGATAACTCACTGCAGCCTCAAACTCCTGGGCTCAAGCGATCCTCCTGCCTCAGCCTCTTGAGTAGCTAGGGCTATAAGCACATGCCACTGTGCCTGGCTAATTTCAAAAAGGACTTTTTAGACTATAAGGAGGAAGATAAATAAGGAAGCAATTGGCTTAAAATTTGGGTAAGACGGTAGAAAGCTACCCGATAAATGAATTTGGCCCTTGAATTTATGAGCTAGTCTGATTCCACTTTTATATGGCAGCACTTCATTAAACAGACATTTACTCTTACCTCCTTAGTGGTAGGTATTGTTCGAGGCATTGGGAGTATAGTGATGAAGAAAACAGACAGAAGCCCCTCTGTTGTATAGAACTGACTTGTTAGTGGAGGACATAGATATTAATAACATAGAAACAGTGTAATCTTAGATAATGTTAAGTTCCTCAAATAATATAAACAGGCTCTTTTGGATAATGTAGTCGTGGAAGATCTCTCAGAGGAGGTGGCATTTGTGTAGATACCCGATAGATCAAAGGGCGTGGGCCGTGAGGGAACCAATAGCAGGGCAAATACCTGAAGACAGGAACAGGTTTGACATGTTTGAGGAGTGGCAAGGTCAGAATGATTGGAGTGTAATGAGCATAAACACATGAAAAGAAGAAATTGGAGAGATAGACAGGGACCAGTCATGTGGGGCCTTCTAGGCTATAGTAATGTTAGGTAGTTAAGATCTTTGGCTCTTCTCGTGTCAAGGGTTGCCTGTTTTGGTGCTGTTTCGAGTGAGCAGTTGCTCCACCTGGGAAGAAGGATAAGGGCGGGCACTCCATATTGGTGCTGCCCCTCCCTTAATCCTATTCCGAGCAAATGCTACACCTGGGGAAGGAGGGAATGCTTTATCAGTCTAGGGATTCCCCAGCCCAGGCATAATAAGATTTAGACAGTGACTAGAGTCACCTAAGGATAATTAACGTGCCATTGGCTGGAATCTGCATTGCGGCTCACCACCCCCCAGCTAATCTTAGAGGGAGCTTTCTTAGAGGGAGCTCATATAAAGCAGGTGGAATTTTGAGGACACCTACCGATCATTTGATAACATCTTATGCCCACCAAGAGCCCTCCTCCAGACTGGGCTAATAAAAGGAAACAATCCAAGAATTCAAAAAGGAAATGAGTGGCTCAGTGAGTGAGTGAGTTGATCTCTCTGTCTCCACTCATGGAGACAGACCCGCTTTATTCTATAATAAAGAGCTGCTCTTGTGAAACTGCTTCTTGCCTGAGGTTACTCTCTCATATGGGCCTTGCTGGTGATTTTTGTAAGAAAGGAGTCAGAGGACCGAGATAATAATCTGGACTTGACACTTTGGTGTGTCTGGTCACTCCTTAACCAAGAGCACATGAGGAACTAAGGGCAGACTCCCACCCTGACATCTTTGATGCCCAAACTCGGGATTCTGACTGTAAGAGGCTTGGATTTTTATTTTAAGTGGGTTGGAAAGTCATTTTATTCCAAATGTGACGGAAAGAGCATTGGAAGACATGGTCATTTTAATGTTTGAATCTAGCTAGAGTGTGACTGGTCTGTGAGGGGTGAGAGACCGAGATGCTGAGGTGGCAGTTTCATCATTCAGGTGCGAAATGGCAGGGGTCAGGTGGTTGTGGCGAGATGGTGGGCAGTGGTGGATTACGGATATACACATTGTAGAGCTGACTCGTGGATGATTGCGTATGGAAGGGGTGAAGGGAAGAGAGGAATCACGCACATCTCTGCAGCTGGGTAAATGGTGGGGCTATCAACTGAGATGGGGAAGACTAGGGAGGGTAAATTTGGTGCAGGAAAACAGGAAGTGTTTTTGTCTGAATCACTTTGTCTGAATTTCCAATTTAGAAGTCTATTTGAGCCTTGAGGTTTGAAGACTTTGGGACTGAAGATGGCAATGTGGGAGCTATCAGCATAGAGAAGGTATTTACAGCCATGGATTTTGATGCAATCACTCAGGGCATGAGCCTAGGGAGCTGGGGAAAAATGTCAGGTCGTGAGCCCTGTAGAACCCCACTTTTGAAGGTGTGAAAAGGAGAGACAGAAGGGAGACAAAAAAGACTGACTGCTGAAATAGAAGAAACCAGGATACTGCAGTGTTCTTGAAGCTAGCAAGGAAACCATTTCACAAATAAGGGGGTAGTCAATGCTGTCGAATGCAAATGATAGAGGAAGATGAGATGGTGAGCTGACCGTTGCATATGGCAATATGGGGATCGTTGGTGACCTCCGTATAAGCAGCAGCTTAGGTAGCATGTTAAAGACAGAATGGAATGTGAGTGAACAGTGTTCTGCAAGTGTTAGGAGAGGAATGCCACTGACCTCATTTTCTGTTGTACACATTATACATGCTGGGTTTTTCAACTGTTCCTAATAGTATAATTTTAAATTTTTAGATTTAAATTTTTTTTTTTTTGTCCCAGTTAAACCACCTCTAAGTAACCTTAAATGTGTCTGGGTAATCCCCATAACTGATCATAGTACATAGCACTCCACTGGGGTGGTCTGTCCCATGTAGAATATATCAGGAAAACTATTTCCTTCATTCTAAGTATTCTGTATTTTTGTAGTCTAAGATAGATTGCGTTTATTTCTTTGACAACCACACTGAACTTTTGATTGATATTAAGTTATCATCTAAGAGCTGTAAATCTTTAACACACATGCTATTTCAAAGTGACCTCTCTGTCCTGTTATTATATAGACAGGCTTTTTTTTTTGGACTGAAGTACTGGACCCGGTGGTTGTCACTGTTGTACTTCATCTTGTTTGATTTGGCTTGCCAAGGTCTATTTTAAGTCCAAATTCTGTCACTCAGGAATTGATGTCATCCTTTTATAAGCAAGTCCTTTTGCCTTCATCCAAGTCTTTAATACACATGTTAGCTGTTTCATGTATTTGTGGAAGTGGGTGGGTATAAATTATAAATTACTGGTACATAAATACAAATGTAGACAAGCCAAAGTCTGTTTTTAAACACTATTCAGCAGTGAGAAGGCCCCACAAAGTCAAAAGGTCTGGTTCTTACTGGCTCAAGATCAGGGGCAAAGGGATGCTGCAGTTGCCTGGATGTGTCTGGACCAGTTCTCCAAAGGCTCCTTCCGAGCTGCATCCTTCTCATCTAGCTGTGATCCTCCTCGACTGCACCATTATTCTGCCCACCCTTCTCTGTCCAAGCTCTTATGGGAAAGTGGGCCAAATGCCCTATTAAAATCAAGATCCCATATATTTACATTTCTCTGAATCACCAGCAAAGGTGATGAGAAGGGTTCATTAAAATAAGGTTAATTATAACTTAATAACATGCCATAATTCATATTTGTTCAGTATAGTATGATGTTCAGAGTGTTTTAATGTGTATTTTCTCACTGACACATCACAATAACCCACTGTTATCTAGGGTGCTTTATTTTACAAGTGAAGAAACTGATTATCAAAGAAGTTAAGTAGCTTACCCTAGGTTTCATGACTATTGGGTTCAAACCACTGACACGGGAGTTTGGAAATGGGACCTATGCGGGTCGTTGAGGCAGCCTGTTTGCAGGTGATAGGATATAAAGGAAAGCTGAAGCTTGATGCTCCATCGAACACTCAGAGCTTTGTTCAGGCCTAGCATAGCAACACCAGGGAGATGGCAGAAGACCATTTTCAGATATCCATCACTAGTGGGAATACTCATCTTTAGCATAACGGGAAGCCTGGCTTTCCCAGACTCGGGTTTGAGCTGGACTGAGACTGGTTGTTAGCACACTATTATTGCTGGCACTTGGGCAGGTGTGGGGCAGAATGGACCAATGGTGAACCTATCCTGATTCCTGGTGATCACATCTTTCTGTTTGTAAAACAACCACATCATTTGTTTAACAATATGTTTTGGAGCTTTTCTGTGAATATGTGCAAGTTAGAACTTTGTCATGTTTTGTGGGCATCACTATTTTTTGTTTGTTTTAAAAATGACAACATATACCAGTCTCCCATTTAGGATACCTTTTAATTCTGTATCACTTCTTAAGAATTATTGATAGTGATTCTTGAACAAATTTTCAGATTATTTAAGCATCTTTAAAAGCAAGACTTATGTGCTACACAGACTTGAGTTCAAGACCTAGCTTTATACTTACTAATTTGGAACTTGGACAGATTCTTTCTTTCTTTTTTTTTTTCTTTCTAGAGACAGGGTCTCGCTTTGTTGCCCAGGCTGGAGTACAGTGGCACGATCATAGCTTCAGCCTCGAACTCCTGGGCTCAAGCAATCCTTTCACTTCAGCCTCTCAGTAGCTAGGACTATAGGTGTGCATCACCACACCCAGCCCAGCTATTTAAAAAAAATTTTTGTAGAAATGGTGTCTTGCCATGTTGCCCAGGCTGGTCTCAAACTCCTGGCTTCAAGTGATCCCCCATCTCAGCCTCCCAAAGTGCTGGGATTACAGGACTTGGCCTTGGACAGGTTTCTTAATCTTTTAGCTACTCATCCACAAAATGGGGAAAATGATAATATATACAGTGTTGTCATGGAAACTAAATTAGTTAATGTATATAGGGATTTAGCACAATGTGGGGCACATCTTAAAAACTCAGTAAACACTAGCCATTGTTGTTAGGTTATTGTCATTGTTCTGGGACAATGTATTTGTAAATATCCCATGTATTTGTTTAAGTGATTGATTGCTTCTTTACTATTTCTTTTCCTATATAGGGTTTCAGTTTCATCTTAGCCATGTTTGCCTTACTTCTTTCAGTTTGAACACTATCTTCCTTTGTGGAAGAGATGAAAAGCAAGATGAAAGTTGAATACTTCTGCCTTCTCTCTGTCATCTTTTAACTTTCCATCATCACACAAAGCTGTTTCTATCACTTCCTGGATCATTTTCTTTTGAACATAGCTTTAACAAGTCTTTTACCATTTTTTCCTAAGCTTTAGCCACTTTTCTTACAAGTTTATCCTTATATTTTTATAACTGCCCTGTTTTTATATATTGTGAGTGTATCCTTATCTTCTATATAGTTTGTTATATAATCTGATTTCATTACAGAACTTTCCGGGTAACCATATTATCTCCTTTAAATATCTTCTGTGTTAGGATTGTTAGCTGTTATACAGCCAGAACACAATCACTTAAGCAGTGCATCTCTTTTGAATCACGTTGCCTTTTTAGACATGTCCATAGACTCAAATTCCAACTTTTTGTTTTCTTTCAGAGGTCACCTCACAAAATGACACATCTCACTTTCTACAGTATGCCCTTTCTTAGCTATTATAAACACCAGTAGGACACGGTCATTTTCTCATAGGAATGTCATTAGTTCCACGTAACCACTTAGGGCAGGGGTTGGCAAATGAAAGCCTGCAGGCCGAATCTGGTCTGCCGTTTGTTTTTATAAATAAAGTTTTATTGGAACACAGTCACATCCATTTGTTTATATTTGTCCATGGCTGCTTTTTGCATTACAGGGGCAAAGTTGAATAGCTGTGACAGAGGCATAGACCATATGGCCCACAAAGTGTAAAATATTTACTATCTGCCACTTTATAGAAAAAACATTGCCAGCCTAGGGCTTCCTTGAGGTGGAAAATTAAATCCCTGATAGCAGTTCTCCTCAAAAATTTCCTAGCCTTCTGAGAAATATTGCTGTTAGAAGGAAAAATCAGATGCCTTGTTTTAAAAGAATTAAACTTCTAGCATGTCTAAATAATTGAAATCTCATTATCACCAACATATCTTGCCTTTCTGCCAGTTTTATGATTTCTTTCAGGAAATATTTTCAGTATCCTCTGTCAGGCTATGATGCTTAGTGGTCTTTACTTTTATGGGGATATCGTTATCTGTCTTATTTTATCTTTCACCCAGATGCTCTCAGCCATGTATCCTGGTTCTTGAATTTCCAAGTACATTTACACCTCCTTAAATGCCTTCTATACAAGTTTGTGTTTTTAAAAATGCAGGCAGAGCTAGGTAGGTGGCGAAGTCCTTGACTTTGCTCATTTGCGTAGACCCGCTGTAGCGACTCCTTAAAGATCTGGACCCTAGCAGTGACCAGGGCTGGTCACTGTACCCGTCGCCATCATTTTCTCATTTTCTGCCTTCTGAATTTGCCCACTCTCTTCCCTCTCCTTGATCTGAGCATGCCCCTGCTGGATTTATGTTTTCTCTGAACCACAGCTTCATACAAACAGGACCTTAGAATCTTGCTTATTTTTGCCTCTTTGATTGTCAGTCACTAAAATGTATTCCTTTTGTGTACCTCAGTTTTCATTATCCATGAACTCATCAAATTGAAAGGAAGAAAATATTTTAGTCCTGAAAGAATGAGGGAGAAAAGAAGAGTTAATGGATTAATGTAAAAGCCAGTCAATCTGTACTCTAACAATAGGTCATTCACAGTACTTATTGCAAGAACCATTAAATTCATCAACAGGTCATTAGTGCTGACTTTGAACTAGCTCATCAAAATTGCACTATTAATAGCTTCAATAGCTTTGAAAACTGTTTCAGAATGCTTGAATTTTAACAGTTGGAAATTAAAGGTAGAGCAAGATGACTGTTGGTTTTTAGGCTCCAAAGCAGGTGCAGGATGTTTGGGAGGTCCTTCCTTAAGGGTGAGGCTGATGTGGTAGATGGTGGTGAATTGAGTTTGCTCCTAAAACACCTCCTGGTGCTATTGTCAGGGCAGAGATAGAGTGGAAGAAATACTGGTTTGACCTGCCAAGCCATAATGCATGTTTCTTTTAAAAATGGTGGAAATCAGAGAAAGAAGCTGTGCTTTGAAGATTCCGTCAGCAAACATCTCAGAAATGACAGCTGTCCTACTTTCCTTTGCAGTCCTTTCATGACATAACAGCTCTCGTTTTGTCAGAGCCTCTTCTAACACCATATTCCTAAATTACTCCTTAATTTCTTCCTGTTATTCCTGCTCTGTCATTCTCTGTATAATAGAATTTTGCAGAAACTGGAGTCCTGGGTCAAGTTTCCATAGGAGGCCTTGGGCTTGTCCGTAGTCAGATTGGGAGCTGCCCAGAGCTGTTCCTAAGGTGGAGCCAGGCAAAGTGAAGGTCAATATCATAGTCAAAGGCAACACTACTGCTGCAGTCCTTTTTTTAAAAAAATTGTTTTCTTAGTGTAGGGGTGGTTTTTGTTTCAGGTGTGCATTAAATGATACCTGGGTTCTGTTCTTCATGTGTTATTAAAGCACAGATTTCCTTTGTGTGCTTTGAGGTATTAGGGGCCAGTTAGCATTTGTCATTACCTTCATTTTTCTTTTATGATTGTGGTCTTAAGGAAGGTTTTGTCTGTGTCAATACCTGCATGTGGATTGGGGGAAATAGGAAAATACTGCTTTTGCACCCTATGTCTTACTTGTATAACTGTGAAAATTAAGGAATATGTAGATTCACATTTAGAGAGGGTTTAAGAAAAATCTCACATGGAAATGGAACAGGGTTAAAAAAAATCACACACTTTGGAGGAATATGTGAAGAGTGTCAATGGTGTGAGAGTCATGGATATAGTTATCGATAAAGATACAAGGAGATACTCCTCTCTCTGCCCCTCCAAGCCCTCCCATTCCTCTCACTGTGCACTGACCTCTGTGAGTCTGAACCTGGTAGGCCAGATCAGTGGGCACAGCAGGAGAGAGCCGTCAGGAGGGGAGGATGGATGGTTACTTCCCCAGTTCCCTCCATTCCTGCAGTGCGGTGGGTTGAGAATGGCCGCCTTCCTCCCCCAAAGGCCACAGCCTTTTTAGGGTGACCCCTCTTCCAGGCCCAGCTCCTGCTGGGTCCCATTCCCAGCTCCCTCACTTTTCCTCTTTGGGGAACTGGGGCGGTCACAGCTCTCTCAGTTGTCAGAGCCAGGGTGCTTCACCACCCCTTGTTGGTTGCCCTTGACTCTTGTCACACCTTTATAAAAATAGTCCCTTCATCAAACTCTCCTCAATCTCCCCATTTGTAGTGGCCAGCTGTTTTCTGATGTGATATTATATTAGACATCTCATCCGTATATAACATACCTACCACCGTGTAACCCTTTCACATGTAGTGTGCAGCATATACCTAAAGCACCAACTGGGATGTGGCTTGGCGGGAGAAGAGAAAATTTCCCCCTTTGTCTCCAGAAGGTTCGCTGAAAGATCAACTCACAATAAGGCAGATTAATAAGAGAAAGATTACAAATGTATTTACCATGAGCATGGGGAGAATCACAGAGTGATTATCCAATATCCTGATGGGATCCAGAAGTTTATATGCGCTCATTTTAGAGTAATTTAGGTAATTCTGTTGAGGGGCAGTAAATGGCTTCTAGGGAGGATGAATAGATACTTGGGAGAATGAATGGGTAGGTGAAATAGATAAACTTGTAAATGATTCTCTTTGGAAATTAGAAGAACCTGAGAGACAGGTATTATTTTAAAAATGGGTTGGGTCAGGTCTGGTTGCATTCTTGATCTTCTTTTTCTTGATCTTCTTTCCTGCAATATATTGAGATAACAGGGAGGGGAAGGAAAGACAACTGTTCTTCTTGAGGGGTCCATCTGGTCTTTATAGAGGTAGAGGGAAAGGCCCTTCCAATGCTTGTTGATCTGTGGGGGCCTCTAATTCAAAATACTCTTTATACCAAGGAGTCATATTTTGGGGTAAAATTCCCTGAGCTCCTTCATGGCACTGAATAGTTCTCCAAAGTCATTGCTTATAGATTCTGGGAGGAGAGAACAAAAGGGGTAGGATTCCCTGTTCTTTGTAGGCTAGGAAATGGACCTTGATTCTTTCTAAGATAGAGAAGAAAATTCTTCCTTCCTTTCCAAATTCTCTCTGCAAGAGTGGCCTTTTTAGTTGTTGGCAGGGCAGCTTTCTTCTGGCCCCAAAGCAGGTAGGTGAGTGGCCATGGAGACAGGGTAGGGTGTTGGTTGAATGGCAGAAACATCCTGCCGGGCTGAGGGTAGGCTGGCCTCACCCTTAGTCTTCACTTCCTCTTTGGGGCTGAGGTGGCTGAGTTTTCTGTGGTTAACAAACGTGGCTCTTAAGCATGGAGCTGCTCGTAGCCTCGAGCAAAGATGGCGGCCTCCTTCCGTGCTGTCCAGCCAGGAGAGCAGAGCTGTTGCGAAACACAGCCAGTGTCTCCTAAGCTTTTATTCCTGGATAACCTGATTCCATTTTATTATGCTTCTCTAAAATCCCTCGGATTTATTCTCTGCCTACTCTCTCTCTTTAAAGGAAATATGTACCTAATAATTCAGACAATGTACCATAGAGGTCACTTACCATGGTTGTACTTTGCTAATGTCTGATGTGTTGTACTTCATGCAATATGGAACTTTAATGGCATTTAAAAGTACCTCATCTTATTGCAATCTCTTGTCCGATTCTCTGCCTTCACCTTAGTTCCAAGGTTAGGTGATTTTTTTTCTCTTGTGCGAATATTGGAATACATTTCTCTTTTCCAGAAAAAAAGTCAAGGTGAATTGTTTTCAAGTTGAGTCTAAACACTGATTTTTAAATAGCTTGCTTTATCTATAGTGGTGTTTCTTACATGAGTGTCTGAAAAGTATTTTGAGAATTGCTGAAGGATCAGATAAACAGAATGCATACTCTAGATTAAGTAGAAGCTACATTTCTATTATTTGGGCTTTTTTTTTTCCCCAGCCACAGAAAATAACATTGGCTAATTTCAGGGGAGAAAAAAGGTGTATATTAGATTTAAAGGGAAAAAGCTAGTGTGTTTCCAAGGATCTAGGGAGTGGGGAGAATCTCAGAGATATACTGCTGAAATAAATGATGCTCCATGGTTCAATGTCTTTGTATTGAAAAAAATCTTTGTGATATTCTGCTTAAGATTAGAATTCCAGGGTAAGAGCGTCATTTTGGCCCAGCGTGGATCACTTGCCCATCCTTTGCAAGGGAGATTGGGTGCCTTGTCTGATAATCCTCTGGAGATTTTAGCCACTGGAGGAGGGATTGTTTCCAAAGCACAATTTGGGTGATGTTGCCACCAGTGGGAGATGAGATGCCCGCAGGCAAAGCCAACAGATGTCCAGTTCGGCATCTCTTTAGTCTTCTGTTTATCTCTCTTCCAGATCATTAACTAAGATGTTAAATAAAACTGGACTTACCACGGGTGCCAGAGGCTCCCCACCAGGCATTCCTCTGCCCATGTACATTATCATTGATAATTGTTCATTTGCCTTTAGTCAGTTTTTAGCCTCTGTGATGAGCTTCACACTCCTGCCACTTTGGATTTCATATGAGGAGTAAAATTTCATGAGCTGCTGTATCAGTTTCTTTTTTTAGAGTCAAAATGTATTATTTCATTGACTATGTGCTCCTCTCTGCTAATCTTGTAATCCGAACCCAAATAACAATTCAGTTGGGAATACTGCCATGTGGTCAAAACATCAGCTAGCTTTTCCTAGCCAGCTTCTGCTGTAAATGAGGGCCTGGGCTCAGGCAACAGGGTACCCTGTGATCTGCCATTCTGGCTAATGAACTGGAGACACAGTGTCTAAAATGACCTGCTGCAGCACTTTAGTGATCTCTGAAACATTGAGGAAAGATTGAATTAGACTCAGTATGGGTGTATAACGTAAACATATTTAAGGCTACTCAAATCCAGCAAAAGTTAGTAATGATAATAGCTAATATTTATAGGGGAGTTTACTATGTGATAAACCTTGCTAAGTGTTTCGCCTGTACTGACTTATCTCGAACCTACTACACACTAACCCTAACAACCCTATGAAATAGGTACAATTATTGTCCTCATTTTTCTGGTGCAGAATGTGAGGCTTAGAGTCAAAATAACTTAGACAAGATTACATATTTAATAATATATATTTCATATACTTTAACCTCCATGTTACCACTTGTCCTTGGTAAATACTTATCCACCTATCGATCTATCCACTGATTCTTCAATTCAGTGCGTAAGGTATGTATTGAGTGCCTGCTATCTGTTGGAGACACATAGTGCTGAGCACATAGCTGATTAGATGTGGTGTCTTCCCTGCCATGAAGGATCCAGCACTCTAATAGCTTAATTGAAGCCTGACTTGCTGTTCATAGAGAATGTACAGACTTTCAATCTACCCAATACTGCTGTACCATCTACAATCCCTACTGGAATAGGAATGCAGGAGAAAGTTAGATAAACAGACAGGTAGAAAGATGTGCAGTGTATCTCTAACTCTTCTATCTAGATACTCACAATTGCAGAGGAGGCTGGAAGCATGCCTTTCAGGTTGAGAGTGCAATTTAAAGTGGCCTTCTGGAAGAGTTATTTTCTCTTAAGTTTTGTATTTTGTCCTAAAACTTTATTTTAAAATGCCCTTTCCCCCATAATATTTCAATGATTATTTTAATATAAAAATAAATTCCTAAAATTAGATACTATTGCATAAAATGGCTCAAGAATATGCATCATGGTTCCTTGTGGTCTTACATATCCCTGGCACTGTCAGGGGTTGGTACATGTACTCCAATTTGAGAAGTATGGAATAGACTAATATATTAGTCAGGGTTCACAGAAGCCATCGTGGGAATTTTGAATAGAAAGTGGTTTAATATAGGGAATTTGAAGCTTACAAAACCTTTGGAAGGCTAGGAGAGTGAAAGATACGAAAGCTTTGTTCAGGAAAAATGTAAGTGAGGGACTACAGTGCAAGCAAGCAGGTGATTCTCAGGAGATGCCTGATGTCACTGGTGAAACCCCACCTTTGCCACGTGCCAGCGCCCAGGTACCATCCTCCAGGTGAGCCTGGGGCAAAATGGCTTCTCTTTTCTTCTGCCTTCCTATCCTACTCAAGTGCCTCTCAAGCTAGGATCTAATCAGAAACTTGCTAGCCAGGGCATCTAGGAAAGGTAGCATCTAGACGTCATAGACCTGGTGTGCAGGAGAGAGCTCAGAGAGGTGGGACTTGTGCTGAGGATCAACAGACAATATCCTGCATGATTACAGACTGACACTGTGGCCTAGGATAAGGTGATGTCATCCCATTCCTTTGTTTCCCCACCTCAACCCTATCCCTTTAAACCTTCTCCTTGAGACACTGAAGTACCAATGAATGATGTTTCAGTGAGAAGCACAACAGAGTTGGGAAATTTAGTTCTGCTGATTCTCCTCCTCCTTTTTAACGTCACCTTCTTACTCTTCACCTTCCTGGTTCTCCCAGTTACTGCTTTTGGTGGGGAAAAGGGCTGTCAGTCCCGGGATTGTGACTGAATTCCTCTGGGGGCTTTTCATCATACTGGGCCTCTTTGGAGACAAGCTCTTTAGAGAAGACACAGGGAGGAAAATCTGAACTGATTGAAAGGATTTGTGGTATATTCCTCTGTGGGAATGAGTTCTTCCTCCCGAGGCAAAGGAAGTTAAATGCTCCAGCCAGTTCACCTGTACCGTCTGCTCTTGTTCAAGGTGATTCTCATATAACCCCAAGAAGAAGGTCTGGGTGTTTCAGTTCCCAAGCTCCCGTCAGTCCTTAGAATAGGGGGCTGTGAACACTCTCCCAGAAGACCTTCCCCTTCATCAGCTCCCAACTTTCAAGCAAGATCTTGGTCTACAGCTTTCTAGAGTTCATTTTGGTGCTTCCTACCTTCTGGTAAATGGATACTGCTATTTTTCACTTGTAAACCAAAGGAATTAATTTAAACTGACAGACTGTCTTAAAAGACTGCATCACATGGTATTTGTTGTTTTTAGAGTCATCATTAAGCCTTTAAGGGAAAAAAAACCCATATGGCCTCTACCTGTCTATCATGTCAGATAGGGCCATTGTTTCCAAAATATTGGGGTCATTCCAAAAGTGCGTATTAGGGAATGTTAGTTTAGAAAATACTTTGAATTTTAGAGAAGTTGTGAGTGAAACAAATGATTCAGTATATGTGGGTGAGTGTTTCACTGGGATAATCAGAATAGGATATTTGAAGAATAGGCGTTTTTAATCCTGAATATGGCTTTGTTTGCTTTCTATATGAATCAGATGTTGGGAGTCCTAGAACTATAAAGTATAAACTGTATTCAGAAAGTCCGTAAACATCAAACTCTGAACATAGACACGCTAACTCAGAAGACTGGAGGTAAGGAAGGCCAGGTCTACGTGCATATTTATGGGACAGTTTGGTTATATAACATGCTAATGATTGAAATTAGGCAGGTAAATGTAGAGCTTTTGGGATCTGCATGTGGAAGAGTGAAAACTCAGGGAATTCCCCAGAATGGAGATTTAGGAGCATATGCATCTCTGTCCTTCACTGGGGTTAGAAGTCTGTATTCCTTTTGAGAACAAAAGAGGTATTAAATAAGTGAAATATTAATAGATAAAAGTAAGTTAGTTGGATAGCTAATAGTTTTGAGTGGGTAGAAAGGTTGAGAAAGATCCTGGAGAAAGAAAGCTGACTTTCAAGCTGATTGTTCCAAAAAGAGATCACAGAAGGGAGGGACTAAGAAATTCTTTTCCTGAAATTCTCTTCTTTATTTCGATAAAGTCATTCATTTTGAAAATACAAGTTTTGTATTAAAAGGAGCTCTCAACTTCATAATGGGTAGTTTTGAATCAATCATCCACAAGATTTTAGGGGATGAGGCAAATAAGTATCCCTTTAATACATTTTCTTTTTCTTTAGCCAGTTTCTCATTGCAGAGATGAAATATATAGAAAATTAAAGGGAACTGGGGTTGGTTAGGCTGTTTGTGACTAACAGGTGAGAGATCAGAAACCAGAATTTTTAACTGCTATGTGGACGTTGTACTTGACGTGTCCAGATTTCAGCACGTCAAACGCCTGTTAACGAATAAATGCATGGTATTTTATTATCAACTTCAATTGAATTAAGATTTATTGACTACTGGCTATTTTCCATATGCTTTCACTTACATCATTTTATTAATCTTCACAGAAACTTGTGAGGTATTACTAGTCCCCTTTTACAGATTAGAAAACTAAGGTCTAAACTAACTGGAGGAGGTAAGAGACTTGTCTTTTTAAATTCACACAGGGAGCAAGGGTGGAGCTGGTGTTGAAAGCTAAATCAGATGGATGTCTGATGGCAAGCCCGGTGCTTTTCTACAATGCTGCCCTACTTGGTTCCAGTTTCTAGGGACCTGAATTCTCTCATTGATATTGCCAGCTGACCACTGTGATGTCTTTATTTGGGAAAATCCACCCAGCATGTCCAAAAAGCATGGTGAGGTGACCTAATTTATCAGAGGATAGGGGAGAAAAAAAAAAAAAACCCTACCAAAAATCTGATACCTTTCTAGCAGGTAGAATAAGAAGAAAGCAGAAAAAGGTACTTTTGCATATTGTGAAATTGTCACTTAAAATGAGATATTCTCACAATAGTGGAACAAATGTTTTTCATCTAAAAATCATAGGCTGGTTTGAATATACACCTACCACTAATGTTATATAGCATCCTGTGAACGTTCTGGCTTCTTTCTGTACTTTGCAGTAAATGTACCTTCTTGAAACTTGGTCTCCAAAGCATGGGTTAGAAGATCAATCTTAGGAATCTAATGGCATGCCAGAAAAATTTCCAGCTAGTCCACATTTACCTTGGTCATTGCTGTTCCCTTTTTATTCTTGTGCGTCACTCCGTTGGACTGTACTTTACGGCCGCTTTTAGCCTCCTGACATTCCTCTCATTAAATTAACTGTCATTTAGTGTCTCTTCTCTCTGTTAAGTACTGCAGCCCAGCACAATGCAGCCAGCCCACCCTGAGGAGCTCCAGCTCCCTCTGAAATCTTGGGATCACCACGGTGCAGATGGCTGGCTACCTGCTGCAGCAGCGTGTGGTCTGTTCTAGGAAACAGCAAACATAGTTCATGTACATGGTGGATTGCTGGGGCTTTGTAAAAGAAGAAGTTTTGACTAGCAGGGTTGTGGCATTTGGTTAGTGGGACACTATTTAGAGCCTTCTCATAATGGGATGGGACCCAGAGGAACATGATGTGCTTGGACTGGTTGCATGAATTTGGAAGAGGCCCACGGGAGCCAACAAAGACTGGCAGGGCTGAGAGACTCAAATGAAAACAGGGCCAGTGTTCGGGCTTGCCCTCTAGTGTAGAATGCCCATTTCTTCCTCGGTGCTTTGCTCTTTTCCCATGTTCTTTTCCTGAAATGTAGCTTTCTCTTTCCCACCTTTGCCTGGCATATTTCTATTTGTTCTTCAAGTCCCAGCTCAAAGGATACCTCTTGGTAAAGCCTTCTCGACATTTCCCGGTGCCAGGTATTGCTCTATTCTCTGTGTTCCCAGACATCTCGTGGGTACCATGGACCTTACAAGTGGCGATTATTTGTTACAGATTTGACTCTAACTGAACACTGAGCCCCATTGTCATCTGGGATGTAGTAAAGATTCGATATGTATTTATCAAATGAGTAGGTGAGTCTTCCCTTCCATCCCCCCAACTTTTTCTTACTTGAGCCAAGGTGTTCTATGTTGTCTTGTTTTTGTCTAGGACAATTGGCTGAACAAGTCACACAACACATTTAACACCCGGAATGAAAACCATGAGACTACGCAAGGCTCTCACCTGCAAAACCAGGGGATGAGTCTTCTCTCTTGGGGCCGATCTCAGTTTGACAAAGGGTGGTAATTTGTTTATGATTTCAAACCTAACAAACTTCCTGCTTTAAAATGAAAGTTAACTTAATATTCTTTATTGCTTCTTGGAATCTGATCCTGGTAAGATTAACGCAAAAAATATTGTGAAGTAAGAAATTCATGTGGAATTTTTGACTAAGTGGAACTGAAGTGCCAAGGATCTTGTTTTCAGAAAGGCCCTTGAGCTTCTTGCCTCTCATCCTCTCTTTTGCACAGGCTTTTAATTACTGGCCCCAAAGATCTGCCCTTGGCTGAGGCATCCCACAGCCCACCCTGTAGGAGGACCCCTCAGGGACTGCCAAAAGGATAGGCCCAATTTATGTACATTCCCCAAATACAGTGAACCCAGGGGACATGTTGACTTTACCTGCATTTTAAAAAACAAATCTAGTTGCCTAGTGATTGAAATGGCGTGGAGGTAGCCATTGCGTGATGCCATTTTCCTGCTTTACTAAGACAGCCTTGATGAGAGCAGCAAAGTCCAAATAGAGGTGCCAGCCAGGTGGTTGGAAGGTTCAGATGTCCTGCCTAGAAGCATGGCTGGAGTTGGACATTGGCAACAACTGCTGGTGGCTCTAAGGCTGTGCTGTCCAATGCATTTGCCACTGGTCACATGTGGCTATTTACATTTAAATTAATTAAAATTAAATGAATTAAAAATTCACCCTGTCAGTCACTGAGCTACATTTTACGTGGGCAGTGGCCACATGTAGCTGCTCTATTGGGCACTGCAGATATAAATTTCCATCATTGCAGGAAGACCTGTCTGGACAGTGCCGTTCTAAGGTGCTGGAAGCCTATAATGCATCTTCTGCAAGATGCCTGACTTTTCCAGAATGGCCAGAAGTCCTGGGAGGCACAGCTTAAACTAGAGAGGGAAGTCAGCAAACAGCTTTGGCCTGCCTGTGGCCAGGGATAGGTGATGGGTACAACTAGCAGGTTTGAAACTTCGCTAGTGGAGAGGTAGGAAATAGAGTGATTTATACTCAAATTGGAATCTAACTAAGTATTATGTGACTAACACATGCCAGGAGCTATCTTGGTTGCTTTTGACTTTGTTACCTTAATTCAGCTTCTAAGGTAAGATAGTAGCCTGCTTTTTAAATTGATATATAATAATAGGTGTACATATTTTCAGGGTACATGTGATATTTGATACATGCATACAATGTGTAATGATCAAATCAGGGTAATTGGGATATTCAGCACCTCAAACGTTTTTCTTTTCTCTATGCTGGGAACACTTGAATTCTCTTCCAGTTATTTTGAAACATACAATGGATTATTGTTAACTATAGTCACCCTGCTGAATTATTGAGTACTAGCTATTATTCCTCCTATCTAGCTGTATTATTGTACCCATTAATCACCCTATATTCATCCTCCACAACCTTGCCAGTAGTGGAGGTAACCACCAGGGAGGTACCTTCATGAGAAACACTTTTTTAGCTCCCACATATAAGTGAGAACATTTGATATTTGTCTTTCTGTGCTTGGCTTATTTCAGTTAACCTCATGACCTCCAGTTCCATCCATGTTGCTGCAAATGACAGGATTTCAGTCTTTTATGGCTGAATAATATTCCATTGTGTACATATACCACATTTTCTTTAGCTACCCATCTATTAATGGGTACTTGGGTTGATTCCATTTTTTGGCTATTGTAAATAGTGCTGCAAAACCATGAGATGGCAGATAACTCTTTGATGTATTGATTTCCTTGCTTTTAAATAAATACCTCGTAGTGGGGTTGCTGGATCAAATCTACTTTTAGTTTTTTGAGGAGCCTCCATGCTGTTTTCCATAGTGGCTGTATTACTTTACATTTCTATCAACAGTGTATGAGGGTTCCCTTCTCTCCACGTCCTTACCAGCATCCGTTATTCCCAGTCTTCTTGATAGAAGCCCTGTTTACTGGAGTGAGATGATGCCTCATTGTGGTGTCGCCTGCTTTTTGCAGATGAGAAGGCCAAGCTCACAGGCATTAAGTGACGTGTAAAAGGTCATGCAGTGGGAGGGTCCAAGTTGGAACCTGGTGCTTCTAACTCATAAGTTCAGCACTTTTCTGGCTTTGGAGGTGGGAAGACGGAGTGGGGAGCAGGTGGGCAGAGAACCAATAGTTAAAAGGGGAGTTGTTGATTTGAGGATATCGACCTGGCTGCTCCATTCATTAGTCCCACAGAGTGGTTGGTGAGAGCCCAACCACCTGCTCGGGGTCTGTGGTCAAGAGCTGCCGCTGAAGTGGATTTTTCTTCCATGGGAAGCTAAATGAATGGAATGAGGATCTTCTACATCTGTAACCAAAGATGAATTATTATTAAGTAGCAGGTGCTGTTCTATGTGCCAGGCACTGTTCTAAGCATTTGCATAAGTTAACTCATTTAATCCTCATAACTACCCAGTGAGGTAGATACTGTTATTACTTCTATTTTGTAGATGAGGAACCCGATCTTTGCAGAGATGAAGTAACTTGTTGCAGATCACACAGTGAGGAAGTGGCCTTCACCGATGGTCTTGGGGCAAGCAGGGGATGGAAATGCCTGGAGTCCCTGAGGTCCCTGAGCATCAGGCACTAGGGGATAGTGGAGAGTTGGAGGGTGTGCCCAGTCTAGCATTTCGTGTCCCCATTAAATCACAACAGCAACACCTCAGTGCAGGCCGGACAGAACTCACCTGGCAGTGACATATTGCAGACTGGCAAGAGTTTCTGACTGTTCAGTTTTCAGATGTTGAACCAGAGGCCCACAAGGATGAAGTGATTCACCGACAGCAGCCCAGTGCCCTTTAAAATACCTTCCCCACCTCCAGAGCCACCCTTTTAACCCCTTCCTGGGATAGCTGGTTCTCAAAGCGGGGACACTGCTCAGAAGTTTCCAGAGGCCCTCTTGGGTCAGTGTATAAAAACCCCCTTCTGTCACCCATGTCACCTCAGCCATTCCCTGTGTGTCTTGGGTTGTGTGTGGGCAGGGCTGGTACAGGAAGGGCATCAGGGTATTGAATAGAAAATTCTAGCCTTTAAAAGCACATTTTTATGCTGATTTTTTTCCTGTGCTTTCATGGGACTTTTGCTTCAGTACGGAAAAGGAGACGTGGTAAACGTGGCTCCCACAGCACTAAAAATCTATGTGGGATCCTCCCGCAGGCTGTGTGGACCCTGGGTGTTGAATGTGTGTCCTTTTCACTTGGGATTTAAGCTCTCCACGGCCACTGTTACTCTCTGCTCAGGTGGAAAGCCAAGGGCGTGTTTGGAGAACTCAGTCATTTTTTTCTGACAGGAGAATTGAGGAGTGGAGGTGATGATGTGTTATCAAACTCGCTGAGGCCTACAGCTACAGTTCTAGCTGTCAGGCCTTTCCGAGCAGAGACCTTGAGCAGGGCCCAGGGATGTGTAATGCGCACCCCGACCCCTCCTACTCTTCTGCCTCTTGTCTTCCCCTGTTGGGAAGCACCAAAAGCTGACCCTTAGGTGGCACTTCACAAAATGCACGTGCATTCACTCCTCTCTGGCAAATCTGTGAAGGATATTGAATGCATCCCCATTTTACAGATGCAGAAACTGAGACTCTTAGACACCAAGTCATACTGATAAAAGTCGTTTGATCCCAGCATCCCCAAATCCTAACCTCCTTCCGCACTGCAGTTGCCTTGACTCTTAATGGGGGCAGTTCTGATTCAGTCAGATTCAGGCCCGGTCCTCACCCCATTCCCACAGTGCAGAGATCTTAGCAGGAGGCCCAGGCCAGCCTGTTGCTCCTTTGGACCTGATGTGCTCTCTGAACCCTTAATGGTGGTTTCCTGCCAGTCGTATTAAATATATAGCTTTGATAGGAGTATTCATTCCATTCAGAATTGTTCATGCATCATTTCATTTAAATGCTAAACATTTGAAAAGTAATTCGCTTTCCCCTCTCACTTGGCGTATCACTCATTTCCTCCTTTCTTCTTCCTTAACCTCTGAGTTTCCCCTCTCCTTTGCTTTTCTCTTTCTCCCATTTCTCTGTGAGTGGCAAGAGACCCCGGTTGGTTATTATTCACTGCATACAGTTGGTAAATTGCACGCAGAGTGAATGTCAGCCCATGATGGAAGAGCTGCGGCATCAGCTCCATCTTAATGAGCACCCCCTGCTTCCTGGGGTGGGAGGCACTGAGGAGCCATCCCCGTAGAGTGCCCTTTCGGGGTGGCAGCCCCTCCCTGTGTAGGGTTCCGGGGGACTTGCTTCATTCCTGCCGGCTAGTCATTCACTCCCTGGCACCGAGTGTCGCCTCTGCTTTCATCCCTGCCTCCCGCCCTGCGCGGCGTGGCCGAGCCTCGCTGCACTGGTGACATGGGCAATCGAGCCTGCCACTTCCCAGCTAAAAGCTTTCTTCATGGAAGAAATGGTGTGAGGGATGGAAAAAAAGAGAGAAGGCGGAGAATGAAAGAGCCCTGAAGCGAACAGGTACTTGCCCACCTTCGTCTGTGTGTCCGGGCCTCGCCCCCTCCTCCTGCAAGCGCCAGACCACAGTGCCCCGTGTGAGATCTCTCATGCCACCTTGTCACTTTGAGGGTGGCTGCGTGTGTGTTGGGGTGGAGGGGAGGGCCTGAGGTCTGGATTAGGATTTGTGACAAAGGGAGAGAGAAGAAATCATCTTCTTTCAAAGCCAGACAAGGGACCCACCAGAAAGACAGAAGATATGATTTTGAATTATTGCCTAGGGTGAGCAGGTAGCCAGAAGAACAGTGTAAAGAATAATAAATATTGACACAAACTGCACGCAGGTGGGGGTTGGTTCCCAGTTGCCAGGTGGTGAGATCAGAGCGGACTTCTGAGGCTCAAGCGCTTTCCCTGGCCAACACCTTCCTGGCGCTTGCTTCCCGAGTCCCATCCGCCCTGCGTCACCCCCGACTTCTGACAAGGCATTGATGTCCACACTCTGATATCCAATCCTTTCGTACGGTCCCCTCAGGCTGAACCACCTATGTGGCCATTCATTCATTCATTCATTCCTTGATTCAAAAATACTGCCTTATTCTGCTTTATGCTAATCATCCCTTATTTTTTTTTCTCAAGTTCTGTGCTAAATGCTAGAGATACAAAAATGAAAAGGATACAGTCACTTTCCAGAGGAGTTCATGTTTCCAGCTAAGGAGACAGACAAGAGCCAACAGGGTTTTAAGTGTCACAGTAGAGGTGTCTGTAGGGTCTGGCAGGAGAACAGAAAGGGCCCGGGGTGGGGGTGGTCCAGGGAAATTCGGGAAGGTCTGGGAAATGTCTTTTAATTGAAGGTGATGCTTAAATTGGAGTTTTACAGTGACATGAGGAGAGAAGGGAAGGGTGTCCCAGGCACCCTTCAACATGAGAGTTAATGCATGGAGATGTGAACAAGCGTGACAAATTTGGAAACTGAGGGATACCAGGAGATGAAAGTAAAAATCTATGAAAGATGCAAGCCACAAAGATCATTTTATGTCATGCTGAAGGGGATTAATTTGAACTATATCCTCAGAGCTGCAGGAATCTGCTAAAGAATCTTTAAACAGAGGAGTGACACAGTGAGATTTACATTTTATACAAAAAAATTTCCTGGGAAACGGTAAGCAGAAGTGTTGCTCAGAGCAGTGTGAACTGGTGGCAGAGCTCATTCAGAGTCCTTCCCAATAATCCCGGCCAGAAAAGACAAAGAGGCCTGCGCCAGGGCAGTGGCAGAGAGAGGAGAAGAGGGAGGACTTGGTCAGGGGATTAACTATGGACAGGAGGGTCCACGCTTTCTCTGGGACCAGAGAGAAAGAGGAGAGAAGGCTGCATATTGCTGGGGTGATCATGTCTGTGTGTTTTCCATATTTCTTCAAATAAGCCCAGTTCAATTTTCATCACTGCACCTAACACCAAAGCATTATGAAGATGCTGATTCTTGTAAAACATACTATGGAAGAAATTTGGAGGAGTTTATGTTTGTGTCCTATCAGTTTTATAAGACTCTAAGCTCTTCAAGGGAGGGCATACCACATGTTCATCCATCTATAATGTGCAGTGTTCAGCACACCAGGGACACTTAATAAGTGTTTAATAGTAATAAGATCTGAGCCCCAGGAACATTATTATATTTGTCAGTAATGGAATAACCAGGTTTAGAAGCAGTTTGGCTAAGTTTAAATTTTATAAGAAAATCTCAATTATTGGAACTTTTGAACGCAGTCAAACCTATTCCTGAAATGTAACACAAATGGTTTCTGCTCTTGAGTTTCTTAGGTAAAAATTTTATTTATTTATTTATTTTTATTTTTTTATTTCAGCATATTATGGGGGTAC
>VBSM01002616.1:45143181-45167368 GCA_008086735.1 Cheirogaleus medius
GATAAAGGCCATTCTTACCTGAGATAAGTGATATCTCATTGCAGTTTTGATTTGAAAATTTTAGTCAGCTTAATTGGAGATTGTTTCAAAAAATATGGGAGTGGCACTTCTTTGTTGTTCAATGATCTCTGATGATCAATCTGTCTTTAGAAAACAGAGCTTTTTATAATGATGGTTGATACTTTCTAATTCAAGTCCTTTTTCTCTTTTCTGATATTTATGTAAATCAGAACAGCTGCCATGAGTTGGTCTCTTATTTGCAGCATCCTTTTCTCTCTCCTGTTTATTTGCTTGTCACATTTATCTTTATTACTCACAGATATTCCTACATACCTTAAGGCCGTTTCTTTACCTCTTCCTGAGTCTTTCTAGTGTTCATCCCAATTTAAGGATAAGTAACGTGTCAGATGTTAGGCTGCTGAATGCAATATGCTTTCCCAGTGCACCAAACCATGCAGTACTTTATCTTTTATGATATATCCAGTCAGTACCTCTCCTTTAGACTTCGATAATCCTGATCAGAAAGTTTTACTGGACTTAAGAACAAAGCCCATTATTTTCTGCCCTTTCCTTACATTTGGGCTCTATATCACAAGGACATGTGACACATATCTAGTGGCACTAACCTTAGGATGCTGTTATCACTAACCATTTTAACATGAGCAATAGATTTTGACCTCCCTGTGTTGAATCCAGGCAGTCCTCATCAAAGAAAAGGTCTCATGCATGATAGTCTTCATCTTTATTGACTTCTGTTGTCCTCACAGCCAGTCCTGGGTTCTCACATGGACTTCTACACATGTAAGAAGTAGTAAGTCACCAAGTCAAGTTTAAATGAAGCCCTCTGTAACACACACAGCCTTTCTGGGCTATGGAATTTGGAGCTTCAAAATTTTGCCCTTTGTGCTGTCCTAAGATCACTGGTTTTGATAAGCTTTGGGAAGGCAGAGGAGAGAAGGAAGTATATTTTGTTATTTTGGGGGAGCCTGCCCTTGTCATGGCATATGAGCCAGCAGCCCTTTATACTAGGGGTGGGTGGGGTGGTGTGTCCACGCAATCGCAGGGCTCCTTCTTGTCACTTCCACGACTTACCAAGATTTCTGGATTCCAGTAAAGTGGTCCTTCTCTTCTGGAGCAGTTTAACAGTGTGCTTTGCGTTATGCACTTATCAGACTACTTTGGAATATACCCTCTTCAGTTCTAGGCAATCACTGAACACACTGGTGTGCATCTTGTGAGACGTCTCAAGTGGAGATGACTTGAAACAAGTCATAGAAAAAAACTGTTGAAGGAAGTAGTGTAATTTAACTTGTCGTAGAGAAATTCAGGGCAGGATAAGATACTTGTCTTCAAGTACTTGAAATGCTGTCATAAGGAAGGGGATTAGCATTGTTCTTTGTTTCTTCAAGAATCAGAACTAGGTGCAAAGTAGAGGGGGACAGAGTTCAATTCGTTATGAGGCAGAACTTTAGAGTGTGATAGTTAAGAATTTTTGCTTTGGGGTCAAGTTTCTTGAGCTTAAATCCACTATCTGAAGTTACTAACCGTATCAACTTGGGTAGATTTTTTTAAAAACTCTTCTAATCTTTAGTTTCCTCATCTGTAAAATGGGGATAATATTAGTATCTACTCATTAATTGTTATGGTTATCTGATGACATAAAGCTAATTACATCCTCTTAGCATGATGCACACAGTGATAATGCTGGCAATTGTCACAGTCTAAACTGCCTTAAGATGGTATACATGTCTAACAACAGTTTCCAGGATTTCCTATTATAGCTGAGCACTATAAGTTTTTTTTTTCCAAATATGGAGTTCTTTGGAATACTTGTGTGTGGTTTTCTCATTTTTTTCTTACATGAGAGAGATTGCTGGAGAACTGGAAGGCTTATCTTCCAGAATAATTTAAACAGCATAAATATTCCTGTGATGTTTAGGAAAATGTATACAGTGTAGAATGTCCTGAGTTCAAAATAACTAGAGCATGAGGGGTAGGATGGGTGAGGATGTCATTCTGACCTGGAGAAAAGCTAAATTAGGATTTTTTTAATAATAAAAAAATGCAGTTTTAGTATTTTAAAATATTGTACACATTTTCAACTAAGGAATTCATAGGCAGTAATAAGTAAAATGCCATTCATGTACACTCTTTTTGAGAAAAGGGTGAATTGTTTCATCCTGAATTTTAAGGAACATTAAAATAATTATATCTACAGTTTTCCATTTGTTTAGTCCTTATTCATACCCTTTTTGTTAAAAAAAAAAGAGGCACCAACATACATGTAGCAAAGTACACACATCTCAAGTGCATAGCTGGATGAATTTTGACATATGTATACACTCATATAACTGCCACACAGATAAAGATATAGAACATTTTTAACATTCCAGAGAGTTCCCTCATGCCCCTTTCCAGTCAGTACTACGCCCTGTTATGATATAACCATTATTCAGACTTCTGTCAACCTTATATAAGTTTTACCTGTTCTCGAACTTCATATATGAACCAAGCAGTAGTATTCTTGTGTCTGTAAGCTTTTGCTTAGCATCCTGTCTTTGAGATTCTTTCGTATTGTTGCACATAAGTTTATGCAAAAAGCTTCTTATATCTAAATGGTTTTCCATTTAGAATGAATGGTTGATAAATTCTTGGAAGAAATGTGAGGCTGGGAGGAATCTTACACAGTTTCATGTCTATGTCATTTGTTTTACAAAAGAAGCATCTGACACCAGAAGATATTAAGTAACTTGCATAGTTAACTAATGGCTAAGTAACATGGTATGCTATATCTTCACAAGATAGATCTATTGCAAACATTATTCTCAGTGAGAGTCATGCACATAGTGCCTGAATTATACATAGAAAATGTGCATTATTTAAAATTACAAATTACCATGATAAAAATTAATCCTATTCACTATTGTACTGGCTTCTTGGGCTGTATACACATTTTGACAATGACGTTTTTAGAACAGTTTATTCTGATTGTCCAGATAAGGAAGTCATTATCATCATGCTCATTCGCACAAGGCATCAAGACTTGAAGCCCTGTGTACAACAAAATGGAATTGATTTTCCAGCCTATATTTTAAAAACACACATTCTCTCCCTCTCTCTTATACACATACACACACACACACACACAAACATAAAGGCACACATACACTACCTACAAAAGGCCATGTGAAAACTACATATTTCCTAGGATATAACCATCCATCTCTGTGTCAATTGAGTAATTGTCTCTTCACAACCCTATTGTTCCTGAGACTCAAAAAGTTGTCCTTAGAATTGATTGAATACAGCAATCAATTGAAAAATAAGGAGATGAGAGGAGATGGGAGAGTGGTACAAGAATTGCCCTTCAGTGGTCAGTGCACTTTAAGCTTGGACACTGGAGGACAGGAGGTAAGTCCCTAACAGCCTGTGGATTTGTTTGTAGTCAGGGGCCCAGGTACAAGATGGAATATGTTAAGTGACTGAAGTATATAAAAAAAAAGCCATTCATTTCCGAGAATATGGCAGTGTGGCTGTTTAGCCCAGCCCTCTACTAGAAACACAATGCTGGGTAAAAGTATGCTGTCTAAAAGCATCGAATCGCTGTAAGAAGATGAGGAATTGTGAGGCTGAAATCCAAGAAAGGCACTGGGCGCTCCATTTGCCCAATGGTATTTGCTGGTACTGGAAATTAAGCTGCAGTTTTGATGACCTGGCAGAAGAGGGCAGAGACAAAGTTTGGAACTCAACTCAAGTGGGAAGCCTTTAGGGAAACTCTCCTATATTAAGTTGGAATCTCTGAACCAGAAATAACCTGTGATCACATCTCCAGGCAGTTCTATGGAGAGCTGCCTTGAGACTGAGCAGAAGGGGAATGGGGCTGGAGAAGTGAAAGAGAACCTATCCCTGACAAGTTGCAACCACACTGGCTCTCAGAGCATCAGAATACTTGCAACCTGTATTTGCATAAGTCAGGAACTCTCCAGAAGCGAATTTAGTTTGAGGTGGTTCTGAGTTAGTAGTCCTTTTAAGCACCTGGCAGAAGCAAATGCAAAACTTTAGAGGAAGAGACCTTCATCCTAGACTGTTGGGAACCACCTCCCCTTCTCTTCATTTTCAAAGGTAGTGAGCAATATAGTCAAAGATAATTAGATAACACAACAAAACCTGCAAGAACCAGAAGAAACAACAGAGCACAGAAACTTCAGCAAATTCTTTGACTTTGGAATTATTGGTCATATATTATGAAACAACTACACTTAGCACATTTAAAGAAACAAAAGGGAAACTTAAAAATATCTCCAGGAACCAGGAAAGTATAAAAAGTATTTTAGGAAATTTATAAAAGAACCAACTAGAACTTCTAGGAATAAAAAATAAAATAAAGTAAAGCTCATATGATTGATTTAGCGGCTGATTTGTATATAGCTGAAGAAAGAATTAGTAGACTGGAGGATAGGTCTGAAGAATTACCTAGAAGGCAGCAGACAGAGACCTTTCCCACTGTCTTCCACACATATAATCAGAGTTCCAAGAGTGGTAAGAGATAATAGGCAGAAACAATATATTTGAAGAAATAATACCATAGAATTTTCCATGATCACCTCCTAATGATAAAAAGTTTAATTTATCAGAAATATGTAACAATTTGAATTTGTATATACTTAAAAATGACCTATAAATACCTATTTATCTACCTATATTTATAAATGAACAGATCTATGAGAAGAAGAAATAAAATCTACAGATTTGAAAAGGCATAATATGAATACTCAGAAACATAAATAAATATATTTTAAATTTATACCTCAAAATGGGTTCTACCTTAAAATTATAATATTATAGCAGAGAATCAACTAAATAGAGAATATCTTAAAAGAAGTTACAGAATAACGAAAGATTATTATGAAGAAATGACAAGGCAGACTAACTCCTGACTTCTCATAGCAAGAATAGAAACTAGAAAATAGTAGAAACTTTATGTTCTGAAAGAAAATAACTGGCACTTTAGAATTCTACACCAGTGACAATGTCTTTTAAGAATGAAGTAAAAGTTTAAAAAATTAAGAAAAATAAAAACTAGAATTATCACCAGCAAAGCTTCACTGTAGGATACTCTAATGGTTATCCTGTAGGCAGAATGAGCATGAGCTAAAGATGAATGTCTGAGGTGCAAGGCAGAGTAAGAGCCAGTGAAGTCATGAATCTGTGAGTGACCCTAAATGATTATTAGCCATTTACAGCAGTAACAAAAATGACGAATAGAGATAAAATTAAAAATGGGAAAAGTATATGACAACAAAAATATATGTATAAATTAAGGAGAGAGGTTATAGGGCTAAAGTATCCTAATACACTTGTGTTTTTGAAAGATGGGTAGTGATATTAACTTTAAATGTTGATAAATTAAGTAGACATATTTTAATTTCTAAGATAATTACTAAAACAATACAAACCAAGTGTATAATGTACAGTTAGCAGATTGGAAATAAAAATGAAAAAACTTTCAATCATCCAAAAGTAGGCAAAGAAAGAAAGAGAGTAAAAAAGAAAGAAACAGAGGAGAGGTAGAACAAATAGAAAACACAAAATAAGGTGACACATTTAAGCCCCCTAATTACAGTAACTAAAAATGCTCTAATTAAAAAATAATTATCAGATTGAATTAAAAAATCTAATATGCTGTTTATAAGTGACATATCTAAAACATAAGGATATTGAAAGAGTGAATATAAAAAGTTGGAAAACCATATACCATGTAAACATTAGATAAAATAAGGCTGATGTAACTATATTAATATCAGAAAATAGACTTAAAACAGATGGTCACTTCAATTGATTAAAAGTTTTAGATTATAAACATTTTAGATTATACGAACCTAGTAGCAAACTTCAAAATATATAATATCAAAATTAACAGTTACATAAGGAGAAATAAAAATATTCACAGTTATGATAGGTGATTTTTAAAATATTTCTTTTGGTGATAGAACAGGCTGACAAAATACCACTATGGATATAGAAGATTTGGTTCATATGATCAACAAACTTGACATAACAGATATGTACAGAACACTGTAGTTAAAAGCTACCGAATACATTTTTTTTCAAGCATATAGGAAACGTTTATAAAATTGACTATTTATCAGAACTTAAATCACATCTCAGTGAATTTCAGAGGACTGAAATCAAGGTCAAAAAGACCTGTTCTTATCACAGTGAAGTTTAGCTAGAAATACAAAACAAAAGAACAATTAGAAAATCTCATGTTTGGGATAAATAACTCATGTGTTAAAGAAGAAATCATAATAGAAGTTTAGAAACTATTATAACTACTAGTAGTTTCTAGAAACTATTATAATCGAGCAATAACTAAAATGTTGCATACTGTTATATGTAGGATGCAGATACAATAATCCTTACAGGGAAATTTACGGTTTTTATAGATTATATTTAAAAAAAAAGACTGAAAAATAAACTGGACATCTGTTTCATGAGGTTAGAAGGGGAATAAAATAATCTAAAAAAGCCCAAAAGGAAGAAAATAATCAAGACAAGAGTAGAAATGAAAGAAATTGATGATATATGTTATAAAATATTCACAAAACCTAAAGTTTTTTTTTAAAAAAAAATGTATGCATTTACAAACCTCTGGCAAGGCTGGTCAACAAAAAATGATATAAGGTATAAATGATCTAAGAAATAAAAAAGGGTAGCATTAGAAATGCTGTATGAAAGAAAAAGGTAAGAAACTATAAAAACTTTATGCTGATGAATTTGACAATTTAATTGAAGTAGAAAAATTATTAGAAAATGTAACTCACTGATACTGATTCACAGATAAATGAAAAACTAAAAAATTATGATTATTAAAACATTTAATTGACAGTAAAGTAAATCTTCCTAAAAATAGGTGCCAGCCTTAGTTGTCTTCAGTGGCAAGTGCTGTCAACCATTAAAGAGGAAACGTTTTACTTTTATACTAATTCTTTCAGAGAATTAAAAAAAAAAGACGATAATCTTTAGTTTTTTGTTTTGTGTTTTTTTATGAAACATTATAAACTTAAAGGAAAAGAAATACTATATTTACATATTGGAAGATAGCATTTTAAAACTATTAACTCAGCCCCAAATGATATAAGGTTTAATTTAATCCAAATCAAAATGCAGCACGTTTTATTTTTGGAGAATTTAACAAATAGATTCTAAAATTAACTTGAAATTGCAAACAGCTCAGGGATAGTCAAGACACTCTTGAAAAGAAAGATCAAGATGGAAGAAACTCTCTATCTGCTATCAAGACTCGTTTTAAAGCTTAATATTGTAATATATTTGCAAGGATATACAAATATATCAATGAAATGGAATAAAAAGTTTCTGAAACAGTGCCTCGCTTTCATAGACATTTGATAAATGGTATGAGTGCATGGCAGATTGGTCGGGAAAAGATAGACTTTTTACTGATTAGTTCCAGAAAAATTAGGTATCTGTATAAGAAAAGAAATACATCTCTCACTTCACATCATATATAAAAATCAACTACAGGTGGATTTGAGATATAAATGTGAAAGGTAAAACACTCATGAAGCTAGAGGAATATTTCATGAACTTGCAGCAGGAAAATATTTTTTATGTAAAGCAAAATATTTTGAATGATAAAAGAAAAGTTTGATACATTTAACTATATTAAATTTAAAATCTTTTATTCATCAAATTACCCCATAAAGATAATGAAAAGACAGATCAGAGTGGGAAAACAATTTATAAGTTATATAGCTGACAAAAACTCATATTTAGTATTGTACTGTCCAATATGGTAGCCAGTAGCCACATGTGGCTACTTAAATTTAAATTAATTTAATTTAAAAAGCAATTCTTTACTTTCACTAGCCACATTTCAAAGGCTCAATGGCTAGATGTGGCTACTGGCTACCATATGAGACTTTATAAAGAAATATACATTCAGAATATATACAGTATAGTGTCCCTAACTTATATCCATTTATATCAATATAAAGTATACATAATTTATATAGAAATTGATACATAAATAAGAATAAAAAATATAATTCAATAGTAAAATGGACAAATAGGCCCTTTCCGGAAAAAGATATCTAAATGTCCAATAAACATATGAAAAGATGTTCAGTCTCATTAGGAAGCAAAGGAATACAAATTAAAACCACTGTCAGTTGCCGTTACTTACTCAACTGGTTGGTTAAAACATTGTTTAAACTTGACAGTACTGAATGTTCATGAGAATGTAGAATAAGAACAATATTTCTGCACTGCTTATGGAAGTATAATTGGCTCAATTTGGAAAAATGATTTGGCCTTATCTATTAAATTTGAATGGTAGAGAACTTCATGCGTTATTGTACCAGGGTTCTTGACAAGAATTGACATGGCAGAATAGCCTTAAATTGGAATCAACCCAAAGGTCTTATCTACATTGTAATATAGATAAAGGAGTTGGAGTACAATCATAGAATGGAACAGTATATAACAATTAAGGTAAATGAACCACAGCTGCACCCAACAACGTGGCCAAATCTCAGAAGTGTGTTATAGAGTAAAAGAAGCAAGAGGTGAAATAATATGGACAGTCTGATTCTATTCATGTAATGTTATAAAACAAACAACTAAACATACTAGTTAGAGATGTGTCATTATGTGAACATTATAAAGAAAAGGAAGGAAATGATTATTATAACTCTCACAGGCTGGTGGTTTCCTCCACCGGTGAGAGAGAAGGTTACAACAAGGGAAGGGCACACGGGCATTTTGGGGCAGTTATAATATGCTATTTTTTGATCTGGGTGATAGTTATAGAAGTCTTTGCTTTCAAATTATTTAGAAGAATGTACATAAATGCTTTATTAACTTTTTGTGTATAGGTTCCACAGTAATAAAGGAAGCTGCAAGTTGCTCATATTTTCTTGAGTATATTTAAAAAGAAGTTATAGAGGAAGGATATCTGAGAGTATTCTTGAATTATGCATAGATTCAACAAATAGGGAAAGAGAAAGATCATCCTAGAATGGGAACATCTTGAAAACAGAATGGAGGTGGTAAAATATGTCTGTTTGGGTTCTGTGGATCTCATATGGGTACCCTGTAGAGGACTTGGTGGGAAATAAGCCTATTACATAGGGGAAGGATATATCTTGTGAGATCCTCATAGACTTGAAGACTGTTGTGAAATTATTCTTTAATTAAAATTTTTTTTTTGTATGTACATTGTCTTCTATAAAGCACATCTGTGGATTTCTTGAAAGAAAGCATGGCCACAGTTATGTCTCCATAGGTTTTAGCATCAGACAAAATAAGAAAAAGTTTTCAACATCTTAACATGCTCTTCTTTGTTGATATAACCTAACAGGAAGTGGATTGGTGGCAATTTCTCCTTTTGACTTATTTCATTACAAATGAATCATTTGATTTAACTTACCATTTTGACATAGAAAAAAAATCAAATCTAATAGTTATGGATTCCTTAATGTGTGTCTGGCACTTTTAGCACTATTCCAAGTGGCTAGCAAAAATGCTTGGGGCAAAAGGAGGCAACACCCCTCTGGACATTCCTGCCTATTTTCATTTTCGTGTGGATTGAACATGGCTTATGTAAGGCACCTCCCCAACTGTCTTGCAACTAAACACTCTTCAACTTGGCACTGACCCACTTAACTTTTGCCAGATCATAGTGTCATGTCTTATTGCTGTTGAACATTGAACATTATCTAGTCTTTGTTTTTGAAAGGGGTGTTAAAGAAGCTACCTTTTTTTTTTTTTTGGCTTTGAAAGAGTAGGGGCCGTGCACAAGTGAGTTAGTCTCATATATTAATTTAACTAATATAGTCTTGATTCCAGCATCCAAATCTTCTATAATGTGTTTTGGGTCGAGTAAAGTATTGTAGAATTCTAAATATGCCTCTACTTTATAAGCTAGAGTGATCTGAATTATTGGCTTCTCTGAATTTTAAGTTTTCTTATCTGTAAGATGAGGAAAATAATTCTTACATAAACGGAGCACAGTATCTGACAAAACATAATTCTCACTAAGTGGCAGTGGTAGTAGTTGTAATAGTAGTAGTCGTTGCAACAGTTACTGTTATTATTTGCACTAAGAAAATGTGCCAGGAAATGTGTTAGGCAGGCAAGGAAGGACCACATGTGTGTTCTGCCTCTTGCTTCTCCCACATCTAGTAAGCAGGATGATCTATCCGGCCACATAGTGGCCAAACCATGGCAACAAAGAGAAATGCTTCCTCCCTGTGGTTAAAAGCACCAGTCTGGAAATCAGGCAAGCCTGGGTTCAGATCCTTACTGTGCCATTTATTAGCAGTGGTCTTTGACTAGTAACTTATCTCTGTAAAGTTTTGATTATCAAATGCAATTATATGTACAAATAGCAATGCATAGTGGCTTGCACATAATTAAGTGTTCAATAAATGGCATTATTATTTCCCCTAGTTCTGTTAATCAAGAATATAAGAAGCTAGATAGAAATAATGACTTGGAAAAACCCTCTGTGTCCATATCAGACCCTAGTGGCTCCCATTTGCAGCCTATGGATTTGGTTAGCTCAGAAAGGAGAGAAACGGAGTAACACGCTCGACCCCCATGTATACTCACTGTCTTTTCTATCTCTCTTTTTCTCTTCATTAACAACAAACCTTGTTGGTAGAGCCAGTGCTGGTTACGGCAGCCCTTTCTTTATTATGAAGATAGTAGTGGTTGGTGAAAGGTGGAAGGGTAGAAAATAAGGACCAAGTTATTAAGATAATTCAGGCCCAGGACGTAATTCCCCACTAGGACTAATTCATTGAGTCATACTCAGTTATTACTTTCCCAATAAAAACATGCTTTCATTATATATCTATTATCTATTGATCATTATCTAAACATCTATCCATTCATCCATCTGTTTTGCTTTATTGATTTAATATTAAAACTGGTGTTTAAAGACCCATAGGCTGTTATTTCTGGAAAGAACCTTGAAGATTACTTACTTAGTACAACATCCTTATTTTCTAGAGGGGGTTATCCAAGGCCTAGAGAAATAAATGTTTTGCCTGAGATCTCATAGCTAGTTACTTCCAAGAGTCCAAAGGCTCTAGACTCAGCGGGAGAGTCCAAATTTTATAGAGACTGAAAATAGAATTAGAATGCAAAAAGACTTCAGAAGACCTTTCTTGGGAGATGGTAGGTAAGGAGGTTAATATTTTAATCTGCGCTCTTGTCGAATAGGGAAGATTTGGGAGTCTCTTAGCTGTTGCTCTTTTGTGCTCTGTGCCACACAGGAGTGTTTCTCTCCTGGTTGCATGCTCATTGGTAGCTTCTGGCTTTGCTAGTGCAGTGAGGGCAGGGCCGGGGAGTCTTATTTAGAGTGTGCTGAAGGAGTAGGTGAGGGAGTGATTTGGCCTGGTCCTGCAGGGTGGCTCTAGCCCTGCCGGGGCCCTGGGCTCCCTGCATGAGAGAAGAGGCACCAGTGAGGCTGACAGAAGTGAGAAGCTCTCAGGAAATATGCTCAGTCAGTGAGAAACATTAGGCTCTTCCCTAGTTCTTGTCCATTTCTCAGAGAGTTGGGAGAAGAAGGGGAGGCGGCGGGATGATGCTTCCTTTTAGGGCAATTGAAAGGGAGAGGGAAGGAAGGAGAAATTTAGATGTTCGCAATATTTTAAGTAACATCCTCATCATCATAATCATTATCATAGTTAGTATCTGTCATAGGGGCAGATGTTCCAGGCACTTTACATGCATTATCTCATTTAATTCTTGCAAGAGTTCTGCAAGGTAGGGATTATTATCTTCATTTTACAGAAGAGAAAACAGTGGCTCAGAAAGTTTAAACAGCTTACTCAAGGTCACCCAGCTAGTATATGTCAAAGCCACTCTAGTTCTGTCTACAGTCCTTGCTGGGTAGCAAACTATGTGGTATGTAATTAACTTGTTCATAAAGTGATAATAGTCTTTATGTTGAGAGACCCAAAGGTCCCCTAAGTCCCCCAACACATTTTGTATTCTGGACTTTTCTTTTTCAAGGACTTTATTTGTCCACAGAGCCACGAGATCACCATGTAAGTATAGTAAAATAAGGGAATGGAGTTTTTTAGAATGACTTACCGAGATCGTTGCCATGTAGTCGTACCTTATATTCGTTTTGGAGACGTGCTTCAAATTTTACAAACACTGTAGCCTTAATGATTGCTCTCTTAAATTGTCCATATTTTCATAATTTTGTTTGGATTCGTTGCATGCCATCGCTGGCCAGTGGTGATACTGCAGAGCTTCTGAAGGACTAACCCCATTGCTTTGCTCTTTTCATCGGACACACTATCCTCTTCTTTTTAATTTTTAAAATTTTTTTTATTTCAGCATATTATGAGGGTACAAATGTTAAGGTTACATATATTGCCCATGCCCCCCCTCCCCCCTCGAGTCAGAGCTTCAAGCGTGCCCATTCTATTCCAAATGTCTGCCTTGATCTTTAATTACAATCCCCCGTGGACTTGTCATAGCGAACTCATCCTGCACCTTAGCTTTTGTCAGCTCTGCACTCCGGTCCCCATCTTCCTCACTATTACTCATTTCCCCTGGCACGATCCTGCTGTTCTCGGCGCCAAGTTTATTGCCAGTTAAAGGAACCTCCTTAGGGGTAGGGCCTTGTGTTGTACTTCACCTCTCCTCTGAAATCATTCCATGATCCTCTGTTTGCGTACTTTATTTTCTGTTTTATTATCAACATTGAGTTTCTATATGTAGGCAATATTTGCATAGTGAATTTGCCTAAATAGTATGTAGTAAATAGATGTAATATAAAATATATGTAGCATACTAGAATATGCACACATACATTTGGTAAAAGCCCGTTGGATATAAAGGGATTTTAGTTGTTTTGCAGAGTGGTTTAAGTCTTGACTTGGTCAACCTCTGCTACATACCCTGATGAACAGGCACAAGGACTCTTAAGGCAATAGACACCTCCTTAGACCTCAAAGTTAGAGGAACCGACATAGCATGAAAAGGTCTGAAGATCTACATTCAAAACTTTTTCTAAAGCCCTGAGATAATAAGTCACCTTGAAAAACTTTGCATATGCTAATCACAGCAAGCAGGAGTCACAAAGCAGGAGATAGCTAGCCTCATGTTGTACAAGAACAGTAAAATATTTATTATCTGGAGAGTTCAGTGTACATTATTAACTCGTTTTTCTGTCATTTCTCAAGAACTTCTGAAATTCTTGGCCTTTCAAAAACTTTGGAAAGAGCTGTTTTGATCTAAAGCACCAAAAAAACAGACACTGCTTTAGCCTCTACTTTCAGTTTATTCTGCTAATTGAGATATTAATGACCATCTGGGACAGTGACACACATATTTAAGGGCTCAGCCACACACTTCCAACAGCTTTTCAAGTCTCTTTAATGAAAGAACGTACAAAAATAGCTAAAGTGAAAGTGATCATTTCCTTGGTAGGGTAAGAGTCGGGTGTTACTACAACTTTATTTCAACTTTCCAGTTTGTTACCGTCATAGCTCTGGGTGTAAACATGGCAATATAAATTAGTGGAAAACCTCCAAACTGGCTTTGCCACTGGCCAGCCAAATGATCCTGAGTTTTTGATCCTCATAATTTCTTTGGGCCTCAGTTTCTTCATCTGGTGAGGGAGGGGTTTAACCTGCATCAAACCATCCAACTCTTAGTTGCTTTCATATTCTTGAGTATGTGTTTACACAAGGTGTGCACATTCACAAAAATTACCCCGAGTACACGTGCCTTTCTATGCACACACAAGAGTATAGCACTTTAAATAAACTTGATAACTCAAAATTAGATCATGACTCTCACTTTACAGAAGTGATTCTTCCCAAAATGATTCATTATGTGATTCCTTTAAGTCGGGACTAGGAAATATGTGACCCTAGACAGATTTATGCACTTAACTCAAATTTATCCGGCCAATGGGGTAAATATTTCATATGCTTGTAATTGCTAAATCACAACATGGCCTTAAAAAATCTAGTGGCATTACCTAAAAGAGAAAAGGAAGAGGCTGATAGTCCATTCATCTGTTTCTCTTCCTCATTTCATTTTTATTCTTCCTCCCTTTTCTATCTTTTTTTAGTTAAATGACTGGTATAAATACTTGAGCCTATATATAACGTATAACTTTAATACTTTTTTTTTCTGTTATGAAAGTAACATGCTTATTGTGGAATATTTGGAAAAAAATACGAAGGTTGGCAGAAAGACAAAAAGTCACTCAAATTCCAACGAAGACAATTGCTGTTAACATTTGGTTATTTCCTTCTAGCATTTTTCTATGCATTTTTAAATAGATGGAATCACACTATTTTTTGGTGCTGTTATTTTGATTTAACATCACAGCATAAGAATTTTTCTATGTTATTGAAAACTCTTGGTAAACATAATTTTTAAGGCTATTTAGCATTGTGTCATAAAGCTACAGCATAATTTACTTAACCACCTTCTTACTGTCGGCCATTTAATTACTTTCAATTTTTCACTGTTATAAATGATGCTGCAGTGAGCGTTTTGGTGTATAAAGCTTTTCTGTCTGTATTTTATATTATTTCTGTAGGAAAGATTCCCAGAAATTGAATTACAGGGTCAAAGGTCTGAACATTTTTAAGGCTCTTGATCCATAATGCCAAATGGCTTTTCCAAAATGGTGTGTATCAATTTATATTCCCTGTAGCAGTATGTGAGTGTGCAGTGTTTTCTCCGTGTCCTTGGCTACTCCCCTCTAAAATCTGAATAAAAAATCTTTATGATTTGGTAGGTAAAAATTATACTCCATTGTGTTAATTTTTATTTCCTTAATTTCAAATAATATTGAACAATTTTTCCATGTTTATTAAGTGTCTGTAGTCTTTCTTTTCTGAATTTTCTGTTCATATCTACAATATATTTTAAATTTAAATTAAATTCTTTGTCATCAGTTTATAAATCAGATAAATGCAGGCCCCTTCTTTTAAGAATGTCATGTTAACACCTTTCGTACCGCATAGAAATCTCTAAGACATACGCCAGGGACCACACGTTTTTGTGCAAACTGCATGTTATTTAAATCATCATAACTACAGTGAAAAACGAGAAAACTCGTGAGCAGTCCTTAACAGATGACGCTCGAAACAGGAGAAAACTCGTGAGCGGTCCTTAAGGTGTTAAGTTGCCTTTTTTTTGGTTCTTGGTTGATTTTTTTTGTATTGGTCATTAATTCCTCAAAATCATAGCTTTAAATAGTAAGCTATGTGCTTCTGAGTAGATATTTCAAATATCTGTGGAATAAATTTATAGAATTGAATTTTATGTGTAGATTTTCAGGCACATATCTATTAAATAAAATGAGATACAGTCATGCATATCTTTTCACAGATTTCCAGGTAGCTGATGTAGTGGAGTCTATAATCTTATTAAATTTTTGTAGGTTGGCATTAGTTAATAATGATTAAACAAAGAATTTAATGAATGGTTATTATCTAATATTTTGGTATATTTCTTCCTACCTTGATTTTATGGATTATTTGATTTGAAATCACAATTTTTTCATGTTGTTCTTTTCATTTGACATCTCAATTTAAGGATTACTCTATATTATTAAAAACTTTTTTGTAAATATCACTTTTAACGGTTTCTCCTTCCCTCTTTCCTCCACCATCTGTCTTCTGCATCATTTTTCACCAGCACAGAAAAAACAGGAACACATGCTTCTTCAGTAGTTAGCCATATGATTGGAAATCAATGTGTATACAAGCCCTGTGAATATTTTATAGATAACAGTGGTGAAATAGAGTGTGTTTGCTATTTTAAAATATGGCTGTTTAGATGTAATTCAAAAGCTGTTCAAAACAATTTAATCAACTGTATTTGTACAAAAGCACTTAGATATGGGCCAAGTGCTAGTTGTTGATCAATATTGATCAATTCAATTTGAATATTGAACATCTAGAACCAAATGAATGATTCTCAAGGGATGGGGGGATGTTTTTGATAAGGTCATAACTCAACTCCGACTCCAGGTTCTCATCCCTGATGACTGCTACTCTGAGCTTCGAATCCACTAGTTCCATGAAAGAAAATGCCCTTTCAAGGGAGTCAAGTGAATTAGCCTGTAGAACAAGTTTAGGATTCTTTCTCTAAAATGTCAGCAATATTGTATCTTCCTGGGATGCTAACTTGATAACCTCTAATTTCCCAGAATCCTCAAAAGAACTATATGATTTATGCGGGCCCCAGTTGGCCCTTGGGATTCTTGCTGGAAGCTTAGGCCCCTACCATAGACCACAGGCTTTTGAGAGTGTTTTGAATTTACAGGGAGAAGTATCTTTGTCCAAGGTGGCAGTCTCTGCCTTCCTCTACCACTTCTGCAAAGCTAAGGGTGGAAGTAAATTGTTGGAGATTAGAGAGAATGGGAGATTAGCTTCATTCTGGCCTGGGCACTGTTTCTGTTTACAGTGCTCAGGGATCTTGGGTATGCCAGCTCCCTGGATCACTTAGGAGATCTCATTTATTCCATTCCCAACATGAGGAGGATAAATCTAGCCTGTGTAATATTTTATTATGAGAATTTGAAATAGCTTTTAAAAATAATATTCTTTATAAAGGGACTAGGGCTAGAAAACCATGAGGATGTTATATTGAATTTGATGTATAAGCATAAAATACAAATTAGAACTGGGCCAATGGGAGATGGAACTTCTGATTTCTTTCTTCACATCTGCCATTATAGCCCTGAACGAAAAACCTTCTCTGAGAGTTAATTTAAGGATCTCACCTTGGTTCTTTGGGACAGTTGTGTTTAACCTGTGAAATTTCAATTCATTTCACTTCAGCAATTATTTATTCATGAGTCACTAGGATGATTTCTTTGAATCTAGCCTCTATCATTTATTAACTATAAAATCTTGGGCAAGTATGGTTGTCCTGAGGATCAAATGACATGCTCTGGGGTGAGTGCTGAGTGTGGTGCCTGATGCAAAATAAGTGCTAAGTGAATATTAGTTGCTGTCATTATTTTTATTAGATTGTATGCTTCTAAAGGACAAGGTTTGTCTTATGTTTATATTTCTGATGACTTAGAATAATGCCCTGTACATAGCAGGTAAATAATTGTTGAATTTGATTAGTTTCTTCAGTAGCTTTTCCTGGGTCTGAGCACCTCTTGGGCTCCCTACAGCTTTAGTGGTGGTGATGGTGATGATGATGGTGGTGATTCAGGCAGCATTTGCAAGACACATGGAGCTCACTATGCTGAGGCTAAATAGAGGATTCAGTTTTGCAGTTGCCAGTCTGACACCTTTTACCAGCACCATTGTAAATTTCACTTTAACAAGATTTGTAAACTGCATTTTTTTTCTTTAGAAAGATTATGTGGCCACGTCTGTATAGTAGGTGAGAACATTTAAATTTAGAATTAATAAGGAGACTGTCAGATTCCATGAGGTTAAGAATAAAATTCCAAATTGGCAGTGAAGTAGTGTGAACCTTCTTGCATTTGTAGCACACCTATCGAAAGGCACCAAATAATGCCTTAGAATGACCATTATAGGTTTAAATGAAATTCAGTGGAGCCTGTAATTTTCTCCCGGCTTTGAAGCTTAGTGAAGTTACAAGCTGGTCAGAACCTTGGAGGGAGGAGGGGGAGAGCACTGATGCAGGGGGATGCATGAAAGATGCTCTTCCTTCTTGAATAGGAATCACAGTCCCATTAAAAGAAAAACGCCAGAGTCTTGGCAGAAAACACAGATTTGCATATTATTGACATGCATTTGCATATTGAGTTCAAGAGGCTCTATCTTCAAGTATGTAAAATAAATAGTGTAATCTGCTGCAATTGTGTTCCAATCCAGTATCCAGGGCATTGCACAAATGAAATACATAACATATTTAAAAATCACATTCTAGAAGACGAATGATGGCAATCAGCTGAAGGTAGCTGTGCATCAGTAATACCGAGAGAGCAGAGATTGTCTGGCTTGGCTAGGATGTAAGATGAGAAAAGCCACTGCCTCGAGTGTCCTCACCTGCAGAGGAAGACTGCTCAGACAGGTCCCTGACCCACTGGAGTTTTCAGCTTCAGAGTCATGGTGCCCAGGGCACTGTCTCTCTCCCAAGATGGGAGAGACTGCCTTCTCTGAAATCCTAACAAGGCTGGGCAGGAGTCACACTGTTTATGGGCTCTTCCATGTTTGATCCTTGAGATCTAAACACCTATGCTTGTTCGTGGGCCAGCAAAGAGATGAGGGATGATGTGGGGTAAATATACAATACCATAATATTGACAAGCCTTTGTAAAGCACCCCCTTTTGCTCAATAAACATATACACTAAGTAAAAATAGTGTTGGGGCAGTGGTGGTGCCAACCCTCCAGTCAGGCCAGACTGTCAGATTTCGAGCCCTTTAGGCTTTGTAGTTTACAAATCCCCAGTAAGGCTTTCAGAAGCTATCAAGCCAGTAGGAAATTCTGCGTTTAGGAGTCCCTGATATAGTTTGCTTTCTAGAGGGGCTAGGTAGGTGGCCAAACTTCGCAGGATATTAAAACGGGAAGGAACAGACTGGTGAGGTCAAGAGAAACTTCCTGGTGGAGGCCAGTGATGCACTGGTTGTAGGAGTAGCAAGACATCCAGGGAAGAAGAACACACATTCTTCATCTGTGTTGAAACAGTGTCCTCAATGTTTAAAGTCCATGAAGCAAGGTGGGCCAGCCCAGCAGGGGCTGAAGGGGAGGCTGCCGTCTGGTGGGCAGCAGGTCTCGGATCCTCCCAGCATGGGGAGGACAGATTAGGGCAGGAAGACCCTTTTCAGTCCCCCTGAACTGGAGGGTCCCAGCTTATAGCCTTGATCAGGCTTTGCTTACAAGCCTAGAAATGATCAAGTCTTCTGAGCAGAGTGACGGCAGAATGACAGTAACTGATGGGGAGGTTTGTTCCTTAGTTGTATATCCCTGTACCTGTTTCCACTGGGCACTTTAGCCTACTGGGCTCAGATCTACTTGGGGGAAGTACACTTCTTTCTGTCATTTGAATGAAAGACAGGTATATGCTAATTTTACCAGTGTAAAAATCCATCCTTGGTGCCATTCCATAAGAGCTAGGAGATTGAGAACACAACAATTTGGGAAAAAATGGGTTTGGCATGGTCTTGGGGAGCAGAAATACTTTACTGCTCTTTGCATTCTTGCTCTCACATGCCAGCCTCTCTCTTCATTTTTAGGTAAGTCACTTAACCTCTTGCTCTTGGTTTGTCCATTTACAAAATGGGTGTTTAATACATGCATACCTTGCAGAGATTTTGTGAAAATTAATTAGGTAAAGGTTATAAAGTAGTTGGAAGATGAAGCACTAAATGTTATTAAGTTGGGTAATTATACTGTGCTTACCTAAAATTCCCTCAGCAGACTCAGATATAAAAGCATTTTTTATGCCCCTATCTCAAGCTTAATAGGTAGATAGTAATTTTATTTTTCTGTGCCTAGATGTGTAATGTATGGTCACGTGCAACTGCATAATGACATTTTGGTCAACAACAGACAACATATATGATGGTGGTCCCTTAAGAGTATAATGGAGCAGAAAAATTCCTATTGTCTAGTGACATATTGGTGATCTTGCACCTGGGTAGAACTAGGCTGTTGTGTTTGTGGCTTAGTTTTTAACAAAAATGTTTAAAAAGCAAAAAAACCCACAATGTTTTAAAATAGAAAAAATCTTATAGAATAAGGCTATAAAGAAAGAAAATATATTTTTTTTGTGTGCAGCAGTATTACAAAAGACTCAAAAAGTTTTAAAAAACCCCAAATTTCTAAAGTAAAAATGTTACAATAAGCTAAGGTTGATTTATTATTGAACAAAAAATTTTTTTATAAGTTTAGTATAGCCTAAGCGTACAGTGTTTATGAAGTCTACAGTAGCATACAGTAATATCCTCAGCCTTCACATTCACTCACTCACTGACTCAACCCAGAGCAACTTCCAGTCCTGCAAGCTCCATTCATAGTAAGTACCCTATGCAGGTAGACCATTTTTTTCTTTTATACTATATTTTTACTGCACCTTTTCTATGTCTAGATAGTTTTAGATACACAAATACTTACTAAAGAGCTTCAGTTGCCTGCAGTATTCAGTACAAGGCTGTTGAGATTTGCAGCCTGGTAGTAATAGGCCGTACCATATAGCCTAGGTGTGTGGTAGGCTATACCATCTAGGTTTGTGTAAGTACACTGATGTTTGCATGGTGACAAAATTGTCTAACTCATTTCTCAGGATGTATCCTCGTCAAGCAATGCATGACTGTGTATTGATTTTTGGGTTTAATGTGACTGTCTCTTTGTCTCTTTTTAACATTCCATCTATTCCACTAATTCCCTTTTCCTCTCTCCTTTCTCTGCCTTCTCTTTCCAATACCAATTCATTGTTTGCTCAACTGACTTGGAATTGGGACAAAGGAGCCAACAGGCTTGTAGAAGTAGATGAAGATGGACTGTGTTCTGCGTCAGTCCTGGGGCTAAGTCCATGGCCACTGAGACAGAGCCATTGTCACCATACATTTGAGGACATGACATAGTTTTCCTCATATTTCAGAGGGAAGGTGCTATATAAATGTAATAACTGGCCACAAATCAAGCTTTATAAGTAAATGCTAAGAGCTCCTGGCCCACAGAAGCACTTATTGGCCCTCTCTTCTCTTTGAGATTGCTCCAAAGAAATAAAATATATGAGATCCACAAACCCCCAGCCTTCATTACTCACTTTCCATAATTATTACTTGTCCTGGATGAGTGGGTAAGTGTAAGTAAGACTGAAATAAATCCCCAAAGTATTCTGAAAGCAGGTCACTTTGACTAAGAATTGATTCATTCTTTTAGGAGTTTGGATTTCTTTTCTTTTCTTTTCCTACTTCCTTTTATACTTTCTTTTGCTGATCTTTTTGTATGTGTTCTCTTGAGTTCTTTGCCTTGTTCTACCACCCCTACATGTTGTTAGTGTTTTGGTTTTTTTTTTTTTTTTTTTTACTTGTGAAGATAGAGAAAACATTTTTTTCCCTACAAGGATTTTTCTATATTTAATTATGAAGATATTGAAAAAATATCAGTGTTTTATTTTATAAAAATTAATTGAGTTGCATTTACATTTAAAATATACTTTATGTACATATTACACATTAATAAATTTTTTTAAAAAGTCATTTACATTATTCATATTTTTATATTTTTTAAAATTTATGTTTTTGTTTCTTCTGTATCATTGAAATTTCTTTCTAAAGCATTTTGACTTATTTTTGTAGTTATATTCTGGCTTGAAATTTAATTTGTTTTCCTGTGCTGGCATCTGAGAGGATATATAGGGTAGTGATTAAAAGCATGGATGCTAGAGATAACTGCCTAGGTTTGTATCCCCACTCCTTCATTTAGTAGCTGTGCAACCTTGGGTTAGTTACTTAACCTTTCTGTACCATCTGTTAAATGGGGCCAATAATAGCATCTATCCTGTAGTGTTGTGTGAAGATTAAGTGAATTGTTACATATAAAGCACTTGGAGTGTGCACATCACGTAATGAGTACCATGTAAGTGTTTATGAGTGAGGATTCATTCTGTGGACCTTGACTGTGGAACTTGCAGACTCTAGACATTGGGTTGAGAAATACTGAAGTCCCTGGAACTTGCTTGGGCTAGGAGGTTATTATAGAGTAAGTATGTGGCCCACAAGAGGAACCTGGGCAGGGGTTGGGGAGAGTATTGAAGAGCTTGTAGAGTCCAGGCAGCTTTCTCCTTGTCTCCTTCCCCCAACTGGCTGTGGGATCTCTTGATGTGTTGTCTCAGCTTCTCAGACGGTGCCCACCTCTGTCTCTCTCTGCACCTGGCCCTTCCTGCTTGCTCATCAACACTTCTCTGCTCAAAATCCTCCACCCCAAATGATAGCCTCAGCCCGCCTGTCTCTTTAGCCTTGGCAGTCCCTTGCCCCCAGCTAACTTATTTAGCTTCTCTGCATTCACATTCCAGTTTCCCAATAGGCTGAGCTGGGTCAAGCACCCAGCCCTAGTCCAAAGCCAGAGCAAGTGGGGTGACGTGGAGCTGTGGGGGCAGGTGATATATAGCGAGCTTCTTCTGAGGCAGCTTCCACATGACCTGTACGAGCCATGGCTTTTCAAATTTTTTTTATTGACATATACGGTATGAGATGCATTTAACATAAAACAAGCACATATACCTACAAATACAAAACTGAAAACAACCTGTTTACCCTTATAGCATGACATGGACTGACCTGTTCTCTTCCATTCCATTAAAAAAAGCTAGTTGTGACCCTAGTTTGAAAAACACTGCTCTGAGACTTGCACTGGTGGATTGGGGAAGGGGAACAACTGGCTTTACTGCACTGTTCTGATCAGGGCTTCTCTATCTTTAGCGCACAACAGTAGCACTTGTGAAAAATGCTGATTCCCAAATTTCATCTCCAGAGGTTCTGCATCACCTGGTCTGGGTCAGGCCTGGGTATTGGCCGATTTTGCCAAGTGCTCAGGTGTTTCTGATGCAGGCTGCTTGCAGATCTTATTTTGAGAAACACTGCATTAGATACGTGATCTCTACTAAGCTATATACCTTTACCTCCTTTATTTCCCTCTATGCATGAATGCTCCGTCTTATGAGCAAGTTGTATTCCTAAAGTCAGTTTCTGAGATTTTTATTTAAACCTTCGGGATACCACTTCTTCTAGGAATGTTGGGAGGTTCTTACCAACACATAGAAGCCTAGTTAAGCTTTCCTGTAGGTCCTGTGACCAGTGCCCCCCCACGCCCCACGCTGGCAGCACCGGGTGGGGTGAAGTGAGATCACGACAAGGGGCAGAGACGGGGGCCCCCGCAGCGGAAGAACACTTACGTGGAGGGCGAAGTAGACATGAAGGAAGAAAGAGGGAAAATTCTCACATTAATGGGGAGAAAATATTAGTTTTGGGGGTTTTCTAACTACACCCAGCTAGACAGGAAGATGTCTTAGGAATATGTGCTGTACTTGTGCTCTCAATCTAGAGAGGGATTTCATTCATTTAGTTGACACTTAAGTCAGTTTTTTGGCCCTGACCGTTCTTTTTCTGTGGTTTAGTATTTGTCTTTCATTGTCTACAGGAGTTTCTACGATGTTATATATTGCTGACACTTGGAAATTGATAAAAGAACTTATTTTCTAAATTGTTTCCCATCACTGGATTCTCCTTCCCCAGGTTTTGGTGTAGGCAACAATTTTAATACAATTCTAGTCTCTTACCTCCTCCACATCTTACTGCGTTTTACTCTTCATCAATTTCAGATCTATTGTCTCCTCTCTAGCAACTTTTTTTTAATGACTGATTATCTTCTACATAAATAGCGATAACCTCCTTGGGGGGCTTCTTACTTTCTGTGATCCTTCAGTCAACCCCACAAACTCTAACTAAAGTAACCCACTACATATGCTAATTTATATGTACCACTCCCTTCTTCTCTAGTCTCTATTTTATAAGCAGCCAAGCTCATAGAAGGAACGTTGAAGTAAGGGTGTAAAAAAATATTTAATATAAAGGAAACAGATGAAAAAAATCTATATACACATACATACATTCATGATTTTTAAAATTTTATCAAACTAGAAATAGAAAGGAACTTTCTCAACCTGACAAAGGTATAAAAACCCTACAGGCAATATCCTATTTAATGCTGAAAGACTGAATGCTCTATGCCTAAGATAAAAAACAAGACAAAGATGTTCCTTATTATAAGTTCTGTAAAAAAATGTATTGGAGGTCCTAGCCAGTGTTATTGGACTAAAAAAAGGAGTGAAATGAGGGGAAAAAAAAGCTATCATTATTCACAGGCAACATGATTGTTTATGTAGAAAACAGCAAAGAATATACAAAAACAACAGCTAAAAAGACTGTTAGTTGAATAAGGTTATAGGATATCAGGTTAATACAAAAATTAAGTGTATTTTTATATACTATAATGAACAAATAGAAATTTAAATTTAAGAAATAAATTTATAATAACATCAAAAATGATATTCTTAGGGATAGAGTTGATAAAATATCTGACTCAATATTGTTAAGATGTCCATTCTTCCAAACAATAAATGTTGGTGTGGATGTGGAGAGATAGGAACACTCCTACATTTCTGGTGGGACTGCAAACTAG
>VBSM01002616.1:45167468-45201275 GCA_008086735.1 Cheirogaleus medius
AATATACATAACCGTAATATTTGTACCCCCATAATATGCTGAAAAAAAAAAAGATGTCCATTCTTCTTAATTTTTTGTACAGAAACTCAATCAAAATCCCTGTAGGCTTTTTTGTAGAAATTGATGGCTGATTCTAAAATTTATATGGAAAAGCAAAAAAGCCAAAGCAATTCCAGAATTTAAAAAAGTTGCAAGACATGCACTGCCTGATTGTAAGACTATAAGGCAATAGTAATGAAGACAGTGTGGTGATGTCATAAGAGAGTCCACAAGTAGACCCACAAACATATTGTCAATTGGTTTTTCACAAAGGTGGCAGAGGAAAGATAGTCTTTGCAATAAATGGTGCTTAAATAATTGTACATCCATATGTAAAACTCATATAAACACAAATGAACCTTGACTCATACCCTTGGACCATGTAAAAAATTAACTTATTAATTTAAAATGTGTCATAGAACCATAACCAAAACATTCTGAAACCAAAAATCTTTTAGAAGAAAACAGGAGAAAATCTTTATGTCTTTGGTTTAGGCAGAGATTTCCTAGATATACAATGAGCATGAACCATAAAAGAAAAAAATGATAAATTACATTTCCTAAAAAATAAAACCTTCTCTTTTTTTGAAAGACACTGTTAAGAAAATGATAAGATAAGCCACAGAATGGGAGAAAATATTTATAAAACATATATCTAATATAAATGACTTATGTCTAGAATATACGAAGAACCCTCACAACTCAATAGTAAGATAAAAAAATCCAGTTAAAAAGCGGACAGAAGACATGAACAGCCACTTAACTAAAGCAGAGATAAGATGATAAATAAGCACTTGAAAAGATCCTCAGTATCATTAGTTGGCAAAAAATTCAACTCAAAACCATGAGATACCACTAAGCACTCAGTAAAATGGATAAAATTTAGGGAGGCAGGTAGGAATGAAGGAAGGAAAGAAAACTCACAGGACCTTGGAGAACATTGGTTAGTAAGACTGCTGATAAGAATGTAGAGAAACTGCTGATAGGGATACAAAATGGTATAGCCACTTTTTGGAAGAGTTTGGCAATTTCATATAAAGTTAAGAATACTCTAACCAGTAACCCAGCAGTCCCACTGCCTGGTACCTACTTAAGAAAAATAAAAACATATATCCATAGTAAGAATTGTACATGGATGTGATAGCAGCTTTATTCATGATCACCAAAAGTAGAAACACCCTAAATGTCCATCAATAGTGAATCAATAAACACATCGTGGTACATCCATACAAAAAATGTTAGCAATAAAAAGGATGAAGTTCTGATACGTACAACAATATTGAGGAATGTCAAAAGCTATGTTGTCAAGCAAAGGAAGTGAGACACAAAAGGCTGCATACAGTATTATTCCATTTATAGAATGTTCTGGAAAAGGCAAAATTATAGGGAAAGAAATCAGATCAGTGATTGTCAGGGGCAAGAGAGGGCTAAGAGATTGATTATAAAGGAACACAGGGAACTTTTTGGGGTGATTAAAATATTCTATATCTTGATTATGGTGGTGGTTACATACTCTATACATTTTTCAAAAACTTATAGGACTGTAAACCTAAAAGAATAAATTTTAATGCACACAAATTATGCTTCAGTAAACTGGACGTAAAAACAAGATTTTTGCATTTTTTAAGTCTACATGCTGATGTATGCATGAATAGATAATTTGTCAGCTCCATTTAGTAATAACAAACCTCTGTATTTGGATAGTACCTTTCAACTATACCTATTTTCTCATGAAAGTCTCACAACCCTGTGAAACAGGTAATATTGCTCACATTTTAGAGATGAGCCACTTCTCTGAGGTTCACAGAGGTTAAGGGATGTGTTTAAGGTCACACATTTTTTTTCCAATCCAGGGTTTTTCCACTATTTCTCAATGCTTCTTTAAAAAAATAGATCACATTTGCCAATTTTGAAAGAAAATTCTGTTTTTCTGTTATGGCTTACTTGGCTGCTGTTTCCTCTCCGTGGTCAGCTGGGAATTCCTGCTTTGGAGCCTTACCCTGTTCTCTGGTCCACACCAATTCCAGAGAGCTTCCTGGTACCTCCACTCAGCCCTCTGCCAGAGCCCTTCCATTCTCCCTAAAGTACAGCTCTCCTGGGAACACTCCCCTGATAAGCCCAGAATCACCCAGCCCTCAAGAGGGTGCCAGGGCAGACACTGTTTTCCCTTCCTCTTGGCAACCATGACACGTACTATAATTTGTGTCGTATGTAACTTGTTAATCTCTACATTATTTCCTCATCTGTCTCCTGGAGGTTTGTGTAAGAAAGAGCCACATTAACGTTGGGATGAGGAGACAGAAGGCAGTTTGGAGAGTTGGTATGAGAATGAACAAATGCACAGGATGGTCGAAGAATGAGTGAATTTCAAGACGTGGAAGGTTAATTAGATGTAGAGGTAAAGGCTTAGCAGCTCCTTTCATCAAACTCTGTGGAGCTCAGACTGAATCAGTTTTTTTTTTTCTGTCAAGCTGTGTCACTACATCTCCATGTGGATTCTTAAGGGAAGAGGAGACTAGGAGAGAAAATATCAGGTTTTCAAGAATGAAAAATGTAACACAGCAAGTAGAAGAACATGATTCTAATGGAGATATTTTGACGTGGGATAAGAGAAGAAGCCAGAGGAAAGATGGTTGTAGGAAAACATGAGGACGTTGCATCCAGTGATGAAGAAAGAATTTGGTGCTAAAGTAGAGAAAGTGGCAGGGATTGACCTGAATATGAACTAGACAAAGGAAAATGACAAGGGCACATGAAGAGCTTGTGAAAAACGTTTCAGATGTGTTGACCTTGAAGAGAAGCCAGGAAGCTAGACAGATGGATAAAGTGTCAAACTAGACCTTTCTTACAGGTTAAGGAAGAGTAAGGTCTGAGTCACTAGCTCAGGAGGAAGAAAGAAGAGAGTGTCTCAGAGAAAGTGGGAAAGTAGAGAGGAGGTGCCCAAAGAGACCTCCAGGTGCAAGCTGACCAAGGACATGCAGAGGTTAAGTGTTGACAGATATGGTGAAATGGGGAAGAAACTTGTGATACATCTTGTCAAGCACAGCCAGTGACAATTACAACAGCAGGAAGAAAGAGGCAACTGGAGTTGTCCATGAACATATCGTTAGTGATTTGTGTCGAGGTGTTTTTGGTGAAATGGAATGGATGGAAACGTGAAGACACTCAAAAAAGAACTCTAGAAAAGGACATTTTAAGAAATAGAGAAGACATGTAAGATGTAAGGTGACGACTAGAACAAAGAAGATGGGGTAGGAGAAGCGGATGAATGGAAATGAAATTCTCCCTCTTTTTTCATGCATACACACACATGTGCGTGCGCACATACGTGCACACACACGCACACACGAAACACCTAACACCCCTTCATCAGCCAAAGTCAGGAAAGAGAGAATTGAAAAACTGAAAAAAGCTGCCTATGGATGGAGGGTCTCAGAGGGGCTGTGGAACAACCTTTGCATGAGTGAGAGAAAGCGGGAAACAGGAAGGAAAGAGCGGAAGCCGCAGACTTAGGTCAGAGATGAGAGGAGAGAAGTTTCTGAATGCAAAGACAACGCCAGACAGTAGCCCAGGGTCATTGTGCTCAGGTTCACATCGCCACAGGGAAATGTTCATGCTGGGAAGAACACCGTTTCCATGAATATTATTTCAATCACAAGCACTTCAGTGAATGTTATTTCATAACCGCTTCGGTTTCTTAATCATTATAAAACTGGGGTCTTAACTTCTCAACAGTGGCTGCTCATTTGCTGTCATCGGGAGCCAGGGCAGGAGTTTCCGTGCTGTCATAAGCAGCCAAATCGATCTCCCAAACGGCTCTCAAAGGCAGCCGCAGCTTCATGCACGTTGGAAGTAGAGAATAACGGAACATATCTCGGAACATATCACCAAATCCCTGGATTTGGATCGGAGATCTGTCTCTTTCCCTCCCTTCTTCCGTGGCTTCTTGTCGCGTCTCTAGCAGTAAGCCTGGGCGCCTTAGCCGGACACCTGTATTCCTGCACATGCCTTTCCAGCTTTATCTCCCACTCCTCTCTCCGTGAGCTCTTGCTCCTGGCCAGACCAGGCTACTCACCATCCCCTGATGTGCTTCGAGCCTCACTGATTTTCCCACTTGGCGCAGCCTCGCTTATGTGCCTCTGCACGCGTTAGCCCAGCTCGAAAGCCACATCCCGATAGAAGCGGTGCCAGGACCCACGCCCAGGGCAGTCTGTCTGCCCTTATCTTTATTCTGCCTCTGCCCTCTCCACCCTTCTGACAGTCCTGTGTTGGGGACTTGTGTGTGTGCTGTCCTGTGGGGGAGGGCTGGTCCTTGTGGGCAGAGGCTGAGTCCTGACTCACTGACACACTTCGTAGTCATTCGCAAGATGGGCAAACAATAAAGACTTGTTGATTCATTGGATGTTTAAGGACTAAGGGGTGGGAGCCGGTGTAGAGAGTTGTTAGTCAGGTTTTCTGCTTTCAAATTTTAATTTAAAATGGGAAGGTTACAGGGACTCTGATTGTATCCCTGTATCTGGTTTTGGAGATTCTGGCCGGGCCTGCAGCTGGGTCCAGCAGGTCACAGAGGAGCATCTCTTGGCCTTAGCAGGGCATGGAGAAGGAGGCACAGGCTGTGCCAGCCTGTTCCTACCCTCCCCCAACCATTTCTATGGTGACGGTGGACATGGTAATTCAGGCCCAATGTACATGCTGTTCTAACTGTGTCAAAATACTGGATTCAGAGAGAGCAGCTACTTGCTTTATAAAAACAATACAAAATGTGCAGGGTGTCCAGATCGCAACTATAACATATGACTACTATTACAGGAAAAGATTCACAAACATTTTCTCATTTTTTTCATTAATTAATTCATTTTAATTTCTTTTCTGCATGGTAAGAAAAAAATACAAAGTTAACTGTCATATATTTCCTTGAAATATTACCTTTTTATTTTCTTGTGTTGCTGTGCAGTCATGCACACTATAACATACCACAATGGTGGTCCCGTAAGATTATAATATTGTATTTTTACTGTACTTTTTCTATGTTTAGACATACAGATGCTTCCAGTACAGTAACATGCTGTGCAGCTCTGTAGCCTTGGAGCAACAGGCTGTTTTGTATAGCCCACGTGTGTAGTAGGCTACACCATCCAGGGCTGTGTAAGTACACTCTGATGGTCACACAATAACAAAATTACCTAACGATGCACTTCTCGGAACATATCCCAGTCGTTAAGTGATGCGTGGCTGTCTTTCATTATACTTAGGCTTCCAATTTGTATATTCAGTAAAAATTGATTCTATAGCTCAATTTTTTTTCATGAAGCAAAGAGAAGAAGAAGAAAAGGAAGTTAGCGCTTTCATTAACCAGTTTGTTTCTTCAGCAGTGTAAAATCCCATTTAATGACCACATTTTCCTTAGTGCAAATGCTCTGCCTCACTCTGAATTTTATCTCGTAGTCATTTTGATAATTGCTTGGTGTATTTTTCTAACTCCCAATGCTTTTACATTTCTCGTTCTCAAAATGCTGGCTCCTGAAGGCTGTTCTCTTAAAGTGTCCTACAGATGTTTCCATTTTTTGCAGAGGGCCAGGCACCTGGAGACCATGCCGCTTATGCTGCCGCTGACTAGGGCCTGAGGGCGAGCAGGGAGCATTATCAGGAGAGGCCATGCGCTATTCAGTGGCAGGGCACTGGTGGAATTCAGGTCTTGCCTTTGCCATTTTGAACCAAAGAGAGACTCGTGGGTACTGTTTTGGAACTCAGGAGAAATCTGTGCCATTTACGGTCAGAAAAGCAAACAGATGGTGTATCCAATTTGTTTAATTTGAAGACAGTTTAATAAAAGGACTACTAAGGGTGGACAGTTCAGAGAAACCATAAGAAGTGGCTAGCATCCTGGAGTAGTAGCAGCTTGGTGTAGCTACCATCACCTGCAGTCCCAAAGGAGGAAAGTGGGAGCAATTTCTGGAATCTGGAAGGATTCCACTATATGGAGAAAACAAAGGGGAGAGAGTCACTTAGTGGAAGCTGTGGCCTTCAGGCAAGCGACACAGCCAGCCCACAGTGGACCACAGAAAGGGAGATGCGGGGAGTAGAGAGCCGGGCTTGGCCTCTCCTGCCTGTGCTCTGTTGGCCAAACCCAGCTGGAAGCTGGAGGACTAGGAAGTGCACTGCTGCAGTCCAGACAGGCCTGCCCCCAGCGCTCAGAGTGGAGTAGAGAGTAGTTCTTTATGGTTAATGGAAGACAGGAGCTCACAGAATTTTAAAGCTGGAAGAGACGTGGAGAACCAGCCCATTTCTCTTATTTCACAGATAAGGAATTAGAGCCACAGGCTTGTTAGTGGCAGAATTGTAACAGGGCCTAAAATTTCCTGATCCTCAGTTCTGAGTGCCGTCTACTACACTCTTCTGCTCATAAAGTCATTTTGGAGGAAGGGGAGAGGGGAGGAAGGGCAAGGACAATTAGAGAGTTAAGTTTTGACTTATGGTAAGTTTTGACTCTGAGCAGGTGTTCCATTCCTCATGTGATGCTAGAGGGATTTAGGCGAGTTCAGAATTCAGTTATGCTTAGTCGTGTGGTTACAAATACGTCTGGTGGTGAGAATAATAAAGACAGCATTTTATAGTAGGGAATGTTCGATTGTACCCATAGGTGGCCGGATAACCAGCCAACTCAAGCAGGGCAGTTTTCATTCCCTACTGATTCCAGCCAGGCTCCGGGGCTTCCTGTGAGGTGTGGTCTTAGAGACTTGTTTGAAACCGAGGCTCCGAGGTGAAGGCTGAGTCATGTTTGAGTGCCGTGTTTAATCAGCAGAACCGCCTTGGAGCTCAGAGACCAAGGGGAAGAGGGCTAATTTGAACACACACACATCAGTCGTATAGACATTGATTTACACACACAGACACGTGCAAATAAACACCCAGCTGCATAGGCAATTACCAACTAACAACATGGACCTAGGAATGATCCCTGTGCAATATTGAGAAGCTGGAAATGATATTGGTGTTTATGGTATTTCCTCTTATGTTGTCATAACCTTTGGGAAATGCAGGACCTAGCACAATGGAGTTGGAGAGTGGCAACTCGTCGTTGGTCTTATTCATTCATTAATACCATTAACACATGTTTATTGAGCACCTACCATAGGCCAGACACTTTGCTAAGTACTGGAGATAGACAAGGTAGACACAGTCCCTGCCTGACTTCATTAGGCGAGAAAAGTAATTTTACTAAGGGAAGTAGTGAGGGTTGGGTTCTGCCTTTCCTATACTCCCTTCTCATACTCTTGGCGAGTGAAGATATGGATTCCAAATAGATGACTATTTTGATGTAGTTGAAGCTATCATGTTACTTCGTGTAAAATTTGGTGGCTGTTTGGTGGCTGGTGGGGCGAGGGAAGGAGTGGGGTGCTGGTTGGCCCTCGGATTTAAAATCTATTTTAAATATTGTTTATATTAGATATCAGATTGTTCCTTGCAGACTTTTTAAAACAACCTATTTCGGAAATCAGTAGAAATTGTACCAAAGCAAGCGAGGGAAGGAGGAGGGAAGGAGCTCTTTGATTCCTTTCTAAGTAATTTGAGTAAAAGAAGCTCCTTATCTGACTCTGAGCAGGGTATATTCACATTCAAAGAATAAATATCAGGGGCTTGCATTTTGCTAGATGCTTTCAAGTAACTTGTTTAACATTCACAGCAACTCTGTGAGGTGACGATGATAATCCTCATTTTATAAAGAAGAAAATGAAGTCCAGGTAATTTACGTTCCTCTTTCCCTTCCCCTCGAGATAAGTCTGTGTCAAAGCCAAGTTTCAATTCTAGCTCTTTTGACTTCAGGTCTTTGCTTTCTTCACTGTATCATAAGGCCCCTCTAGATAATATGGTATTATTTTTGTAAGTTCAGTCTGTCGTTTTCATGACTATTTCCCACTCATCTGTGAGTCCTTGGCTTGTTACTCTCCTGATCTCCCAGGTAGCACCGGGCGTGCTCTGTCCTGACTCTTATCGCACGATGCTGTAATTTCCTGTTTATTTGTCTGACTTGGCTGCTAGACTAAAAGCTCCTTGTAGATTGGATCCCATTCAGAGTTGGATCCCATCTCCTAGCACATTCCCGGGCACATGGAAAATGTTCAATGCACATTTGTCAAATGAATCGGTTCTCACAGTAATTCCGTGAAGGCAGTTATTATCTCACATTTTACAGATGAAGAGCTGAGGGTCAGGGAGGTAAAGAAACTGATCCCAGATCACACAGCAAGCTAAGAGTGAATGTTCAACATGAGTCCATTAACTCTAAAGCTTTGCTCTCTCCACTATAACATAACACGGTTATGCTGTTTGTGGCTGGAGTTTGCAGAAGAGGCTTTGTTGAGTGGTGCAGTTTCTTAGAACGCCCTTAGGCTATGGAGCAGATCATTTTGGGGGAAGGCTCGTAAATAATCTTCTTCAACACCTACATTTTCAATCTACTGTAGCACAGAGCATCTGCAGCTTAGAACACCAGTGTTTTCTGGGTAGATGCCCATAGTTTGGTGGTCCACCCCCCATCCTCTCTCTCTCTCTCTCTCTCTCTCATCCTTCTGGTTTCTTCCTTTGACTTCCTTCCCAGTGGAGATTTTCCTGCTGCCCTGCTCCTGTGCTTCTCCGCTTATTATCCCACCTATTTTCACTGCCCATCCCCCTCTTAATAGTCAGTGACAAGCCAATAATTTTTATTAACACTTGAAAATGCTATTTTGCTGTTAAACCAATACACACAATTGCCCTAATCTGCTGCCAAATGGTAATCATCAGAATCAGGTTTCCAAAGGTTCGGATTTCAGCAGGGCTGCCCACACTGTCCTTGGAGGCATATAAATTAATTATAATTAAGAACCGTGTGCAGATGTTAAAAGAGAAACTTTGAACAATTTTGATGTCTGCTCTTGGAAAATATTAAGGAAAAAAAGCCCAGGAGTGGTTGCTACTGGTGAGAGTTCAGATAATCATCTACGTTGGTATTACACATTTCTATTAAAATGCACACAAGCAGAATGATTTATAATCCTATATTAGTTATCTGTACAACCCTGTGTCAAGAATTTGGGTGACGGTAGAAGAGATACACTTGCTTTGTGCATACGGCAGGAAAGAACAGTTCAGATGGAAAAACCTAGACCCAGCCACTGGAAATGTTGCAGAACAAGGAAGGAGCTCAGGCAGCGGGTGTGGTGGGACCAAGTAAGAACAAGAAGACTCTTATTCAGGAGCTGTCCCGGGAAAGACATGGCAGGAACATCTCTACCAAGGAATCCAGTCTTGCCTTTGCCCCTGGTGGTGATGAGGCTACCTTCTCCTAGAGGTTTGGGGGAGCTGTGGTCTTAGGAAGGACATCCTTGCCTGCGTTGGTGGTCCATCTGCTGGATCAGGGGTTTGGATAATGTCTATCTGCATCCATCTGTCCTGCTCTTCTCTAATCAAACACTTTCGCAGAAGAGACTTAACTGAGGCTGTGTTTTCTTTGATTTTCTATTTATATTATTTGTTGTGGCTATGATATGTTGAAATGGATTTGGGGTTGGTCCTCCATGGGAGTGTATTTAGGTAAGTAAATACCCATACAGGACCAAGGAGCCCTGTTTGTTGCCATGTAGGACACTGAGTTACAAATGGATTTGGATTTGGCACGTTTGTAGCATGTCCAGGTAGACATTTCTTTCTTCACTGGTTTGTTGGGGTACAGTCTCAGCACCTTCCCATACACCCCAGACTATCAGGATTTCATACCTTATTCCTTTCTGAAGAAGGAGCAGGGGCAAGGGAACTTAAAAGCTCTAAAAGAGTAATGGGTAAGGATAATACTGTGAAGAGGAGGAGGAGACTAGCAGAACTCAGGTGTGTTAGGTTCTAAGTGAACTGAAGTCAAAGGTTGATTCCTTTTATGAGTTATGTCTACAGATTTAGATAATGTTTAATAGTATAGCAGACCTCAAGCGCATTTAGAGGATTGAAACTGGGTTTCCAAATGACCTGAATTTATAGACAGCATTGTATTTTATTTGATGGCAATAGATATTGGTCTTGTACTTCATAATGGCATTAGATAGTGGATGTTTGACATCTATGATACTCACATCTCCCGCTTCAGATTGTTGGTAGACACATTTATTGCTTAAGCTAAGCATTCTGACTCAAGAGCACCTCTTTGGTTCAACATTTAACCTGATCCTATAAATTTGAATTTAGAAGGTATAATGTACAATTTCAAACTGACTTGAACCCTAAAATTTTTTTAAGTATGTTAAATTAAAAAATTATTTTGGATCTGTTCTGCGGAGTTGAGTCATTCATACTTCTTGGTTCATGGCACGCTTTCATTATTGGTTCAGATAAGGATATCATATTTAATTATTATTAGTTCTTTATGTACCTTATTCTTTCCTATACATTTTAGAATAAGGTTTATAAAATTACTTAAAAATCCTACTGTTATTTTGATAGGAATTGCCTTGAATTTGTAGATTAATTCAGGAGAAAATAGAACTCCTTAAAATATCATGTTATCACATTCATGAATGTGATGTGCTATTATATTGTTGGGATTTTCTTTCTAATCCATTAATAGAGTTTTCAAATTTTCTTTGTAGAGATCTTTTTAAGATCTTTTTTGTTAATTCCTAAATAGTTTACAGTGGTTTTTGCTATTATGTGTATTTTCTAGTTCGTGAGAAGAAAGGTATTGATATTTTCTAAGAGGATAATTTATCTAGCAACCTTGCTGTATTCGTATTAATTTGAATAGTTTTAAAACTCTGTCAGGTTTTCTATGTAGGTGACCATATTGTAGTCATATAGTGCCAGCTCTTTCTCTTTCCTTCCTATCCTTAAACCTTTTGCTTTCTTGACCTATTTTGTTTACCAGGATTTCCAGTAGCATTGATACCATTAACCTTGCCTTTTTCTCAATCTCAAAGTGAATGGGATCAAGAGTTTTGGGTATGTACCCTTACCAGGTAAAAGGGGATGATCTTCATTTCCTATTATTGAAGAGTTATTTATTATTGTTTGTTTGTTTAAACATAATTTAATATTTCTATCACATATAGGTGTTTTCTTTAATCAAATGTGTTTTCATTTTTCAAGATATTCATGTAAATATCTCCTTTAGCCCTTTAATGTGGTGAATTATTTTGATATATTCTGAAGTTAAGCCATCCTTGCATTCCTGGTATAAGCCACATTTGATTATGATGATGATGATGATGATTTTAAAACTATACTGTGTTTTGGTTAGCTAATAGTTTTAGGGGGTTTTTTTTTGCCTTTATGTTTATAAGTGAAAGAGATATATAAAAATCTTTTCTTGTTCTATACTTATCTGAATTTAGAATTAAGCTTTCCTTCTTTTTCTATTTTGTTCAACTTGCATGGGCAAGGCTCATTTCTTCCTTATAAGTTTGGTATACTTAATCTATAAGACCATCTGTACCTGTTTTACTTCCTTTTATTTTGGCAGAGGTCAAGTGGGAGGAGCAGGGGTAGGGCTAGTCTTGGTGGATTAGGGTTGGGAACTTTGATAACCATTTGCTTTCTTTAATGGTTATTATTATATTCAAATTTTCTACATTCTTTTAGGCCCTTCCTTATTTGCTATTTTTATTAGATATTATACATTAGGTTTAAAAGCAAGTAGTTTTCATATTTTATTATTTTAAAATTTCTATATGTTATTTTCTCTTTTTATTTATGAATTTCATTTGCATTTTTTCTATTTTTTCCTTTATTTATCTTGTCAGAACTTTGTGTCTTTTAATGGATCAGTTTTGTTTTTTCTCTGTCTTATTTCATTCATTTCTTACTTATTTTCTTTAGGATTGACTCTGTTAAGTATTCAATAAATGAAAATTTAATTACAATTAATCATATTTTATTTTCCTGTTTTCTTATAAATGTATTTAAAGGTATAGTTTTCTCTCTAAACTGCTTTACTTAATGCTCTAGAAATTTTAACATTTAGCATTTACATTGTTATTCTGTTCAAAGGAATTTTTAGTTTCCCTTATGATTTCCTCTCTAACCTTAGAGTTACTTAATCATAAGTTTTTATAAAAAGTGTTTGGATATGTGATATTTTTTAGCTACCTTTTAAAAATTTACTTCTAATTTAATCACATAATGGAAAAATGACAATTATTTCATATTGATCCTTTAGAATTTACTGATGCATTATTATTGATTTAATATTAAAAAGAAGGTATATACTCTGTTCTATATGTATTTCCAGGTATCTGAACTAGTTCAAACTTCTAACTCTTGCTTTTTTAAAATTGATCTTTTATGTCTTAGTTGATAAGACCTTTCATCTGTTGAATTTATCTGTTTTTCCCCATGGAAATTTTAGTTGTTTTGTTATGTCAAACATGTATTTTTAGCTTCATATATGTTCACGATTATTGTACCTTCTTGGTACCAGTGACATTGCTCATTGTCCCTTTGGATGCTTTTGGCTTTGAATTTTATTTTGTCTTGATATTAAAACTTTGATAGATATTCCCACTTTGACTGCCAAAAAGGTTATACTCACTTATACTTCACTTGACTTACACTGTATGAGACTCCTTGTTTCCCCACGCTCTCTAATGTGACACAGTTTAAGGCCTGTGTATGCTAGCTTTCCCACATTATTGGTAGCTTAGGAAACTGGACGCATAGTTCTGGCACTTTTAATCTTAATTTTACTCACTGCTTATCATATTCCAATCACAATCTTCTTAATTGGTTCACTCTACACAGTGTCCTGACTGCATTAAAGGATGGTGCTTCGAAAATCTGACTTAATTATGTATTAAATCACATTTTATCCTTCCTGTTGGGGTTGCCCGAGGACTCAATTTCCTCTGAGGACAGGGTTGGCCCAGCTTCTCACCCAGATGTGTCTTCCCTTAGGGTGTGCTGTGAGCAGAGTGTAGACCGTCTCCTACTGTAGTTACTCTGCTTCGGTCACAGGCACGAAGACGGGCTGCTGTGGCCTTCTGCTTACTGTTGATCTGGGGCTCACTCAGCCCAAGCTTCAAGGGGGCAGAGGCCAAATAGGTGAACAGTAGATTCTGTAATCCTGCTGCTTTGCTGTTGGTTCTGCTCGTGCACCCTGGTGCCTGAATTCCTAGCACGATTCGGATATGTTGAGCTTCACTGATTCCCAATATTGGCCCTGACCTGAATGACTCTTGAATTCTGCTACATGACTGGTAAAATGTTGGTGGAGTTTGCTGCTTCCCTGAGGCCACTGTGTGACATCTTTTTCAGGGAGTTATATCACTCAGGGAACTAATATCTCCTGCCCCCTGTGCAGTTCCTCTTAACATTCCCCTCAGCCTCTGTCTGCCTTTCCCGTACCCTCACCTCCCACGTGTTCTCTTTGTGCTGTCATAAATAGCCAGGCTCCTTGAACAGCTTCTATAGAAGCTTAAAGGTAACATCTTTTGCATCTGTAGAGTATTTTATATTCTTCAAAGCACTTCAGTATACATATTATTGTTTGATCTTCACAAAAACCTTTCAGGTATGTAGGTTAGGCACATTATCCTGACTTCACCGATGATGAAATAGAGACAGTAATTAGGTGACTTGCCCATTCTCAGGCACTTTGTTAATGTGGACCTGGTATTAAAAACCCAGTTGGTTTTGCTTGGTGGTTTCATCCATTCATTCATTCGTTCATCCATCCACTCATGTTATACGGAGAGGCCCCAGCATGGAAAGAGCCAGGGCTTTTGAACCAGACGAACTTGGGTTTGGAACTTGATGCCATTCCTTATTAGCTGTGTAATCTTGGTCATGTGCTTACACCCTTCAGAGGATCAGTTTCCTCATTTGTACTGTAGGGAAAAATTATGACTTAGAATGTTTTTATGAGGATCTACTAATGCATGAAAATTGCCTGGCAATCATAGTGTGTGGCATATAGTAAGTTGAACTATTATAAGTCAAGAATGGTCAAATATCAGCAATTTTATATGATTTAACCTAATGTAGAAACACAATATTGGCTTCCATTTACTGAGTCCTTTCCTATTGTATGTGAGGCTCTGTTAGACCCCAAGAATGTAAGTAGAAATGAGAGAACATATTCTTTATGTGTCTATATCTTCTTCTAGACCATGGTCCTGAGGGGTAGAGCCTGTGTCTGGTGCATCCTCAGCATCAAAAACAATACCTGCTAGGGAGTAGGTGCTCAATAAGTGCTTACTAAACTGAAAAGGCCCCTGCTCACAGGAGGTTATTAACTAGTTAAGGTAGGCACACACATAATCGTGTAGTTATAATGGAGTGTTACATGTAGTTAGACACACACAGGCTATGGTGAGAGCCCGAAGGAAGCAGTGCTCAATGATACTGGGGGAGGGTGAAGTGCAGGGGACAGCAGGGGGCAAAACTTCACAGAGCAGGTGCGTCAAGAGTCACCAGGGCCTGTATGAGCAGGGGAGCAAAACCACTTTGCTTATCTTAGACTACATGCTTTCTCCCAGCTCACCCCCTTCTAACGTTTGAAATTGAGTTTGTATTCAAAGCAGCCTCTTTGTTTGTCTCCCAGCCCCTCTGTTCCTGGTATCTCCCGTAATGTATTGCTCTGTAAAGTGCTTCTCTCTATATTGAGTATAAAAGAGATGCTCGGTAAAACCAGATCCCATTCTTTGAGTGTCACAACTAGCCATTGCATAACAAAGCATAATATATATTGTGTAAGAAGAGATAGAGGAACACGAGATATTTTAAAGACGGCAAATAAAAACATCAAAGTGGGGGAGTCTAGAGTGCATTAAAGTTAATAAACTGTCATGGCAGAGTGGACCACTTTTAAATGTGAAAGAAGCTAATTTAGTGACTTATAACTGTAGCATCAGATTCCCATTGAAATGACGTTAGCCGTGAGTTTTGCCAAATTTCAAATCTTTTGGTTCTTCTTGAGAACCAGTTCTTGGAATTGAACAGATTATATATATATATATATATATATATATAATTTTCTTTTGTCCACAGCTCTTTGTGATGCTAAACTCATCTGTCTTCCTCTGAATATTCACTGCTGCTCAATTCTCTATGCAGTGTTGCTTTTCTTTCAGCTCTGGGAGGAAATCAGGCCCCGCCTCACCGGCTAGATTGGGTGCAGCGGTCAGCCTGGGTTTTCAGGGCTCGTGTAGTCATTCCTGTTTTCACAGAGACACTGAGACCAGAAAACTGTCAGGAGTAAACTTTGCTCAGGCGTGAACCGCTGAGCTACTCGTCTTATTCGCAGGAGAGAGACAAGGCGATCGATACAGGTCTCCTTCTTGGCAGTGGTGAAGGATGGCTACAACAGTAAGAGTTCCAAAATGTTTTCTGCCAAGAACTGAATTGGATTTTGTGCTTCCTCAGACAAAAAATGTCCCCAGCATCTTACTCTCAAATCATTAATGCCCTTTGCAATCAAGACTGACTGTTTAGCCTGAATGCTCCTTTATCTTTCTTCCATGACTTCATAATAATTGTTTTCTTTTTGTTAGCTAAACTTTCAAAGTTTTTAGATTTCTAACCTCTCACCTTTTTTTTTTTTTGTTTTATTTTCAAACAAGTAGGAGAACTTAAGCAGCATTTTCATCCTTGATTGCATCTTCTCTCTCTTTGTAGAAGAGAGACCCTGGTTTGGGTTCTGGGTGTAGTTTGTAGAATACTTTCTTGGAATATAAAAATGCTATGTTTATATATTGTCATTCTGGTTTTATAACGCCATTGACCATGGGCAATTACATAACTGTTTTGAGCTTCAGTTTCTCCATTTGAGAAAGGGGAATAAAATGTCCAATTTATAGACTTTCCATGAGGACCAAAGATACTGAATATAAGGTAATACCTCAAACAGTTTATAGCATATAACAAATGTACAATAAAGGATTATTTAAAACAAATCAAAGCAACACAAGCAGAAATAGTTCTGTTAAAATAAGAGGATCTCTTAGAGAATGAAGAGAAACATAAAGAGAAATGACCAAGGCATATACTCTGTAGAGCCCTGTGTCCTTAGTTTGGTGCAAAGTGCAAGATTTAGGGGCATATTTGGAAGTTAAAAAGGCAGGAGTTCTTGGTAAGTAAAAACTGGTGAATCATATGCGGATATGGAGTCAGTCATTTGAGGGAAGTCACTGCTATAGGATGCCATCAGAAAAAAAAAATGGAAAATGTTTCAAAGGTGGCTTTATTACTGCAGCTGTTAATAATTATTTTTCTGTTCCCATATTTTGATGTATAAACAGATAAGAACAATACTGTAGGAGAGGCAGTGTAGTATGATGCAATGGAATACAAATTAGAATACAAAAATCAGAAGACTAGGTTCAGGTTCACTTAATTGGTTCATGGTGTTGGACAGATCACTTAGCTTCTTTGAGCCTTGGCTTCAATATCTATAACACGGGGATAGTAATATTTTTCTTATTTTTTTTTCCTACTGAATTATCATAAGGATCAATTGAGATGATGTTTTTTAGAGTACTGCCCATGTATTGGTTGTTCTTGTGATTTAACAGCAAGAGCCAGATACTAAAAGGGCCACTGAAGAATTTTCTGGCTGTCGTCCTCTTGGAGGCAAACATGAGGCGAGGGCAGCAGGAATGTGGGGCTTATGTATCTGCAGTTCCCTATCTCCACTGTATCCGGGCCATCTTCCATTGCTAGCTGCTGGTTTCCCTTGGCCCAAGGGCAGGTCAAGGGTGGGTTATGGCAGGAGTGCCAGGGGTCATGTAGCAACAGCAGGCCCCCTCCTGGAGATTCCCACGTGTGTGTTCTTGTGTTCTTGGCATGGCTACCTGGACCACTTGCATCCACTTTCCCTCTTTTGTCTCTGTAGCTGCTGATGGCTAGAGCAATGGCATCCTTTATATTGTCTTGCTCAAGGATTTCTGAGGCCTTTGAAAGTTTCCTTTCTCTCGTTCTACTGAGCACACACCAGAGATGAGAGACTAGGCTAGTAGATAGAGGTTGAATGCCATGATCCGTGAAAGGAGATAAAGTCCTTGACTTGCAGTGTCCAGCCTCTTCAGAGCCAGGTTATGTGGTGTGGGTCCTATTTTAACCATTTGCTCTCTTTGTGTTTTCAGGGAGTCAACGAGCTGAAGATGAAGCCCAGAGCAGAGTGCTGTTCTCCCAAGTTCTGGTTGGTGTTGGCCGTCCTGGCCGTGTCAGGCAGCCGAGCTCGTTCTCAGAAGAGCCCCCCCAGCATTGGCATTGCTGTCATCCTCGTGGGCACTTCAGACGAGGTGGCCATCAAGGATGCCCACGAGAAAGATGATTTCCACCATCTCTCCGTGGTGCCCCGGGTGGAGCTGGTAGCCATGAATGAGACCGACCCAAAGAGCATCATCACCCGCATCTGTGACCTCATGTCTGACCGGAAGATCCAGGGGGTGGTGTTTGCTGACGACACAGACCAGGAAGCCATTGCCCAGATCCTTGATTTTATTTCAGCCCAGACTCTCACCCCCATCCTGGGAATCCACGGGGGCTCCTCTATGATAATGGCAGATAAGGTAACAGGGGCTGCGGTGACAAGAGCCGGGGGCTTGTGCTGAGGACTAAATGATATATCTGTTTGAATGCCAGACTTGGTTGTTAATGATGGAAGGGACCAGCATGCACTGGGAGAGTAGATAGACCGGGCATGAGTCTAATCATGTGAAGATGAAAGTGAGGGAAAGCTGCTGGTATCTAGAAGCTCCTACAGATTTCAAGAGCTTTGTGTGTCCGTTTGTTTGTAAATAGACTCACTGACGTGACTAAGAGATACGTGTTGGTGCTTATGGCTCTCTGGTACATTTTCTTCAGATAGGTACATGAATAGCACTTTCAAAAATTTAAAATAAGGCATACTCCCTTATTCCTTGGTAATACATGTTCTCCCCCATACTGGTTTCAAGAATATGAAAAGAAAAATCCCCTGAGGCAGGGGATTCCTTTCCTGAAGAGAGAGACAAGTGTCATAGGGAAGTAATTCTTGCTGAGATATCCATGCTCGTCACACATACTGATCTGCACGTTCAGATAGATTTGAACCCACGGAACCAGTAGCCGCATTGTTTTCCTCATGCCTGGATGTGAAGGCGTTGGTTCTTGAGCTTGGTCACACGCTGGAATTCTCATTACTGGCCTGGCCTTGCCTTCAGGATTCTTATAAGCTCCCCAGGAGACTCCAGTGTGCAGTTAAGATCGACAACACTGCTTTAAAGTCTCCAATAAATCCCAGCCTCTCCTGCACTAATGTTAGATCAATTGTCCTATGACTAATTAGCATCTGACATGGATGCTTATTCTCTGACTGCAGAAGTGGTGTTTTATTAAATACTTTATGTTTGGTTATGTGGTGTTTTTATGTGTTTTCAGTTGTTCAGTTATTTTTCTTTTCTTTATTATTATTCATTGCTTAGATACAGCACTTCTCACATATGCATTGTCCTTTGCAGTCATTCATATCTTAGAATGATTCATTTCACCACAAGTGCAAGCTGTATCATTTTTCATCATTTTGGGTTTTTATGATTGTCGTTGTCAATCTTATACTTATCACCACTTCCAAAACTGCCTTTAGCTTTTTACTTCAAAGACGTACTGTGGCGTTAATTATGTTTGTATACACCTTAAAACCTGGCACTGACGTCACAAGCGTGTACTTGACCAGTTGAGAACCACCACAGTGTAGCTTAGCTGGCTTAGCAGAGGCTAAAATAACCTTGCGTGACCACCATCGCCACCTGTCGGCTGCAGGCAGAGATGACTGGCTTCTGTTTCAGAGCTTCCCTTTATTCAGTCTGTGAAAGGTCAAGTTGAAAGTGTTAAGTGGAGGAATTTCGGTGTCTATTTACATGGGTGCAGGTACAGATGGTAGGAAACAAATCCCATGCTAAGGGAAGTGGCTTAAACTTAAGCAAAATGGAAAATGTAGACTGACCATGACAAAACTCACTGAGCTTTGCTTCAGGTAGATTTTTTTTTTTTTTAAAAAACATCATTATCCTTAGCAAATTATATTTTATTTTAACAGTGGTATTTTGAGGGCACAATGTTGCAGTGAAAGAATGACAATATAGATAAAAGCCAGATTTTAAAATAATAAATAGTGTGTTTTGAGAGTTTACTTATTTGAAATCAAAGTGAGTTATTTTGAGAGCATAGTAGGTAAAATAATTTTTTTTTTTTTGCTCATGTGGGCTATTGTGCAGCCCATATTATTTCCCCCCAGTAGAAAAGATATGCCTAAACTGGTTGGTTGCTTCTCTCTGGTACCTCTTACAAATCCACAACATCAACATAAAAATGTGAGATAAGATGCAGACCATGTGGAGAGACTGAACTCTTGTTCACCGGTATATCCTAGGTGCTTTGAGAGTGTGTACCGTGTGTTAGGTATTTAGTACTGTACATGCAATATCTTATTTAATACTCTTAACTACCCAGTGAGCTAAGTGGTATTTTTTAATCTCTATCTTACAGATGGGGAAACCGAGGCTTAGGGAGGTTAAATAGTGTATCCAAAGTGCTGTAGCTAGTAAGTGACAGCCGGGACATTAACACTGGTTCCTGGCTCCAAAGGCCAAGTGCTCTATTGCCTCTTAAGAAAATGATGAGGTTTGTTAAGGCCTCATATACCTTCCTATCCTTCACGTTCTCCTCTGTTTTATAGCACAGTGGGGGATGTCATCTGATGAAAATGGATCCATCACTTGATTCATAATCAGACCGTACTGTAATCTAACGATAAGAGAGCATTAACAGAGATATGCAATGGTGGCGCTCTTAGGTGTAGTCCAGTTCCAGAGAGGGCCCACTGGCTACTGTCCTTCGGGTAAAAGGGAGAATTGAAGCCAATAAAGTGGATTCTTCCAGGTCAATGTCATAAGATCTCGTCTGGTCCCTTCCCCCTTCCTACTCTCCTCATTGCCACCACACCTAAATATTCCATCGTTTCTCTTCTCCCCATTAAAAAAAGGAGGTGGGCAATGATATTCAGATAATTTTCTAAAATAGCCTAAATATCAATTTGACTTTTGACCTGAAAAGAAGAGTTTTTAAAGGGTAGGCAGCAGAGGAAAAATAAGAGAGAGGGAGGTCCTAATAACAGGTACACTGGAAAGTCGGGGGCTCAGTCACAGTTGGACGCTGAATGGTAGTGGCCCAGGAGCAGGAGCCACCTGGGTGACAGCACCCAGACTCCCAGGAGCTGTGCAGAGGAGTGTTCGCAGGCTTAAAGGATTTGCATGGAGGCAAAGAAAAAGAATCTCCTAGATCTCAGAGAAATACGCCTTGGGGACAAGTTTCAAAAATAGAACACCTCAAAACTAAGGCCAGGTTTGTTTGTTTGTCTTAAATAGAAGTTTATTTTTAGGTACCACGTGCATATTTTACAATCGTGGAATGAGGACGCACAGTTTGACAACTGTAGACCGACAATGGAGCCATAGGATGGAACAGCTGAAAGTGGAACGGGTGCCGAGAGTTAAGACATGTGGCTTGGCCACAGTTCAGGCATGTCGTCACTGTCTGAGGCACAACAGATAAGCCTTCCGTCTCGCCTCCCCCTTCCAGGAGAGCAGTACTTGCCAGTCTGTTTTAACTGAGGTTTTTGTTGTCTGTTTGTTTTGAGTCAAACCCACTTGTTAAGTGCTGTTGTGGAAGATTGTGTTACAGGGATAAAGCCTGTGTCTTCAAGGAGTTTTTGGTGTAGGAAAGACGGCACTGTTAAGACTTTGGACTAAAGCAAAGACACAGTTCGGCATCTGGTCAAATAGCACGTGCTCACTTTTTGCATATACTAGTTAGTCAGTAAACATATTAATCAGTGCTGTGTTTTTCCAAGGGGAAAATGTGCTTTATCCGATGGCAGAAAGAAGCCTGGGAGCTAGCAGAGCAGAGCTGTTACAAGCTCAGAATTTAGGGTCCAAGCTGGTTTCAGGCATCCCTTCCCAGAAGTGGGAATCTGGACTAGTCACCAACCCTTGACTCTCAACCTTGGTTTCCTGTATAGTGGGTGCAATACCATATCCATTATATCCATTACAGGGTTGGCGAAGATTAAATGAAGTGATGTGTAGCAAGCGCCTAAGTGTCCAGCACAAATTCTGCAGGTTAGGTTGAAGGTTGTGTGGAGTAGTTTGAAGAAAGTGAGAATGTTTCATGATACAGGAAAAGAATGGGAATTGAAAAGCATCATGGAACTGTGGAGACAATTCTGACTGGGAGACTTATCAAGAAGGGAGCTCAGGTGAAAATCTGGGCGTGGGTTGGGGGGAAGTCTTGGTCTCGCCCCACCCAGGAAGCCAAGGCTCATGAGTGGTACGGAAGCCTGTAATAGCCAAGAAGGGCATGCTTGATTAAAGAAAAGCTCTAACCAGGAGAGAACTGCTAGGCGCTCATAACAGAACACTGTTTAGAATAGTAATGGAGAATGTTTAAAAATGTATGAGGTGCTTCTTGGCAGTGCCCCACCTGAGTATAAAGAATCTATTTTATTTTGCCTTGTTATAATTGCTTTTATTCTCCCTGAGATCCTGGATTTAAGATGCCCATCTGAATCCAAATAATGAACTAAAGCTAGATGTATTTCCATTTCTGTCTAGGAGGTTTCTCTACTGATTGTCTGAAATCTTTCTTGGGTTTTTGGATTTTAGCTTAGAAAGGTTAAGTAACTAATCCAGGATATCACAGCTCACAATTAGCAAGGGGCCTAGGAGTCAAATCCCAGGAATACCTGTTTTGAAGCTTGTGCTTTCTATTATACAATTCTGCTTCACAAAACACTGAACTGAGAATTTTAAGTCTTGAGTTTCAGGCTCCATTCTGATGAGTCTGGGAAATTTGGGCAAACAAATCTCTTAAGCTACATGATACTCAGTGTATAGCTCATACGATACATATTTTTTGTTTTCTGCTCTACCTATCATTTTTAAGATACAATTAAATATATGTGGAAAATTCTGGAACAGTGTAGACACTCAAGTGAGGGAAATGAGAAGTGTTGATAGGAAGTAACAGAGTCAATGACAACTGCTTTGTCACCAGCATTCAGACTAATACAAATGGCTTGGGCAGGAGGTAGGAAGGTAAACAAAAAGGTGGAAGATTTAGTAGGATCAGGAAAGGGGATGCAAGATCCATTAATGCCGCAAGAATGGGAGAGAAAGGGTGTGTGAGTAAAGGGTCAGGGTCTGGAAATAGATGGGTTGATCAGGGTGAAGTACAGCAGCTAACACATGCATCATACTCTGTATCTGATTCCTCATTAGAGGATATGCAAAAGTATTGTGGGAGTCTGTTGCTATGATTCCTTCCTTTGTACATTGCTTGTTTGGAAGTTGAAGCTTTGAATAGCACTCTCATTTTCTTTTTTTAAAAATTCTTTATTTTTAATCATTATGGGTACATAATAGTTATATATATTTATAGGGCACATGTGATATTTTGATCAGGCATACAATGTGAATTAATCAAATCAGGGTAACTGGGGTATCTATCACCTCATGTATTTATCATTTCTTTGTGTTAGGAACATTCCAATTCCACTCTTTTAGTTATTTTAAAGTATACCCTAACTTATTGTTGATTATAGTCACTTTGTTGTGCTATCAGATATTGTTCATTCTATCCATCTAACTATATTTTTGTACCCATTAACCATCCCTACTTTATTCCCTCCTCCCTGCTACCCTTCCCAGCATCTGGTAGCCATCATTCTATTCTCTGTCTCTGTGAGATAGATTGTTTTCAATATTCAGCTCCTGCATGTGAGTGAGATCATGCAAGATTTGTCTTTCTGTGCTTGGCTTATTTCACTTAACATAATGTTCTCCAGTTCCAACCATAGTGTTGTAAATGGAAGGATTTTGTTCTTTTTTTATGGCTATAAAATATTCCATTGTCTATAGGTACCACGATTTCTTTATCCATTCATCGGTTGATGGATGCTCAGGTTGATTCCAAATCTTGGCTATTGTGAATAGTGCTGCAATAAACATGGAAGCGCTCTCATTTTTCTGTGCAGAGAGCCACATTTTGGAATCTAACTGGGGCCAGGAAGATGACCCTGCGATATGTTATTTCTTGGGACAGAATTCAGGAACAAACCTTGGTGATATAGCATTTCTTGGATGAGAAGAGTTAAGATACAGAGGTGGGAAAAGTGAGAGGGAAAAGCTAATATAGTATGCTGCCTTTGAACCTGGCATGGTGTTAATGAGCATTTTAATTCTTTTGCAGTCCTGTGAGGGAAGTAGTCTTCTTTCTTTTTTGCTGGTGGGAGGGGACTAAATTAGAGTTTACGCCCCTTGGCCAAAGTCACACAGCTAGAACAATAGTGGGATTGGATCTGAGTCCAGGTGTACTTGACTTTAAAACTTTCCTCAGTCTACACACTGAGGAAGTAAGGAAAAAAGCTGGGATCAAATTGCCTGCCTGGCGTTCAGTTTCACCTCTCCAATTTTCCCTACTTCTTCGAACTATACTTTGTGGGAAAGAGTAGGCAGTTCTTTCTAAAACATGATAAGCTTTGCAGATGCAGCCCTCAAATCTGTCTGGATTCCAGGTCTTTCCACCTGTTTCTGTGCACTGTGTTTCTTTTTGGCCAGAACATGTTCTCTTTTAAAATTAGGGTAGGATTTTCTTTAATGGCCACTTTAAATCCAGGTACAGTTTTAATGCTTGTAAATACTGAAGGCCCAGAAATTGCTTAGACATTCATAGAAATAAAGGTGCTTGGTGCTAGAAGGTGACACATGAGCCATCACTTTTCGTACATCCTCCAGGAAAGTGACAGTGTGTCCATAAGAAGGCAGTGGCACAGCAAGGAGAGAATACAGGCTTTGGAGCCAGTGGACTTGGGCTCTATTCATTCCCAGCCATGTGACCTAGGCTGTACTTTTCAGACTCTCTCAGCCTCAAAATCTCCACCTGTAAAATGGAAACAAAATAGCTCAGAGTGGGTAGTGAACTTTATGAAGCAGTGTGCCCAGTGCTTGGTAAACAGTAGACCCTCAGCACATGCTATCTTATATTTTCATATAGCAAACCTTACCTAAGTCATTTCAGAAAAGCGGGATTCTAATTTTTCCTATTAACTGAAAGAGAAGAGCTTGGGATGTTAATATGCTTCCAATTAGACCTGGCGGATAAGCAGGAGCTCAGTGGGTTCCATCGCTGTGGTGATGCAATTGCTGGCTGTGACTTGATCAGAACTTGTCAAGATTTTCAAAGCAGAGACATATAGTGATTTCAACAAACTGGTATACATAGGATATAATCAATGAAGACAAGTCAAGAACATTTTAAAAAAACATCCATAATAAAATAGTGTTTGAATCCAGGGTCATGCATAGATTTGGAAGTGCTGACACATATATATATATATATATGTGTGCATGTGTATAAAATAAATTACTAGATGAAGGAAATATTAAAGATACTAGATAAGAAGTAGTAAAATGTTATAGATACAGGAGGACAGTTAATTTACTAAATGTCACCAGCCATTTTTAATAGATTACACTGATACTGCTGAAAAATTCCTTGAATTATGACTTTTACATCAAGAGTATATTTTTATTCCCCTATTTGAGACTTCTGTGATTCTTTTTCCTTTATTCTTAGATGTTAGATCTATGTTTTATTCAACATTTTATTTTGATTTTGTAGTTTAAGGGTCCAGCATGCAGCAGAGTAACAATAAAGGCTATTTTTATTCCACTTTTCTGAGGACAAAAGGTTTATTGATATAATTCTATTTTACATAGACAAAGAAGACCTAATTCTCATAAGCTGTTAGGAGGTTATAATGAGAAAGACTAGCATTGATCATTTAAAGACTAAACTCTGAGTTAGTCACCTTATATGAGTTAATCACCTTATATATGTTATTTTGTTTAATGTTTTCATTGAATTTATGAAGCATGTATTTTGTCTCCATTTACAGACAAGGAGACTGTAGGTCAGAGACATTGACTGTGTTACCCAAGACCTTTAGGTAGTGATTTGTTCACAGTAGCTTGAATAAATAGATGTTTGTCGGTCTGTCTCAGAACAAACAGTCTGTAGACAGAACCTCCTGGGGGTGGTTCAGTGGCTCAGTGATGTCAGAGTGGACGTCTGGGGTTCTCGTGGCATTTTGGCATGGTTGGAAGATGGCTGCCCCAGCGCTAGGCATCATGCCCCTACTCAAAGGAGGAAAAAGGGGTGAGTGGATATTGGATCAGGAAACATCTTCCCCACATCCTTGATCTTGTGAGCCCGAATGGTGTCTTCCCTCTTAGGGATTCTTAGGAGATGTTTAGAAATATATGGGGTGTTTTTTTTTAGATATCATAATGACTGGTGTGTGTGTGTCTGTGTGCTACAGTCACTTAGAACCTAGAGACCAGGCATGTTAAATGTGCTGCAATATACGTGTTAGTGCCCCATTGTCAAGAATAAATAGCCTTACCCACCTTGTCAATTGTGCCCCCTTTGAAAAACATGGCTGTGGCCAATAAGTGTGTTCGAATCACTCTTGCATTAATTAGCAAACATGAAAGCTTTCCTTGCTTCTCATTCTTCCTCCCTCTCTCACTCCTTTTCCCAGTTAAGATCCTTAAAGGGTAGTTTGGACTTGCCTTTTCCACTCCCTCATCCCTCACTTTCTCCAAAGTGCCAAATACAGTGGACTTTTCAAGTTGTTCTTGACCTTCTGCGACACTGAACACCGTTGACCCTTTTAGTGCTAGTCACAAAAATTACAATGACAAGAGTAATTAGATTTGTCACAGACTTGGTGACAGTAGGAATGAGATGGAGTGGAATTTAGAACATGGGTGGGTCATATCAGTGGAAAAGTCTAGGGAGAACTTGGATTTGGGCCCGGAAGTTTAGAGAGTGACTTGGTCTGGGCATATAGATATGAGCCTCACTAGCGAGGAGAAGGTAGCTGAACCACCATGGGGGATGGGATGGCTTGGAGTGGACAGTGGGATGGGGAGAGAAGTGGGTCAAGGCAGAACCTTGGGGTGTTACTACCATTTGAGGGATGGCCAGAGGAGGAGCAGATGACAGAGGAGCTAAGACAGAGTTACTGGAGAGATAAGAACAAGACGAATAAGGAAAGAGAGGTGTTAGAGAAAGGAAGAGAGAGTTCTAAGAAAGGAGTAGTCACTAAGTCTGGGAATCAACCCAGACCACTTCCTTCCCCTCCTCTCTGGTCGGTCCCCTCCACTCCATGCACGCTGCAGTGTCTGGCGCTCATTCCCTCTGGCCTGCACTGCCCCATGGAAGCTCACCTGTGATTCTTCAGGAACTCACATCTGATTGTTATAGTTTCACTTAAAACTCTGCGCTGGCTTCCCGTAGCTTGGAATACAGCATCCTTTTTGATCTGGTCCCAGGCCACCTCTCCAGGATTTCTCTTAACCTCCTCGCCCTTGAGCAGTGATGTCAGGCCACACTAAATTATTTACAGCTCCCCAAATGGTCCTGGCTGTTTTATATCCCTGTGCCTTTGTTTGTGCCGCCTCCTCTCCTTAGAATGTCCTCTTCCTCGTCCACCCAAAAATACCAATTCACTTTTCAAGAGAAGTCGTGGCACTTCTGTGGTAAAAAAGAATTTACGGTTTCTTTTTTTTTTTTGTCTGTGCCCTATTTTTGCTTTTACTTTAACCTGTCTTGTTTACGTATCTTTCTCCCTTGCTGTACAAGGGATTGTTGTGGGCGAGGCCTATGTTTTACTAATTTTTGACTTCCTAGCACACACCATTGTATCTGGTGTATAGTAACAGTTAACTTATTTTAAGCAATTCACACTCGTTAAACTGTGCACCTTATAGACACACAGTAGTGGGTTGCAGGGTGATCCCCAAAAAGATGTGTCCACATGCTAACCTCGGAACCTGTAAATGTGACCTTATTTAGAAAAAGGATCCTTGCAGATGTAATTAAGGATCTCATGATGAGATCGACTTGAGTGATTTGAGTGGGCTCTAAATTCAATGGCAAATGTCCTTAGAAGAGAGAGAAGAGGAGAAGACACAGAGGAGAAGGTCATGTTAAGAGAGGCAGAGGTTGGAGTTATTGAGCCACAAGCCAAGAGAGCCACCGGAAGGTGGAAGAAGCAAGGGAGAAAGCTCCCTTAGAGCCTTCCAGGAGAGCATGGCCCTGCCAACACCTCGATTTCAGACTTCTGACACCCCAGAACTGAGAAGAGAATATATTTTTGTTGTTTTAAGCCTCTGAGTGTATAGCAGTTTGTTACAGCAGCCCTAGAAAACACACCACAGTTGAGCCCTAATATACACACCACAGTTAAGAGGCAGAGTTTTGGAATCTCAGCGCTCCACTCGCCATTAACCGTGTGACCTTTGGTAAATTACTTCTCTGAGCCTTCGTTTCCTCATCTATAAAATAGTGATTAAAAAATAGACCTTATTTCTTAAGATTCTTAAGTAAGGTTATGGAAAGTGCTTAGAAAAGGCCTGGCAGATAGTAGGCATCAGTAAGTGTGGGTCTACGAGAGGTATTCACTAAGTCACAGTGGAATAAATGAATGAGGTAAACAGAAGTGTCAGCCCTCAGCAGCATGATCTTGAACTCACCTAGCTGCGTGGTAATTGGCACGCACTTCGGGTGCTGTGTCTGGCTTTCTGGCCCTCCCAGGCCAGAGACGATGCTGGGTGCTCTCTTAGCTGTTCCCCTACTGAGGCCCTTGGTGGGACTGGGGGGCGGCGAAGTTTGCCTTTCAGCCCTGGTACTCCCCTTTCGCTCTCCTCTCTCCTTGTGCTTATTTCTGCTTCCTCATTTTATGTGTGCGCGCATGTGTGTTGAGCGGGTTTCCAAATGTGATTGCTGATATCTGTACGCTTTCCAGATGGTGCATCTCACCTAGAGCTCCCCTCCTGACCCAACGTCCTTATGTCTTCAGTTTTTTTCTTCCCTACCCTAAAATCAAAACTCTTTTTTTCTTTTTCCTTTCATTTAATGCGTTTTGTAGTCCATACCACAACTATAAGTAATCATAATTTTTTTTTTATTAGCTATCTGTTCTGCTAGACCGTACGTTTTACAAGGGCATGGGCTATGTCTTTTTTGTTTTTGTATCTCCAGAACCTAACATATAGCTTGGCACATAGTAAGCCCTTAATACACATTCATTAAGTGTATGGATGAATTAATTATTTTGGAGCAGTAGATGTCAGTTGCAATTAAGAGAAAAGTATTTTAAACCCAAATGAAAATGGCTGATAGGATAATCTCTCTGGTTCCTGGCAAACACATTCCTTATGTCTCTCTGGGAGGCTGTGTCTATCACCCTTCCCTTCCTCGCAGATATAGGGGCCAAATACCAGCAATCAACAGCCTGGCATTCCCATCTGGAGTTACAACAGTCATGTCCACTTTATTTCTAGCAGACAGACGTGGCAAAAGGACCGTCTCAGGTTAGGAGGGAGCAGAGCAAAGCTTTCACCATGTAAAACATTTAGGCACCAGTGATAATCTTGACTTTATTAGTGTTCCTTCAAAAGAGGAAGCAGAAAGAAGTGAACATTTTAAAAAGTTTTGAAAAATAAAGATATGCAATTCATATGACATACTAATCAGCAAGATATCACCCAACTGTATTTAATCAATGCAATTAAGTTTCCAGTGGTAGCAGCAAGAGATTTAGAAACTTCCTTTAGCAAACAACATCCTTTCTCTTTTATTTATTCATTCAAAAAATATCTGTTATCTACTAGGTATCAGGAACTGTTCAAGGTCCTGGAGGTCTAGTCAATTAGAAAGACAAGTCCTCATGGAGCATTGGGTGACAATAAACAGACACATCAATTAAGCAATATTATTTTAGGGAGTGGTAAATGCTTTAATGAAAATAGCAGGAAGGGGTATTGTGAGCTATTTTAGTTAGGGTTGTCAGGGAAGGTCTCAGAGGTAGTACTTGGGATTTGTATGGTGAGAAGGATCAAGACATGTGAAGATCTGAGGGGAAGCATTTTGGCAGAGAGAACAGCAGGTGTGAAGTCCTTGAAGGGGGAACATGTTCTTGTTGCTGTTGTTTTTTGATGAGTGGTGGGAAGGTCGGCATAGTGGAGGTTGAAGAAGTGCTCTGGGACCAGATCACATAGGGCCCAAGAGTCTTGGCGTGGAGTTGGATATTTTTTGATTCATTCTGGGTGTAAGAAGGAAGTGATGTCACCTGAATTATCGTCCTTTCAGATGGAGGCAGTATAGTATGGGGGATGGAGCACTTACCCTGGCGCCATTCTGAGTTTTGACTCCACCTTTCAGAAGCTGCGTCGTGACCTCTTGCCATGTGTGACTTCTGTGATCTGTTTTTTCTTATCCTTATGATTATGGTTAATACTCATCAACCTTAAAGAGCCATTATGAGCGTTAAATGAAATAACCTTTAAATCATTCATTATTCTGCCAGGTACACACCTGGTTTTGAATAAATGGCTGCTGTTATCATTTCTGCTGGTACTGAAATATAAATTCCTCTTTATTCAGGCATCCTTTTCTTTTGATAGATCTATGGATTATGCAGGTTTGGTTTTGTTTTGCTGTTTTTGTAAAATTTGTTTATAAACTTGCAAACAAATTAGCAAAGCAATGGAGGAAGTTAGAAACATTATGGTTGGCTTTCCTCTAACTACATAGCTGCCTCTCCTTTTGAGTTCTTAGAGTTCCCATGCACCAGTGTCCTGGATTTGTGTCTACATAGCTGCAGCTGGATATCACTTCCCCTCTTCCCAAAGGGAGGTGATGGCACAGGGAATGGAGCAGTTAGGGTGAGATTTTGAAGTGTGGGTTGTGGGTGTTGAGAATTGAAGGTAGCGTGATGGGCACAGCCAGCCAGGGTGGCCTGCCTTGAACTGAGGATTCCTGGCACGCCCCCAAGTCCTCATGGCCTGCCACATGTGTTTTGGATGCATTCTGTTGCCTTGGCAACATGTCGTCCAGAGTCGTAGAGAGCAAGAGCCTTTAACCTTTCAGCATCATGTTGCCAGGACGACAGGCTGCACGGTGGTTTCCGCATGCTGCTGCTGCCCACGCCTCCCTCCTCCTCCCGCTGCCTACTCTCATTCCTGCTCCCTTCCATCTGCATCACCCCACTTCTTTTGCCTTCATAGATCCACTGTCTGCGTACTTCTTCCAGCTCTCCCCTGCCCTTTGCCTTTTATTCTCTCACTACCCTCATTGCTCATATCAAAGCAAATATTATAAATTCTCAAAAAATAAAACTGCTTGACACAATCAGTTGAGTGGATGGTGGAAATGAAGGAGTTAAAAAAATCAGCAAGAAAGAGGGAAAGAAGCTCGATAGGATTTATACTTTATTTTAGTATATGGTAGTGGTTCTTAAACTGACTGGATTTCAGAATCAACTGGAGAGCGTTTCACTTTATTATCATCGTTATTTTAATACATATTCTCTGGCCCCATTCCCAAGGATTCTGATTTAATGGGTTTGGGGCAAAGCCCCACTAACTGCTGGTTTTATAAACTCCCCCCAAGGGACCTGAGATACAGCCAGGTTTGGGAACCACCAGTGGGTAGGACGCGTCATATTGTTTAGGCTGTAAAGTCTGTGATGGGTCAGGGTCTATCTGTTGAGCTTTCTTTTTATGGTTCCCAGTGTAATGTATTGTGTGGCTGCTTAATGAAGATTAAGGAGGAGGAGGAAGAGTTGGAGAAAGATGGGGAAGTAGCTAAAGTAGCTAAAGGAGCTGAGGAGGAGCGGAAAGGAAAACAGAAGAGAGGGCACTGTGAACAGGGGGAGAGGCAGTGGATTGGGGGTGGTGCCAGTCGGCCATCAGGTGCCAGTTCCATGACTTTCTTGTGTCTCATCTTCAGCTCGAGTGCAGGCTCTTAAGGGTCTTGGCCTAGAATTGATTAGCATGCTCTTTAGGATATGTTCTGAATCCTGGGTTTGCCCTGGTTTGTGGGAGTCTGGGGCGGGCCTGGATCTGTAGTTTCAGAAGAGGTCAGCTTCGCTCTGTGCGGTTCCCACTACGTGTCTTGCTGCTCTCTGTATGAGGCGGTGCTTTGCCTGCCTTGCGCCAATTTAACACTCAAAGGAGACCCAGGGCTTAGGCAGTAGTGCTGTTCTCCCTCCTTAGAGGTGCAGAAACAGGATCAGAAAGGAGAGTAGCCGGCTCATTGTCTCACACCAGTAGTGGCAGTGTGGAAACTGGAACCCTTGTCTGAGTGACAGTGAAGCCTGTGGATTTCACCAGCTCAATCTCCTTTCTCTTGAGCACTTTTATTTGTTCAGTCTTCTTGGGACATGTAGCATTTAGCCTGGAGGTGGGACATCCCAACCGTCCAAACAGGGGCCAACTGGAGCTCTGGCAGAGTTGATTCCTCCCTTCCCAGTCAATCTTGACTAAGGCCTAAACATTCAGAGCAACAGAACAGGTGAATGAGAGGAGAGAGTGGGATGAGAGACAGGAAGTAGAAAGGGAAGGAGAATTAGAGGAGACAACATGTAGGGGAGGGAAAACTGTCAAGTCCATTTCTAGTCTGGTAGCGCCTGGGACTGCAGCTGCACATGAACTTCAATTCCCTCCAAACTCTGGACTCTGGTCATGAGTAGACCTGGACCCTCAAGCTCAGAACACTTTCAAGTGGATGTTCCAGGATTTGATTCCTGGATCAAAGTCTTTACTGACATTTCTGGGATTGAGGGATTTTTTTTTTCTACCTTGGTATGTACCAGGATAAAATTTATATCTGTCCAAGGTCCAGGATTCCATTTCAGTAGATGAGAAGCTGACAAAAGGAATAGTGTCTTTGCCTCTCTGTCTTGGTTGGCTATACAGGTCTTGGAGCAACCTTTTTCTTCCTACTTCTTGAATAATCTTAGAGAATCAGCTGTAACTGCTGTTACCCTGGACCAAAATCCTTACCAGTTACTGGAGGTGGTACCCAAAGAGCTTCCCCTGGCCCCCTCCTCAGCACCCTCCTGCTGCATCTCTCTTTTGGCTGGGCTTCCAGCACCCACTCTCCCTGTTATTTTCTTGTGGTGATCAGAGGCCTGTTTATGCACAAGAGTGGTGTTCGGGTATGTGAATATCTGCGTCAGGGTGATGGGACAGATATCTTGGTGGGCTCAGGCAATGCATGTGAGAAGTAAATTGATCACACAGTGTGCAAGCTCTTTCCAGAGGGAGGAGCCCCTTCATTTCCTCCCTTTATGATTGAGACAACACAGAATGTGCAGGCGCACTCAGTACGTCTTTGTCTGTAATGATAGATCCTTTGAAATCAGAAGGGAACAGGCCATATGCTCTTGGAAGAGGGCCTACATTACAAGGTGGGATGGATGAGTGAGATGTGTTTTTGCAAGTTCTTTTTATCTCTAACATCTGTGATCCTGTGAATAATTCTCTTCCCCTTGGCCCTGGCTGGCTGCTTGCCTGGAGCCTCTGCCAGAGCCTTCTCCCCACCGCCCCTCTGAATGGAGATCACAGAGGGTCTCCCATTTTGGACGGATGGCTCTGGAAGCTGGAGTTGATACTGAAGGCAGGAAAGAAGATCTGAATCCTGGAGTCAGAGCCTAGGGACAGAGGAATTTGGGCAGGAGGTGTGAGTGCAACAATTCCCAGAACCAGGCAGGAGAGGAGTGCGGAACTGAGGGCTCAGGCCAGCATAGCTGAAGTTGTCCAATGGAGATGACAACAGCAGGCCCAGTTGCACTCGTGTAGTCCATGGAAGCTTTTCTCAGGCCAAATAGGAGCACTGGACCCAAAGCAGGGAGAGAGAGAGGGCGGTGGCCAGAGTTTCAGTTCTCATCCTGCTTGCCTGCCTGTCATGTCATTTTGTCATTTTCCTAGACATCTAGCCTGTCTGTGTCAGGAGAAGCTCAGAGACAGCAATACTTTTCTTGTGAATCTTCCTGGTCTCTGATCACTGTTGCTCTCCAAGATTAAATTGGTAGCTAACTTTACTGAGGAAAGTAATGTGGCCTTTGGTGTCCTGCAGTTTCTGTGCCCAAGGGGAAGCCTCATTGGTCAATGACAGGAAAAAGTTGGTCACCCTGTGTGTAGTCACTGGTGTCATTTCAGTTCTTACTGAAGGAAGACCAGTCCAGTGATTACTGTGGAAACTAGTCTGTGGAGCAGGGAGGGAGATAAGAGCACAGTTTAGCCATCTGGATGCTCTGGCAGAAGGGTGCTTTCTCTCCACTTGGTGAATTCTACTCTTCAGCTCTCTTTGATCCAAGAGAGAGGATACCTGGTCCTTATAGTGGGGGTCTCTGATACTTCTAAGAGTTGCAGGTATCTGGAGCTGGGTTTTGTCTGTGGGAGGCAGCATTAGGGCTCCAACAGGGTTCTTCTCTATGTTTCTGTAAGTTGCAAGCAGCAGCCACGCCGCCTTTGCCATCCTGATGTTGATGGTCAGCCCTGGGGAAAGTTATGCAATTGGAAAAGAATGTACATTTAATCTTTTTTGTTTTACTCCCATCTCCCACATTCCTATTTCCCCTTTGACAACTCCTACCTCCTTGAGTGACCCCGACCCCTTTCCTGCCCTGCAGCTGCCTAGAAGACTCCCCTTCCCCCGCCCCCGGCATTGCCCAGTGCAGGGGCTTCTCCAAACAGCACTGCACGAATAAGTTCTTTGTCTGTCCCCCATGTGGCCCCCCAGTATTTCCTCCTTTTCGGTCCCTGTTTCATTTCAAACTCAGGACACTGTCTGTAAAACTAAGTCCTTTTGGGTATATGCCCAGTAATGGGATTGCTGGATCAAATGGTAGATCTA
>VBSM01002616.1:45201375-45268649 GCA_008086735.1 Cheirogaleus medius
ATACGTAACCGTAATATTTGTACCCCCATAATATGCTGAAATAAAAAAACAAAACACAGTAAGTCCTTGCCAGGGTCGAAATAGACAAGAGCAACTAATGTGTTCCCCTGTCGGTGGACACAGATATTTTAACTCGGGGAGGAAATGTGTAACGCTGGAATTTCAGGTTCCACGTTGGGCTATAAGGGGAATGTGTATTTCAAACGGAAGGTACTTTCCCGACTGCCACATGTCACCCTTTTCACGGGGAGCCGCGGATCCTGGCACGAGGCCCCGCGCCTCTGGGAGACCTTGCTGCAGACAGACGCGGAAGGGCGGCGCGGGCTGGGGAGGCGTCAGTTGTGCTTGGCTGAGCTGGGGACCGTCCAGAACCTGCTCTGGAGCCCCCGGAGAACGTTTTGTCTGTTACGGCGGAAGGACTTCAGGACGTCCTGCTGGGGAGTCACGGGAAGGAGACGGAAGAGGGAAGCCTGCATGAATTGGCGAACTCTGATTGTTTCTGGACGGCTTTAATCTTCCACGCCGGAGAGAGGGCTTGAACCCTACTTTCTGCAGGAAGATCCCTTGGCTGCCTTTTACTGCCCCTTGGCCCGTCGTCACCTGTGCGTGGGTCCTTCTCTGTCTCTTCCTGTCTTGGCTCCTCACGTTCTCTCCTCCCTGCCCTCCTCTCCGTCCTTTCCCTGCGCCCCGCTCCGGTCGTCTCATTTCTGCTTCGTGCTTCCCTGCCCTTCACCCACCTTGTCCCCTCCCCGTCTCCTGTGACCCGGTCTTCCACGTGACTTGTACTTTCTGTGGCACGGGCTCCCTTGTCATGCTTCATCCTGTCAGCGCCAGGGCCCCTCCGTGGCCTACCTTTGGACCTGGCATAGTTAAAAGTTCCCAGGTGGTCTGCTCTTGGCCTTCGGAGCTGTCAGACGTTAGCTTTGTGGTCTGCTGGTTAGAACTCAGCATTTAACGAGGCCACCCAAGGACACGCGCCCTGTATCGGTCGGATGAGCTTTTCTGTCCCAGGGCAGAGATGCCCTCCGTGTTCACAGCCTGGGTTGCGTGGGGGTCTGAGCTGTGGCTGCGTTAATGCTAATTTATTGACGAGGGATATCACTAATAATATAAATTTTTTGATTAAACTTTTTATTTCGAGATCATTACAGATTCACATTTTGTAATATCATAGGTCTAAGGAGAATTTGAGCTCAGCGTAACAGATAGCATTCAGGCCCAGACAGACCTGGATTCGGATTCTGGCTCTTCTTTATTAGTTCCATGACCTTGGCCTACTTACCTCTTCTGTGCCTCAGTTTCCTCAGCTGTGCAATAAAGAAAACAATAGAAACTGCAACACGTGTTTGGCCTCTTTCAGCCTCCCTCTGTCCACACTCATTCTCTTCCTCTCTCATCCCGGGGCCTATTTTGTTACACTGTTTTCCCTTGTCACTGTCCTTTGATCTTTACCAATGTTTCTGGGAATCCCCCCTTCTCTTATCCCAGTTCTGTGCTTCTCTTTCCATTTTCCTGACTTTAGCCTCCTCCTCATTCTCAGTGTCTCGCTTTCTCCTTCGTCACCTCCCATCCCTGAATTTTCACTTTTTGTATAATACATTTCCTGATCCATTACCTCCATCATTCCCTGTTTCTGGGCCCTTCGTGGCTTCTGGGACAATGTGCAGCTCTTAATTATTTATAAGCGTGGGAGAATAATTACAGAAATGATTTAATTACTTTTTCACATAGATTCTAACTGCATCTCTGGGCTAGATGGTGGTGGAGTCGGAGCATGTCAGCAGGCACTCTTGATATGAGAAAGAAGGTTGGCTTGGATGATTTTGAGGTGATGATGCAACCGTAAAGAGTCTATAGAAGCTTTAACCATGTTTGTCAAAGAAAATGGAAAGAAAGCCCAATAGGTAATTGTATACAACTAGAATTGTATAAACTGGGAGGTAATGCCACCAATATTTGAATTGGAGGGAAAGGGAGTAGGACTAATTATCATTATTTTAAAATAATTTTGGTCTTATGGGCAGTGTAGTGGATAGAATGGTGCTACTCACTTTTTAGGAACTTTGTTCTTCTTTGGGCTGTTCCACAGGGTTGAATGGAAATTTTTACTCAGTGGAGTGGGCGCTACAGTGGCAAGAACCTGGACTCAGCTGCCAAGTCTGGAGGACTTTGCTTTACAGTCAGTGTAGCTATTTGATCTGGGCATGTTCCTTCTCTCTCTTGGCCTCTTGTCCTCTCTCTTTTTTTTCTTTTTTCATCTAAAAATGAAGGGGTTGGAATTTATAATCCATTCGAAAAGTTTCTGATACAATGTCTATGAGAAGAAGATGTCGACTGAAGGAAAGGTGAGCAAATGAATAGGAGGCAAGCCACTGAAAATGCACAGGAGTCAGGGTGAGTAGATTAAAAGTGAACAAAGGCAGTGAGGAACCATGGCAAAATATGAAGGTGTGTGGTCAAATTGTGAGTTTTAAACTGCATCCTTGCTGACAAATTCTAAGAGTTGGTATACAGAGGGTTGCAAAGAGAAGGCTGTAGCTGTTTACATGCGGTGGGGAAAGGAAAGGGAATTGCGAGAAGGAGCACCCCATTTTCACCCCCACTCACCCCTCCGCAGCAATGAGGACGGACCTGTTATCTTGCTATACTTTGTCGAAGGCCGTTCAGCCTGGAAGGGATCTCAGAGACAGTCTTACGGTCTAGCGCCCTTCTTTCACAGTAGAACACACTGAGGCCAAGATGATTAAGTGGCTTGCCTGAGGCCACACCTCAATTTTCTCCCAGAGTTGGCCTACTTTTCTAGATTACCACGGCTGTTTCCAGTAGGACTTTAACCTCAACAAAATACCAGTCCTCTCTACTAGTTCACGGCCAAGCAGAAAATGCAATATAATGAATTGCTGTCTCTCCTCTCTCCCGACTAGAGGTAAAGACAAGGGCAAATTAAATTAGGCCTGGGGTCGGGGGAGGATATGACATTTTAATGGCACTTGAGATAATTGATTAAAAGTATACTACCAGATATCTCAGATATTGATAAAAGTAAATCCCAGTTAAAGAATTTTTGGAGTATATATGATAGAAAACCTATATATTGTGGGTTTTATAAAGTTTTGATAACCATAGGCAGGCAGATGGAAAGCAAATCTAAATAAAGTAAATTCTGTCTGGGTGAGAATCTTCAATGATCAAAGACAACTTCAGAAACTGGCGCGTCCTAACTACTCACAGGCCAGAGATAGCTCTTCCCTTTTCTCCAAAAATGGTACCCTGAGGTTATCCCTTTCACTTCTGGTCTCGCAGCATTTGCCCTGAGACGCTTAGGAAAGAAAGACTCAAATACACAGGGAAATGTGTGTGCAGCAGGGAATTCATCCTGGAAGCACAGGGAGGCTTCCAGAAAGAAAGGAAAGGGAAGTCAGAGATCAGGAAGAAACTCCATAGTATATATGGCTGGAGGTGGGAGATAAATAACCAAATCTTATATTTTGCAATGTTTTACAATTTTCGGAATAAATTTATATACTTTGTCTTAATTTGATACCCGTAACACTTGTGTGAGATGGGAAACCGAGTCTCAGATTGTCTCTCTGAAAGGGGAGATCACTATTATTGCCATGCCCATTGTCCGCATAAGACTCTGAGAAATTAAATGATCTATCAGAGATGGGGAACGTCTAAGTGGCAGAGCTGGGACTAGAATCTAGATCTTCTAACCCTTAATTTCATGCCTGCAGAAGAAGAGAAGTGTGTAAGCCGCACTTGAGTGTGCTGGATGTGACAGGCAGTGTCCGTTTAGCATAGGGAGTGAAATGGAATGCAGAGGGTTTGGCCCCCAGAGTTCTTTGTAGACCGTGGCCGGTGAACTTTAAGTTCAATGAAGAGCTTAGACAGGACTGGAGAGGATCGAGAAGTTACTTACATGGAAGAAAGAGAAGCTGTGGGCATGTGCTTAAGAACCTAGACATGTTGGAAAGGTTGAGTGGGATCTAAGGTGGAGAACTCACGGAGAAGGGCCCATACAGATGACTTTTAAAATCAGGATAAGAAGAATTAAACCTCAGTTTAGTGAACAAAAGGTAATATACCATTCAAGGGAAAGATGACCAACCCATGTTTACAACCTGTTACTTTGTCCTCTCATGGGGACAAAAAAAGAGCCACTATTTTATGTCTTTACCAGGGTACACTTAAACCTGCTCTGAACAAAGCCCAACATGGGCTAGGACATTTTCCCTTCATTAACACTTCATTAAACGTTGTCAGATATCAGCCTCCTAGCCAGATCCTGGCAAGGGACTCTTACTGAGGTGATAATGAGGAGAAAATGTACTAGGTTTTTGGCCTACTCTGGAGTTGTTGAATGTAGGCGAAAACATATTTTGATAACATTGGCTTTCAAATGGGTATTAAACATCACTTTACACTGGGCAGTGTAAATAGAATACATAGGCCCAAACAGAAAGAGGCATGCATGCCAATATAACGTGACGTATTTCAGAGAGATGTGGTGATTTGTTGCAAATAAATTAGAAAAATCTGAGTTGTGTCGGATTTCACAAATGATGGGATCTTGATAGATTTTCAACTTGTACCTATTATTTTAAAAAATGCTTCTTTCAAAAACAGACAGAACAATCTGTGTGACTCTTAGAATGTTGGTGCCCTAATCAATGTCTTTTGGCTATTTAATATTTGTCAACTACCAGGTGTTCTTAGAATTAAATACTGTGTTTCCCCTGAAAATAAGACTTACCCATAAAATAAGCCCTAGCAGGATTTCTAAGCATTTGCATAATATAAGTCCTACCCTGAAAATAAGACCTAGTGATGGGCGTGGCTACGCAGCGTATCTGCACAACACTTGCATTTCCTCAAGGAGCGGTAAAGAAGACGAGCAGCCCTTCTCATCTGCCCCATGAGAGCTCTATTGCTCTACATGAGAGATTGGGACCAGTGGTTGTAAAGGAAATAGAGTCGCAAGAAATTCAGGATGGAATTCAGAGTTTGGTTATGATGATGTTCCAGAAGAAGACGACTTAACTATATTTGAATAAATGTAGATTGTTGTACCATACTTAAAAAAATAGCACATCCCCTGAAAATAAGCCCTAGGGTGTCTTCTTGAGGAAAAATAAATATAAGACCCTGTCTTATTTTGGGGGAAACACGGTAGTACTCACTTTCTAGTAGCTTACCTAGAGTGCTGTCACACTGATTGAATATCCTGTGAAAGGCGAAAGATTTATACGATCTGAAGAGAAACAAGAGTATATATTAGATTACTGTAATTTGAATTTTGCAAATATTAAATAGGTAATTTGAATAGAAACATAATAAAGGCCATCTCCCTTAAGTCCCTCAATTTTTTTATAGTGATGCTAATTTCTGCAAGTATTCAAAGCATGCAGTATTACTTCTGATTTACTCTCTGTGGCTAGTGAAGATAGGGAGAAGTTTTAGGATCTTTCATTTGATCATTCCTACCACACTCAAGTCAAGTAACCAATATGAGATATGAGAGTTCTTCTAGATCACATGTATATATTCCAATCATTCATTCAAGGACCAGAGGAATAACATCATGGTTTTCCATAGATCTGTTGGACCAACTGTCAGAAAGGTTTGCAAAACTCCATTTATAATCTGTTATCAATAAACTCCATTCTAACAAGCAAAAAAAAAAAAATCCTGTGAAAGCCTGAAAGTGCAGACATTTTAAGAAACAAACAAAGCATATTTAATCTTTACTTTGAAGAACCTTTTGATTTGATCATTCATGAAAAATTGGAAAAATATTAAAATCGAATCAAATATGAATGGCCCCTAGGAGTATTTGTTGTGGACACAGTTGTCTGGAGCATCATACTCATAGTAATCAGCAATCTGATGTCAACCAAAATTTTGGGAGTATATGTGCGAACACATGTGCATGCACACGTGTGTGTTTAGTACGTCTGGGGATTCTGGAGAACATAACATATGGCAAAATGATGTTTTCAAGGTGACTTTTCTGGGCCCAGTGTTGACGTTATAATTTTATAAAAAAGTGTTTTGATAACAATAAAGTAGATTTTCTAAAAAAGAAAAAACTAATCACCCCAACATTCCAATGAGTAACTAATCAGGAGTAGGAATGGGAAGATTATGGTGTCTAGAATATCTGCTATGTGTAAGAGCTTTATACGTGTTATCTCATTATAATTCTCTTAATTAATTTTGCTGGTGAAAACCCATCACTTCCCCAGACCTCACTTTCACCCTCTGTCCATAATGAACTGTGGAAGTTAGCATTGTTTTCAGGCTCGATGTCACAAAAAAAGTCAGCATTTTGGTAATTTCCTCAAATTATTTTATGATTAGCTCCTTGGAAAGTGGTCTAGGATTAATCTATTCATTCAGAACGTCTGTTGTGTGTCAGACATGGTGCAAACCACTGAGGGTGCAATGGTGAAATTGGAGAAATACATGGACATGCAAAGGGTCTTAATCAATAGTGATGTGTGGAAGGCTGAATTTGAGCCAGCAAGATCTAGAAGGCCATTGTGAAAAGTTTGCAGCAGGGAGCTACAATGGTTAGGCATGATAATCTTGGACACTTTAAAGGCTTATCTCATAGGGCTAAGAAAAATAGTGTATATTAAGACTGCTGGTGATGTTGACCCTTAATAGGTAGTTACCCACCAATGTTAATTACATGTGAAAAATGGAAGCAAGGAAATGAAAACAAAAATTCCATCTATAACACAATGAAAACCCCATGTGACTGAATTCAGAAGATACCTGCCTGGGGAGTGTCCTGTTGGAGAATGCTTTTACGAAGCATCCTGCAGTCCCTTGACCATGGGCAGGGACAGTCCCTTCCCTGAGCCTCCTCTTCTGCTGAAGGGCTCCAGTCTCAGTAGGGACCTTGGTGCTTCCAGGCACGCAGGCTCTGTTGCTAGTTGCTTCGAGGAGAGGTTTCCTCGTTTCTCAATATGCAGACTAATTATTTTATAATGGTGGCAGTAGTGTTATGATGTAACATCGTGAATCTTTATTTTCCCAATTAGAGATTTTTTTTTTAATAACCCCATACCACATTTTTTCTTAGAAAAAGCAAGGACATGGAAACTACAAACAAAACAAAACTAAGAAATACATGATCTCAGAATAAAGGACAGTCCTTGAAATTGAATACATTTAGCCGTATCAACAACTTGCTACGTTGTTCTTATTTTTCTCATTTCCCTGTGGGCCACTGATAACTGTATCATGGATTGTCATTGATCCATGGGCCCGTGTTTGGGAGGCACTAGTGTAGATATTATTGCTAGAGGCAGCGTTTCCAAGGAAATTATTTCCAAGAGCTGTGGGTTCAGATGCGTCTTCTGAACTGTTGGTCTGGAGCTTGACAGGTTGGGGGCTCTGCTCGTATCCTGTTTCTCTGACAGAAATCGCAGCACAATGAGCAGTGTTGCACGGAGATTCTATGGGATATCATAATCTCCTTCAGTGACAGACGGAAGAGACTCAGGGATTGGGGGAGAGTGATCGATGCACTCTGTCTTAACTTCAGCAAGCCTTTTATTTCTGTCCTGCATGACATAATCATCAATAATCTGAGAAGACAGATCTAGACGCAACTTTATGGTTGGAAGGGGATTTCAAAAGTGCAGTGTAGAGGAGAGAGGGCTCACCAGAGAGGTAGGAATGCTGTGTTGGCACCCAGGCTCTGGCATGGCTAGCTGTGTGTTTTGGACGGGGCACTTCCTTCACTGGGTCTCAGTGTTCTCATCCATAAGATGAGAATTGTCACCCCTCGGGGCTCCTCGAGTTATCTTCAGTGTTAAAAACCCCAATGGGAACTTTGCATTTACCCACAACCAGCTAAGAAAAATATGTTTCTTTGCTCATTGATGTGCAGTTATCTCATGCTGCTCCAGTATCTGTTCGTAAAAAGAAGAAAACTAGTGTTACTTAATAAACACCTAGATATGGGGCATTATTTATTCCCATAGTGGTGAGCAATTTTTCTTTACTTCTTCTTGCTTCTGTACCCTGGAGACAGAAGGAGTTCTTCATATATTTACTGTGTAAAAAATGATAGGACAAACAATTCAAGGCTCAGAGAAGATAAAAAAAAAAACCCCAGAAGATGTAGAATATCAAAGATAAAAATCAGCTATGGAGTGTTATTTTTAAAATCAATCAATAAAGAAACATCCAGTGATTTTTAGACATAAAAAAAGGTAAGAAGTAACCAAACTTGAACTGAATAGATACTTTGCTGCATGCTTTATATTTTATTTTATTACACTGGTTATATTATTTAATTGCATTATGTTAATTAACATATTACCTTAATGATATTGTTTTGAATTTCCTATACTCCTGTGAGGTAAATATTATTACTTCCATTTTACATAGGAGAAAACTGGGTCCCAGAGACATTGAGTAGTTGTCAAGGTTGCACATCAGGTAAGAGGCGTAGCCAGGATCCTTTAAACTAAGTATCTTTGATTCCAAATCACAAGATACCCCCTGCACTGATACGTGTATTCATTGCCATTTCCTAATGTTGAATAAGCATCCAAGGCACTGCTCTCAGCCTTGGAATCTTTACCTTATTCTACTGTTTTTCATTTCCAACAGGATGACCTTGAATTCCTTTCTAGCTGTATGTTTTTAGAGTGCTTGGATTCTTACTGAATGAACAGGTTGCAGAGGGAGCGAAGCTGGCCCCAGTGATAGGGAGGGAGGCAGCGGGGCAGAACTGGGAGGTGCGGAATGAGACAGGGCCCCGCGCTGTGCACCGCGGTAGCATACATAATGTCCTCTTAGAGATGGAGAGAAACACGCCTCGCCGTTTGAGTTTCAAGTGGTTCAGTCCTTCATTTGAGGATAAGCTCACTTATTCTTCCTCTAGCTAGGTGGGAAGAAACATTACATTTAATTCTGAAAGATTCAAGTATAAAAATATCCTGTGGTTTCTATACAATATAAATATATCACATATGCAGATTTTCTATTATGGAGAATTTCTGTGTCCATTGAATGAGCTGTATTGGTCCATTCAATAAAGTCAAAGCTTTGACCTGGTTATTAGAAGCTGAATTTTTAATAGGCAGTTGATGCTGTTGGATGATTTTTAATATACACATTTTTCTTGGTTCTTTGGGCTTATCTTGTGCCTGACCTTGTTTCTCTGAGTATTGTTACAATGTGGGTTAATTCCACTGATGAGTAGAGAGAGCTAGGAAGGTAAGAAAGGTAGTACCGAGGGATTGGGGTGCTTCAGATACGGATGTTTGTTTTTTCAGAATCGATGGACTTAGGCTAGGAGTTTTTCCCCTCGGAGAATGAAGCATCCAAGGGAATATCAGGGGCTTGAAGGGTAGAAAAGGGACCACACAGGTGCCTTGGCCACGTCTGGCTGTGCTCCAGGCTTGGTCCTGAGGAGAATTTTAAGTAGTGAGTTTGTTAAACGTTTCCTATTTTCCTCTTTCCTTTCTCCCCATTTGCCATTTATTTCTTATTCTTCCCTATTTTCACCCCTCCGAGATGTAGTCTTTTGCTCATTTTATTTTGGTAAAAAATGAATGGTTTCACTTTCCTCTTTTACCTCTCTCCTAAGTCTTTAAATCCCTTGGTAATTCATGGAGATCCAGCAAGAGAAAAAGCAGAGTTGCAATCAAGGAATGCATGACATGATGTTTTCTATTAAACAAATATTTATTTGCATTTATTAGAAAGGAAGAGTGCCCATGGCAGCTCCAAAAGAGGCAGGGGTGGGGGAGGTGGGAGCCTTGAGTTGTTCACAGATTTCCATCCCTCACCCCAGGAACTATCCCAAATAAATATGCATGCTAAATGCAGATGTGTACTTGCTATGCGGTGCAGCTCCAGCACAGCTGCTGAAGCCCTGCCTCCCAGACCGCTTGCCAGCCCCCTGTATGTGGAAGTCCTGAGCTGCCACTGGGGTGGAGAATGGTTAAGGGCAGTGAATTTGAAAGTCAAAATCCGATTTTGCTGGCTCCTACATGTTTGAACTTAGGGCAATTACTCAACCTTTTAGACCTGCAGGCTCCTCACTGTTAAAACAGAGCATTAATACTAACCTTGTGGGGTTAGCGCAGAAGGGAATGCCTCACCCAAACACTCACTGCAACACTAGGCAGGGAAGGGAGCCCTTCTCACTGTGGGCTTGCAAATGGGCTAGGCCCCCTGACTCACTCCTGGGCAGGTATTTCATTCAGTCCTTCCAGCAGTCCTGTCTGGTGAAGATTATGGTGCAAGGGAAGAAATCCAGGACTCAGGGGGACTATGGTTTGAGCTAGGCCATGCATGTGCGAAGTGGTAGGGGGAGGACGTGTCTCAGAGAAAGATGTGTTCTCAGTTGGAGGAGATGCGGCCAGGAGAGGGTGTTCATGGTGGGAGAGATGTGATTTCCTTTAGCTTGGGATCTAGCAAAGCCTCCCAGGGGTCTTGAGACAAGGTCACAGGGGATGAGACCAGACAGCCCCATTCTGAGCTGTGGGATGTTTATGCAATGGAGACTTTCTGATAGAGCACAGCAGAGCAAGTAGAAAATTCAGTTTCGCATGCTAAGAATAAATCTATACAGAAAATGATTTGATGTAAGCCGATGAATAAGAAAAGGGAGAGAGTGTGTGCCTGGGGATAGCAGTGCACCCATCTGCTTCTATTATTACATTGTTAAGCTAAGAGGAAAATGCATTCTCCATTCCCCACGTCTTGTGGGAGCTCATCAGGTTGCCTGGACACCTATGACACACACACCACTCCCCGCTGTGGTGCTGATTGGGGCCATAAGGCATTCGCTTCTCCTCAGTTTCTGGCTTGACTGTCACCTGCTGGAGCTGCTCAGGAGATCCGGGGCCCTAACAGAGGAGAAACAGGGAAAATACGGTAGGCAAGCAGGCCAGCAGGGACAAGGAGAGAGACTTCTGCAAAGGAAGGATGCAAAGTAATGTAGAAGGCAATGTGGCTGAGAACTAGTTGCAAAGTAAAATAAATGCTGAACATTACATGCATAATTTGAGTAATTAATGTTCCAGATGGGAGAACAGTTTTATATTCTTGTTCATATTTTCCAAAGGTTCAGAGCCACTCAGTAAACTATTTCCTGAATTGCTGTCATCACAGGTTTGATCCCAAAGGACTTGCACATGGCATAACTTTATTTAGGTGTGTTTTCCAGGTGGCTTTTACATTTTTTTAATAAATAAAAGAAAATGTTCCCTCCCCCCCACCCCCCTTAGGCCAGAGTTCCCAACCAAAAGTGCCATGAATGGGTTTCAGGTATGGCCAAATTATTGCTCTGGTCAGCCCTCAGGATGGCCAGGTTTCCTTTCGCCTTGCACAAGATCACAACCCCCTTGGGGCTTCTAGGAAAAAGCCTGAGTATAGAAGGTGGGTTTGCTTTTAGGCTGGCATTCTGGGGACAGTCTTGGTAAAAAGATTGACAAGTACTGAGTTAGTACCTGTGTGCCTTTGGGAGAATCTTTCTTAAGGTACAGGTTAACTATACACAAATGCAGTCCCCAACCTGCCCAGATCACAGGGAAAAGATCAGGTTCAGAACGTGCAGCTTCACCGTATGAAATTTCCCTTGATGAGTGGCTGGGCCTTGGGCTGCGTCTCCCTCTGGCCCTCGGCAGGCTTCAGGCCTCCTCTTTCTCTCTCGACACCCCCCTACGCTCTTTTCTTTCTTCTTCTTCATAGTTGAACTATTTAACATGATGTTTAAAGGCATGCCTGGCTGCCTTGTGGAGATTCAGAGTTGCCATGGCAACATGGCCTGTTTCTCCAAATTAGGACATATTCCTGCTGCCTTTTTTTTTTTTTAATGTGCTATGTTTTCTCTCTCATACAACTCCTTTGCTTCTTCATATCCTTCCCTGCTGTTCTCCTCCAGAATGCTAATTTAGGTACCTGTCCCCAGAACAGGGTAGGTCTGCAGGCTGAGGAGGTGCTTTTCTGATGTCCTGCCCACCCCCAGCCCACGGCGCAGGGTCTGTGTCTGGGGGCTGCCATGCCACCGGCCTTCGGAGAGTCCTTTCTGCAAGGCTCTCACTCTTGACACCTGTTTTCTCTGGGCTGGGCTCATAGCAAATGAATTTCTGTTTTACATAAAAACCTTTTGTGAATGGAAAGAGATAAGGAAGAGACAGCTGCAGCTTGGATTTGAAATATTATTTCTCAGAAACTTCTCCCTAGGTGCATGATCCCTTTAGGGGACGCTCACGTAATGAACAAGACTCAGGGCAGACCAGGGTGTGTGCTTCTCAGCCTTTTCCGTACATCCTCATTTTAGGATCCCAGGAAAACAGGAACTTCAAATCCAGAAAGCTCTGAAATCTGAGGGTAAGGACAAAAACTGGTCAATGTTTTAAAAAAAGAAAAAGAAAAGGCCGTGGGATGGAGGTGTTTCTTTCCTCTTGGATTATTTCTGCTCCATAGATTGTAGATAGCTCTTTGAGCCACTTGAATTACAGTCTGTGATAAAAATGGGAGGAGAACGAGAGTGAGAAAAGCACGACGGATTTAACTCAACTCTCTCTCATTTTCATCGCTGCTGCCGTGCTTTGTCCTCGGCGTGTGAAGGCCAATTAGAAAAGGTTCCCTTGGCCCATGCTTAGAGCAGGGATGCACAAACTTGGCCGTACTTTGGAATTACCTGGGAGTTAAAAAAAATACAGACGCCTGGGTCCCTCCCGTAGAGAGTTTGGTGTCATTGTTTTGGGGTGTAGCATGGGCACTGGAATTTTTTTTTTTTAAATGCTCTCCAGTTGATTCTAATGCACAACAGAAGTTGAGATTTACTGGCCTAGATGGTGATTGTTTTTGGAAGGTAGTAGTCATGGCTTCTAAACATTTGGCTGTCAAGGGGCCATCTCTGAAATCCTTGGACAAAAGTCACATATTCTCAGATTTAGTTAGTTCAAACCTTCCCCTCTCTTCCCTGCATATCACTTTTAGAAAATGCAAGGTCACTGCCTGGACCTCCTGAAAATGCCCATTTTTTAACCTGTGAAAGGGGTGAAGGGAAAACACCAGCGCAATTAGCTAGGTAGAAAGACAGGGGCTGACACAGGGCCAAGGGCCACCTGCAGGCAGGTGATAACAAGATGGGAACCCAGGCGGTGTCAGGGGTTGCTAATGCGAGGGCCAGGAGTGGGAAATAACGCTGCTGTGGTCACACTTAGGTCAAAAGAGAACACTTAGTTGTGACCCTGAGGGAAACATGACTTGGCATTTTGATTTGCTTCCAGAGCTTGACCTAACGCTGCTGATGGAACTCCCTATGGAGGGTGTCTTTTAGTTCTAGAAGTTAGCAAATAGACAAGTGAGTTTTCACCGTCTGGTTTTCCTTGCACTTGCCTGTAGGCAGTGGGCTTAAGTATAGCAAGAGGCAGTGAGCTTTCAAATTACAGATTTTTGACCGTATTCAGAAAACATCATTTTTTTCCTTTCTGGGATTTCCATTAGGGAGGAATCGTGAGGTGATAGGAAGAGCCTTTGATACCTATTTTGCCATTAGCAACTCATGTTGCTGTGAAGTCCCTTATCCACTGGGGACCTCATTTCTACATTTGCAGAATGAGGTGGGAATGAGAGTGAGGTGGGTGCTGTCAGGGCCTCTTTGGTTGTAAGGATGCTGTGAGTTTCTAGCCGTCTCGTGTTTGCACCTGCCATTTGTTAGAAGTTACCCATCAGGTGGCAACATGGTGACAGCCTCGTCTTAGACCAGGGTGGGAGAAAAGACAGATGAGAGGAATTCCAGATCTGGAGTATCTCAGGCTCAGGGGTTATTCAGGAAAGCTAATCAGAACCCATCTGAATTTGCAACAAAACATATTCTCAGTTTGCTTAAAGAACCGCAGACTTGGGAATCAGGGAAAAGCTAGGGAAGGCAGCCAAACTGCCTTCTACAAAGGTCATTCTAATTTATATTTTTACCATTAATTTATGAAACTATTTCCCCACACTCCATCGACATTAAGTATTTTAATTTTTTCCAAAGAGTTGTCAATAAAAATAGAATAAAATAAAGGGCCAAGGTTCTGAGGAGATGGAGAGGAAGGAGGTTCCAAGGCCCATTATGACTGTACCAAGGAAGGTTCTAGGTGTCTGTCTCCCTGTGACACCAGGCCCAAACAATGGACCTAGCAATTCTCCTGTATGAGGGCCCCCAGCTCTCTGAAGAGATGGGTTCACATTGAGAGATGTGTCATTGGTCAGGTCTCCTCCAAGTTCAGACTGAAGATATGCCCATGGGTTAATATGGATCTACATCCTCTATCTACTTTGAATTCAAGGGACTGTAATTTTTAATGCCAAACCGCATGCCAGCCAATGTGCTAGGCATCGTTCTCATAACACTTACAACCACAGAAATAGCTATAACCTAACAATGGCCATTTGTGTGCCATACAGGATACAAATCCATTTTCACATTATTCCCTTTGTTTCCCCATTCTATTTATTTATGACATGTTGTAGTCATCAAAGTGACAATTTTTTTTGAAAAAAATTGAAATACTTAATGTTGACAGAGTGTAGGGAAATAGACACTTTCATAAATTAGTGGTAAAAATATCAATTAGAATGACCTTTGGAGAAGGCAGTTTGGCAATAAAAGCCTCAGAAATATGTTTACCTATTACAGTTGTTCAACCTATAAAAACCAATCCTATGGCAATGCACACATGTATATTTGAAAGATGGCCATCATAGCATTATTTATCATAGTGAGTAATTTGAAACAATTTACATGTTCTGTGATGAAGGGCTGGTTACATGCAATTATGGTATGGATGATAAATGACCATTAAACATTACATTATAGAAGAAAAGAATATTGAAAGAAATGGGAAAATGTCATTTCTATAAATACATGAAAAATGGTATGTTGTCATATTAATAATAGTCAACAAATTTTTATTGAGTGCCCAACTATGTTTGGGACACTGTACTAGACACTAAGAATAAAGTGGTAAATCAGACAGACCCTCAGTGTTGGCTCTAGAAGGTTACATCTTGTGGGGTTGGGAGGTGCATACTCTGGGAGATTTTATGCAGTAGAGGTGTTGGGGTGAACACTCTGGAAGACCGTGTTCAGTGTGGTGTATTTCAGAGCATAGGAATGAGATCAGGAGGAGCACATGTTTGTAAAATAAATACACTATGAAGATAATGGGCATTCAAAACAGATTGACATATAGATACCATATTGGTACCAAAATAAATGTTGTTATTCCTGAATGAAAGTAGCACAGGTGACTTAAATATTCTTCTGTGTGCTTTTTATAGTTCTTTAATTTTTACAATTAGTATGTATTATGATAAGAATAAATATGTATAAAAAAGAAACATGTAAGTCTTAGGAAAGTTGCTAAATCTTCACAGATTTTATTTTCATTTGTGAATACCATCTTTCTTTAAATTAGTCCCTCTACTTCTACTGGACAGCACCAATAAATAAACTAACAAAACGTGCCCCTACCCCCACCCTCCACCACCAGAGGAAAAAAACTCTCTACGTATAGAAGCATATATTTAGGAAAAGGTAGATGCAAGCTCCTCTTATAAAGGCACATTCCCCTGAAAAGGTTGTGGAAGACTAATGAAACGCAGAATACTCCTTGTTGCATGTATTTGGGGCCTGCTGATTTGTTTCTCTTAAGTCTAGTCAGATTAATTTTTGTTTCTGGATATGTTGGCACACGGTCTTTATAGGGCTGAATAAGAAAAGGAACTGAAAACATTTCACCATGGAGGCAGTCCAGCCTGACCTAGCGTGCTGCAGAGACCAGGGGCTATGGCATGGGTCAGCTGAGGGGATCTGGAGGGAATTGTGGTGGCAGTCGCTGGCTTCCCCGACATGAGCCCCTTTTTCTCCTTTCTCTGGTCCTTGCCTGTTCCTAGTGTGTTCCCTTCCCATGCTCAGTCTCAGTCCCTTTCAGTCCCTCACATTTATCGAGTGTTGCTGTGCGTCAGCATCACGCTGGTCTTGCTCTCCACATCCTTTGATGTTAGTGACCTCTCCTGTGCATTCAGGCCTGTGGGGCCTGAGCTGGCATCTCCAGTGGACAGAAGGGGTGCTGTTGGCTCTTGGCCTAGAAGAGAGGGCCACCAGCAATTAGTAAACACTGAGACTTCTCCCAGCTCTGTCATCGTCATTTGGGGCAACTTAGAATTTACTCATATTGGTTCGACAGAGAATCAGAAAATCAACTTACCTGTTGTCTTAGTCCATTTGTGTTGCTATAAAGGAATACCTGAGGCTGGGTGATTTATAAAGAAAAGAAGTTTATTTGGCTCACAGTTCTGCAGGCTGTGTATAAGAAGCAGGGCACCATCATCTGCTTCTGGTGGAAGGGGAAGGGAGCTGGCATGTGCAGAGATTGCAATGTAAGAGAGTGGAGCAGAGCAAGAGAGAAGAGGAAGGTGCCAGGCTATTTTTAACATGAAGCTCTTGGGGAAATCTCAGGGGAACTAATAAAGCAAGAACTCACTCATTACCTCAAGCCATTCATGAAGGATTCACCCCCATGACCCAAACACCTCCTATTAGGCCCTGCCTCCAACACTGGGGATCAAATTTCAATATGAGGTTTAGAGGGCCTGGTAGCCAAACTATAGTACCTGCATTTTTCACTTTGATAGCTCTGATGGGAGGCTGAGGATGTCCATGATGTTATATGCATAGGGACTTCCCTGCTGGTCCTCATCTTCTCTCCTCTTGCAGAAAATGATCCTTTAAGGTGAGACATTTAGGTACAAATGTTGCCTGTGATTTAAGCCTGCTTTGGTAGGGAACATGGTTTTTGATCTCTATTCCTGATTTTGTCTTGTGGCTTACTTTCTTAGCTGGGGAGGGAAAGTTATATATATAAAATATACATACATATGTATATATATTCCTTTTTGGCCTTCTTCCTCTGATAAGGTGTTTTAAAGATAAACTAATGCTTGTGAAAGATAAACTGATGCTTATGCTTGCTCCAGAGAAGATTAGGGCATTTGTGTTTTTTTTCCCCCCACAGTATTCCCAGTAGTTTCTCTATGACTCTCATTTTCATTAAGAATCGAAAAAAAAGATATCTCTGGGTTCATGCAGGATTATAAAGCTAGAAGTCATATGTCAAAAAAACCCCCACCTGATTCCTCAACATGTCAGCATAAATAAGTTAACCTTATTTGTTTTAGTTTTTGCAATAAAATGGACAGTTTTCTGATCTGAAAGAGTCTATACACTAATGAGTTATAATACAAGTCACAAAAATAGTATAATTCAGTCATAACACAAGGTATAGTAACGAGTTTACTGCATCCTGCTTTTGTTTTGGGCTGCTCCCTGAGTTATAATCCCTGACCTTAAATACCTCCCTCTGTGAAGTCCACTGCATTTGTCAAATATCTTCTATATGGGAGTCTAAAAGGATTCCACTTGTTGACAGAACTCAAACATTTTCCGATGACACAGTGACAGACTTGCCATCTCTGCCTGCCAGCTAGTGGGTCTCAGGTGCTTTGTAGAGTGGATTAGAACCGCTTCACAGACTCTTGTCTCATCCACCACCCTCGCCTCCCCCACCAGCTCACTGCACCACCTCACTCGTTTAACTTCTCGCAACATTCTAGGAAGAGAGAGGAGAGAACTCCTTTTTTGAGGTGGCTCCTTTCTTCAAGACAGAAAGCCATCCAGCGACTCCGTAGTATGAACATGCACAACTGCTTTGGTAAAAGCAATTTTCCCCTCCTTCCCTCTGAATTCAGGGATATCCTCACCTGAGAAAGAAAGAGAAAGGTTTTCTGAAATCTGAACAGGTGAACTTACTGGGGCTAGTGTTTTTTTGCCCCCCACATCTCTCTCTTAGAAACGGTCATCTCATAGGATTCCAATTTTAATTTGGATAAAGATGAATCCCAAACATTCCACCAAGACTTAGTAAATCCACATTATCATTGGGTCTTCTCAAACTTAGCTGTTAGGTTAGGACTTCAGCAGGTGCTAAAGCAGGAGTGGGGGCAAAACAAGAACGATTAGAAGGAAATGGCAGCAGCAAACATTAGGGCTCAGTTCCCTCACCATCTTCCGTCATCAGTCTAGACCACAAGCCTATCTCTGTATTCTGAATTTTTATTGAAATGAACAAATTTAATTGAAAAAATATTAATTGAGTACCTAGTATATACAGGCACTCTTGTAGGTGGTGGATATTTAGGGGCAAACAGCCATGTCACAGATCTAATGGAGTTTATATCTTCTACTCTTGGGAGTGATCAGATAATAAACACAATAATTTAAGATAGTGGTAATTTCTATTAAGAAGCTAAAGTGGGATATTTTAGTGAAGGGTGACTGGGAGAGTAGTTAGTTTATATTGTGTGTTCAGTAAAGATGTTACTGAGAAGGCAAAGTTTGAACTAAGGTTAAATGAGAAGAAGAGGCCACCTATGTGATGGCCTCTTCTATGGTAGAAGCACCCTAGGAAGGGTTAACGGCAAGGGGAAGGGCTCTGGTGTGGAAGTGTAGGGCAGAAAGAAGGCAAATATGGCTAGAATATAGTAAGCAAGGGGTGATTCTTAGGAATCAAGGTCAGAAAGAAAGATAGGCACCAGATCATGTATATCTTTAGAGGCCATGGTGAAGACTTTGGATTTAATTCCATTTGTAACCTGAAGTCATTGAAGGTTTATAAGCAGGGACTAAATAATCCAATTTCAACATTATAAGTAAAAATCATGAGATTTTTACTTCCACTCATGAGGGAGTAAGGCAATCTGGAATTATCCTCCCACCATAAATAACTAGAAAATTAGAAGGGGGAAACAAGGAGATGGATACCTTTAGACATTGGACAATCGGCAGCAAAGGATTAATATTCCTGAGAAAAGAAAAATAAAATTTTTGTAGGCTGTTTACCTGGAGATAATTCCAGAGCCAGGGTACAAAGAGGGATAACCCAAGCAGATTTCAGTAGTTTCACTGAGTTGAAGAAACAGAGATCAGAGGTTGGGGAGGCTCTATCAGCAAGATTTTTGTGAGATAGAATTCATAAAATGAGAAAGAGCCCTAGAAATATGCACTGGGTTCCTCTTGAGTCTTTGCCCAAATCTGCACATATTTTAAGTGAAAATCCATGGCTGGACAAGAACACTTTCTGGAAAAATAATAATTACCAAGGAGAATTCCCACAAAGCCAGGGACCATTCTAGTTCCCTTAAGCCAGAGTAGAAAGAAATCATTGAATACATTAGACATTTAATAGAGATCTCAGAAGAGCCATGTCTCAGAGGTGGGGTTAGCAGTGATAAAATAAAGGTTGAGAATGCCATAAAAAGGAACAAACTAATCTGCAAGGAACATCCTGCCAAAAAACGCCTATAGGAATTTGAAAAATTATTATACACATGCACATGTGCAAATGCATATAAACATATACAGAGCAGGAAATTTGACCTATAAACAGGAAAAAAAATCAGTAGAAACAAATGTAGAAATAACAAAGATGTTCATAATGTTAGTAAAGGATATGTATTAGTATCCTTTACTAATACATAATATTAGTAAAAGACATTAAAAGTTATAAATATGTTCAGTGATATAAAGGAAGACATGAACATGATGAGGAAGAAAAAATAGAAGACATTTTTAAAAAGAACCAATGAAACTTAAAAAGGGGGAAATAATATTCAAATTAAAAAATGAACAGGATAAGATTAACAATAGATTAGACATTGTAATGAAATATGAAGGAACCAGAAGACAGCAATGGAAAATATGCAAAATAGAGCACTGAGAGAAAAAAAGGCAGAACAATATGAACAGTTTCAGAGATTCATAGTATAATATCAATCAGTCCAACTTGTATGTAATTGGAGACCCAGAAGGAAGAAGCAAAGAAAAAATATTGGAAGAATTAATGCCAAAAGTCGAATTCCACGTTTGATGATAACTGTATTAAACTATTTGATGAAAAAAATTTATGAAAACTATAAATCCACACATTTATGAAGTTCAGCAAATCCCAAACAAACAAAACATGAAGAAAACAACAGTAAGACACATTATAATAAAATTACTGAAAAGTAATGATAAAGAGAAAAATCTTAAAAACTTCTAGAGAAAAAAACACAAATTATATTCAGACTAGAAAAGGTAAGAATGGCAGCAAACTTCTGATAAGAAAGTAGCAAGTGAGGAGAAATGGACCAATGTCTTTAAAATACTGAAAACAAAACGAAACAAAGCACTTCTCAACAAAGAATTCTATACCTAGCAAAAATACCTTTTAAAAATGAAGGTAAAATACTTTCAGGAGAATGAAACCTGAGGTAATTATTTGGTGGTACATTGTACTTAAGACGTATTAAAGTTTTTCAGTCAAAAGGAATATGGTACCAGGTAGAAATGTGGATCTAGACAGTGGAATGAAGAACATCAGACATAGTAAATTGGTGGGAATTTAGAAACATTCTTAAGTATCTTCCAAAAAAATAATTTCTAAAGCAAAAATAACAACAATATATTGTAGGGTTTATAATATATATTGAAATAAAACATATGATAACATCAGCCCTAATAACAAGGGGAAGGATGGAATTTACTGTTGTAAGTTTCTTACACTGTCTGAGGAGTGGTATAACATTATTTGAAGAAAGAATGCAATAATTTCAAGATGTGCATTATAAGTCCTAAAGAAACCATCAGACAATGACAAGGAGTAGAGCTAATAATGGTGGAAGTAATGCAGAACTATCAAAAACACTCAACCCAAGAAAAGGCAAGAAACAGAAAAAAGAAAGAATAGATGTAAAAAATAGAAAACAATTACCTAAATGATAGATTTAGAACCAAACATGGTAATTATAATATTAAATGTAAATGGCCTAAATACTCCACTGAAAGGCACATATTGTCAGATTAAATAAAAACCAAGACCCAATTATATGCTATCTGTGAGAAACCTACCTTAAATATAAAGACATAGATACATTAAAAGTAAAGAAATTAATCAAGATATACTATATAAGTGTTGATCAAAATAAATTTGGGTAGGCTATATATTAATATCAGACAAAATAGACTTCAGGACAAGGATTAATACTAGGTATAAAGAGGAACATTTTATAATGAAAAATGGGCTATTGTTTCAAAATTATGTAACAATCCTAAATGCATGTGCACCTAATTACAAAGATTCAAGCAAACTCTAATGGAAATAATGGAACACTATAGGAAAAGAAAACAAAACTACATTTATGGTTGATTTCAACAATTTCAGTCATTTATAGAACAAGTATGTCAGAACATATTAAGAATATAGGTGACTTGAACATTATCCACCAACTTGACCTGACTTTTATAGAATATTACATCTAACAACAGAAGAGAGAGCATACATTCTTTTCTAGTTCATATGTTATATTTACCAAGATAAGACAATATTCTGGGCCATGAAACAAGTGTTATAAATTTAAGTTGACTGAAATCATATAAAATGTGTTCTGTGACCACATCGAAATTAAACAGAACTATATTTGGAAAATACCCAAATTTGGGAAATTAAACAAGATACTTCTAAATAATACATGGGTCAGAAAAGAAACCACAAGGGTCTTTAGGAAATATTTTGGACTGAATTGAAATGAAAAGCAGCACATTAAAATTTGGGCATTACCACTAATGCAGTGCTTAAAGGGACATTTACAGAAATGAAAGGTTACATTAGAAAAGAAGAAAGGTCTGCAATCAGTGACCTAAGCTTCTACCTTATGAATCTGGAAAAAGAAGAGCAATATAAACCCAATAAACTGAAGGAAAAATTAAAGAGGGGAAATCAATGAAATAGAATATAGACAAATGAAAGAGAAAAATCAATGGAGCTCAGAATCTTTGAAAAGATCAATAGAATTGATAAACCTCTAGCAAGACTGACTAAGAATTGAAGACATAAGACATAAATGACCAATATCAAGCATGAAAGAAAGACACCACTATAGATTGTACAGAAATTAAAAGGCTAATGAAAGGATACTATGACTACCTTTATGCCAATAAATTTGACAAAGTAGGTAAATGGACAAATTCCTTGAAAGACACAAAACTATTAAAGCTCACCTAAGAAGAAAAAATAACCTGAATAATTCTATATCTATCAGAGAAACTGAATTTTTAGGTAAAATCTTTCTTACAAAGATAATGACAGGCCCAGATGTCTTCACCGGTTAATTCTACCAAATGTATAAAGAAAGAATAATACCAATTCTATGTAAACTCTTCCACATAATAGGAGCAGAGGGAACGTTTTCTTACTCCTAATCAGTATTCTCGTGGTATCAATATGTGACAAGATATTACAAGAAAACTATGTCACTATATTCCTCATGAATATAGAAGCAAAAACCTTCAGAAAAATATTAGAGAATAGAAAATCCAGCAAGTTATAAAAAGGATAATACATCATGTCCTAGAGGTGTTTATCCCAATAATTGTATGTTGGTTTAATGTTTGAAAATCCATCAATGTAGTTTATTATATTAACAGGAAAAAAAAGATCATTTCAGTAGATTCAGGAAAACAATTTGAAAAAATTCAACACTCTTTCATGGTAAGAACTCTCAATGAACTAAAAATAAAACGTAACATCTTCAACCTGATAAAAATATTTATGAAAACATTACAGCTGACATCATACTTACTGGTGAAAGACTGAATACTTATCCCCTGAGATTGGGAACAAGGCAAGGATGTCTACCTTTACTACTTCTACTCTGCATTATACTAGGGGTGTAGCATATGGAATAAAGTATGAAAAAGAAATAGAAAGCATACTGATGAGAAAGGAAAAAGTAATTCTATCTTCCTTCACATAGGACATGATCTTCTATGTAGAAAATTTATTTACATACTATCACTAGAACTTACATGAAATTAGGAAGGTCACAGTACACAGTCAATATAGAAAAATCAATTGTGTTTTTATATACTAGAAGAGAATTATTATAAATTTTACAAATTTAAATAAAATACTGTTGATAATAGCATCCAAACCATGAACTATCTAGGGATAAATATAACAAAATATATTCAAGACTTCTACACTGAAGACTATGAAGCATTGCTGAGAAAAACTAAAGACTTAAGTAAATGGAAAGTTATACTGTCTTCATGGGTCGAAAGAGGACAGTAGTTTAATATTTCAGTTCTCTTCAACTTTATCTTTAGATTCCTCTCAATCACAATAAAAATCCCATTAGTTTTTTTAATAGAAATTGAAGTCATTATAACAATTTTATAAAAACACCAAAGACCTAGAATAGTCAGTGCAATTCAGAAAAGGAGCAAAGTTGGAGGACTTACATTATTTGATTTAAAACTTGCTATAAAGCTACAGTGATAAAAAAACAGTGTGGTATTGGCATAAGGATAGACATGTAGATCCATAGAATTGAGTGAGGCTCAGAGATGAACCTGTATTTCTGTGTTCAATTGATTTTCAATAAAGATGCCAGGGTAATTAGTGGAGAAAGAAGGCTTTTCAATAAAGTATTAGAACAACTGGATATCTATATGGAAATAGAAATGATCCTCAACCCTTGGAACTATCTTTAAGAAACTACAACTAGGAATTATAAGTTGTATACTTTGGGTGTCATTTATATAAGAAAGATTAGTAGCTCCAGTCATCAATAATAATCAAAGAAAAAGCTTTGCCTCTGTCAAAAGATTGGCAAATGTATGCACATTTATATATTTTAGCTTAAAATAAAATATGTAAGGAGTAACTGTCTCTTGCTTTGACCAAAGTTTTCTGTTTGTCCTGATCTTAGATAAGAGGACTTATACCATAGAGTCTTTGTATGATTGTTATGAGACTTCACAGAGGTGTTATAAATTGCTTGGCATAGAGAATCTTCTCAGTAAAAAGAAGTTTTTGGTATTACTCCATACTTTCATTTCTTAACTGTTTATCTCATTAATCTTTGTCTGATTCTGTCAGATTCTAACTGCTTTTCTTCATGGGCATATCTCATCTTACCAAATAGAGTATAAGAGCATGAATTGTATTTTGTATGTATTTGTAACACTCAAGACCATGTTCCAGTGTCTGATACTTTAGATTTTTGACTAGTGCTTACTCGAGAGAGGGGAACTACCTTACAGATACCTCTTAGAATCTGCTAGATTGTTCATCTCCTTTTGACTCAACATCAAAGAAGGTTGGTACCATTATCTTTCACCAAATATGTTACAAGTATGATTCCATCATTTCTTCATAGAGTTGTCTCCCTCTGTTTTTGCACATCCAAATTCCCTTTGATGCTCCGTGTTAAAAATTCATGAGACTTTAAGCCCAGTCCTTTAGGAAGTACTTAGAATACAGAAAGCAGAATAGACAGGAAGAGCAAATTAAATTGTTTTGAATCTCATTCCTTCATTTTTATTTGGCTCATTACCTTATCTATGTTAGAGTAAGGACATATTTCATGGCTGGGATTGAGAATATTTATGGCCAACTCCTTGCTTCCCACATTTATTCTGTGTAGTGGGGAACGTTAGTAATGTTCAGAAGTCTAGAAAACTCCAAGGAATGTATTTCCTTCATTTTAAATGAAGTTGTTAGAAAAAAATATGGCCCTGGATAGAATGGTAGGCTTGAAATTCTTGTGAATGTAATAGTTGATTAGATTATTAGCTGTTTGAAGATATTGGCCATATCTTCATCATACATGGCTCCAAAGGAGCATTTTCACAGCTCCTGATACTAAATTTTTCCTAAATGACCCAAAATGGTCCAGGTTACTACACAGGGCTAGGATTGATCCCAGGCGTATGGCAAAATAAGGAAAATTTATTTTATGTTCCTTCCTGCCTCTTTTTATGTAGCACTTTTCTTCTTTTCTGCCTTCTGTCTTCTTTCCTGGCACCAGTCCCTTTCTATAGCTCGGCTGGACTTTAATCCCTGATAACAAGGAATTTTGCATATGCTGCATCTTTCAGATACTTGCATTTTAACAGCAGCCACTTAAAGGCAGAGGGATGCATTTCACAATTCCAGTTTGGGGCTAGGAATGACCTCCTCCAAGCACATGGTGTATGTGAAGTGTATGGTGTGTGCGTGTGTGTGTGAGGGATGAACACAGCCCTCCCTTCTGGGACCTACTTGACTATGTTTCTTTGTTTTAGAGGATAAGCATGACTTTGCCTGAGGAGTTGAGAAGTTCCATGTAAGACATTTGAATTGGGCTCTGAACAATAAATGGGTTTTTCCAGCTGGGAGCTAATTTGGGGTAGGGGACAGAGAGGCTAAAGGGGAACAGTAAGAAAGCATTAGAGAAAAGTAGAACAACAGCACAGGCAGAGGTACAGAGATGGAGGAGGAGCAGGGGCTATTTTAGGAGCATCAAGTAGTTCTGGGTAAATGGGGCAAACATTGAATGGTAGGAAGTGGAAGAAAACTGGAAAGAAAAAGAAGAAAGCAAGTTGGGGTGTATTGCAAAGGGCCATGTATGAGAATAACATGGCAGTGTGGAGGGTGGATTTTGTGGTCAGGAAGCCTAGTTACTAGACTGTTCCAGCCACCCAGCCAGGAGATAGTGAGGGCACAGCAGTGGGGATAAAGAGAAAGGACTGCCTTTCACATAGTTAAAAGAGAGAATGGATAGCATTTAGTGACCAAGTTCTCCCTCATCCCTGTTCATGTATTCATTAATTCAATCAACATTTATCTGGCCCCCTAATGTAGATTAAGCATTGCGCTAAATGCTTGAAAATAAATAATGAAAATGAAAATAAATGCTTGGCTTCTTCCTTTAATAAGCCCAAAGTTTAGCCAGGGAGGTTGACATTTAACAATTAAAATGCAAGACAATGAGTACTCTAACAGGGGTAAGCAATGTGTGCTGTCAGAACACAGATAAATTCAGTGTTTTACTCTCTGTTGGTTGTATCCCTCGCACTCACTTGAGTTGCAGAAGCTACTAGGTGCTTAATAAATATTTATTGAACAAGAGGTGAGCTTGGGTGAATGGGTATGGGGCAAGAGAATGGCAGCTTCTTCCCTACTTTATTGTAGGCCAGAGAAGGGCTTTTTCTCTTGGTTTTGAAAATGGAAAGGGCCAAATATATGGGGTTGTGTTCCTAGGTGGTAGGGGCAGGACAGCACTAGGGAGCTGGCTATGGATCTAAGCTCTTTTGTCTCGGTGGCTCATGTGGACTGCTGGGGGCTGTAAGCTTCTCAGCTAGCAGGCGCAGGGTGGGAGGTGCTCTATTTGTTTTCCCTTTGGTATCCCCTGGAATTTGCCAAAGTCTTTTGGGAAGTCCCGGTTTGTTCTATGAGAGATAGAGGAAATGAAGGGAAAAGCCTGGTTCAGACTTGGGTCAGGAATTCAAGGTGAGGAGGATACCCCCGGGGCCAGGAGCCGAGCTGGAGAACCCTGCGAGGTCCTCTGTCTGCTGTCTGCTGGTTGGTCTTGCTCACCGGCAGACTCTCCATGTAAGCGATGACCCTGGAAGTTCTGGGTTTCATTTTATTAAGGGAGGTGGACCAAGTCCACCCTCTCTTACTTGTAACTCTGAAATCCAACAAGCTCTGAAAACCAAAACATTTTTGTTGTTGTTGTTTAGTGTTAAAACCTGACCTAATGTGAACCCATTTGGCAACAAAATAGGATGCAAAAATGATATGAAACTGTTTAATAATCTTAATTTCATCTTAAAAGCGCTCATATTTTTATGATTTTGGTAGAAACATGTATGCATTTGATTACAAGGTCTTGCCTCAGACACCCCTAGGATGGTGTTAGATAATATTTGGTGGATACACCCTATTGCCTTTTTTAAAATCTGAAAAATTTTTAATTACAATACACATCCTGCTCCGAGGATCTTAAATATAGATTTGTGGGTTTATATTTCCTTTCAGGGATTAGTAAGGGCTTTTGGACAAGGTGAAGGTGAGTTGAGTCTTGAAGATGCATAGAACCTTGTTTTGGTTCTCCACTGGAGGTGGTACTGTATCTGTTTTAGTTTTCTAGGGCTGCTATAAGAAAATACTACAGACTGGGTGGCTTATACGACAGAAATATATTTTCTCAAAGTTTGGGAGCCCAGAAGTCCAAGCTCAAGGTGTTAGGTAGGTTCAGTTTCTCCTGAGGCCTCCCTCCTTGGCTGCCGTCTCCCTGTGTGCACGGTGGTCTTTCTCAATGCGGGTGTGTGCTGGTGTTTCTTTGTGTGTCCTAATTTCTTCTTCTTATAAAGACAATAGTCAGATTGGATTAGGAGCCACCCTAACAGCTTCCTTTTAACTTGATCACCTCCTTAAAGCCCCTGTCTCCAAATACAGTCACATTTCTGAGGTCCTAAGGATTAAGGCTTCAATATGTGAATTTTTGAGGGGCACAGTTCAGCCCGTGAAGCTCCCTTGGGGCACTAGCAATGTGTGAATGCGTTCTTTAGAGGGTACTGTAACTGTGGAGAGTCACTTTCACTTAATGGGCAGGGCCAGGGCTGCTGAGCAGCCTGTAGTATAAAAGAGAGCCCTACGTGGTGAAGACTTGTCTATCCCAAAGGCCATCGGTCACTCTGGTGTGAAACACTGATGGGAGATGCAAAGAAAGGCTTGGACCAGTCTCTAGGGTGGGGTCAGTCATGCGGTGCTGTCTCTGATGGAAAGTTGAGGGCTGGTAATCTTAAGGTAATGAATGTTCTTTTCTTAAAACTCCTTTCTCTTTACTCAATGTTTAGTTAGTTCCCTCAAACTGCATTCCTAGACTTTGTGAGGCAGGTATAATGAAGAAATGGATTTAGCTACATAATGTTTGGATTGGAGTTTTGGCTCCTCAATCTCTAAGAATAATGAGAAATTTGTACTTTCTGTGTTTCCTCGACTCACCTGTGACTCTTAGACTGAAATAACACCCTTCTAAAAAAATAAATCCTGCCTTGCCTCCAGGCTTGCAGTGGTATGAGGTAAAATTGCATGCAGAGTTTAGCACAAGTGCTCAAACAACCAGGGCATGACTTAGTACCCAGAAATGTGCCTCTGGCATGTGTGGGCTCTGACTTCTTCCTGGAATGGCCTTTGGGCCCAGCGCACCCCCTTTTTTTCCCCCTTGCTGGGTCCCTTATTCCTTCCTTCACTTTGGTAAAAATGAAGGGAGTGGGGCAATTCAGTCCCTCTCATGTTTAGAACATTAAAATGCTTGCAAATATTACCACATTCATTAGAGCCATCATAGGTTGCTAATTAAATTATAAATCAATGCATCATGCAAATGTTAAGAATAACAACAAAATGAGCCTATTTCGTAGGCCGTCACTGCCCAGACAGTTCTCCATTTATGATTCCTTGAGTCATGCTGAATTATTCAACCCTCTTTTTACAATTTTGACATCTAGGAGAAACAAAAAACTGTAACAATTGCCAGTATAATACATAAATAAAAATGAATAATTCAGAACTCCCGTCTTATTTTATTCTGCTTTGTCTAACTCTGACTGATCCTGGCTTTGCTTTCTATTTCACAGCACTCAGCAAGGTAGGCAGAGGAGAATTTCCAGGTATAGAAATAAAGACATGGGGCGTTTTAGTTGTTTGCCCCAGAAGAACCATTCCTGAGCTGCTGGAAACCCACGGTCTGACTTTTATCCTTTTTGCTTATATTAATATTATGTGAGCTCTCCCTCCTGTCTACTCACCACTGGGTTATTGTCAAGAGGCTAAAAAAAAAAAAAAAATCACCTTTATCCAATCAGCAAATTTTGAAGCTCTCCTTTATTACGTTTTCTCTCAATGATTTTACCAGCAAAGGTAGCTTCAGGTTCTTCTCAGGTGTAATGCTTTTGTGCATGTGTGCATGACACATGTGCTGAGGTCACCGTCCCAAGTTCATTTTAGGAAAGAGCTGAAAACAGAAATGGGATTCCAAGGGTCCCAACTGCAACGCCCTGGCCAGTGTGCGGACCATGCTGCTGGGCTGGGAGCCCTTCTGATATGCCCTATCAGGTTCCCGAGCAGCTGCTGACTAACAGGCTTCCTGACCTTTCGTTTGCTCCTGGTCAGTGGCCACTGCTCCAGCTCTGCTACAGTGCACGTTGCAGAGCCAGACTCTGAGCCAGTGCACCGCTGGCTGGCTGTCACTCACCCCCTCGGAGCCATCAGAGAAAGAGGCATGAGGGATGCAAAGCTAGGTAAAGAGCCCCTGCTTCCTTCTGTTGGGATTTTCTACCATTTCCGAACTTTTATTCTTCTTTCCAAATCATGACTAAGGGATTGGAATTGAGAAAAAAAAATTCCTATCAAGCCCTCCATTGGCCACCAATGGTAAAGATTAGGAGAGAGTCTCTTGAAAACTCTAATAGTTAATTAAACCCTTTGTACTTGCACGCTGGCGTTCCAGGCAGACAAAAGAAGATAAAAGAGCCCGGTGCATGGGATTAGTAGGCCCATCTCTTTAATAAACTACTTGGCATGATTTGTGTTTTTGCAGTTTCAAGTGTAGGGTTTTTGACCTTTAGATTTTTACTTTTCCCTTCTCTCTCACCAGCCCTCTCCCACCCACCCAACCCACCCTGCAATGAAAGAGGAAGAACATCTGAATTTTCCTTCTCTTCTTTCAAGGACATTAATGTATATTAAGATGACCAGGTAAATGTCTGGTTAGGGCCCCACTTTCTCAGCACACTGCTTAATCACTTGCGAGGGGCTTGGGGGCGTGTGATATGGAGGTGGGTGTGGGAGCAGTGCTTCAGCTTCAGAGGGCCTGGAGGCACAGAGTCACGGAGCGCTGTTTCCATGGCAGTGCTATGGAAACCAGGTTCTGCCGCTCACTCCTTCCCAGAGTGGGATTTCCATGCTTCATATAGCATGGGCCCCAAAAAGCCTGCTGGCATCTTATCCAAACTGTGACTTTATCATTGTGATCTCATTGTAACCTATTAGTCTGGCTTCCTATAAGTGGGGGAGAAGGGAGGAATGGAAAAAAAAAAAAGGAACCTAGTTCAAAACACTAGTAGAAACTCTGAACCTTAAATTTTCTGTGCATTTCCCACAGGATGAAGAGAATAGTTAGTTTTATTGTATATCAGTTGTCATTTCTATAAGTATCTACTTTTCTGGGTTCCATTTTATAGCATTGTTAAATCCCTTAGTATTGTAGATGTCAGTTCTTATACATATATATTTTTTTAATCTGCTGAACTAGAAGTGTAGGATCTGTCCCTTTAGGAACATGTCATCTCTTATATCTAGCCACATATGGTGGTTGCACCCTTCATATGACTGGTACATGTGGGCTATTTTTTATCTGGGGGTCGGATGAAAGGTCATGGATGAATCACTGTAAATTCTTTTTCCACTGTGCAAATGCCTCCCAAATATATGCCCTGCTGGCAGTGGGTTTGTGGCATCATTTTATACATGAGGAGCTTCAGGTGTGTGTGTGTGTATGAATATGTGCATTTGTATTGGGTCTCCTGACAAAGGATGTTGATTTACACTTGCAATTATCACCTACTTGTATTCTTTTAATGGAAAGATTGTTGTGTAAGGAATGACGTCAAATGAAGCCCATGGATATAAGTACCAGAAGAAAAAAAATGCTAAAGTCTACAGGCACATTTTTAGAATGGGAGGAAGAAAATACAGAGTGTTTTAACCCTACCTTTCCACTTCAAAGACAGGCACAATGGGCTTTCATAAACACCACCAGGCAAGGGTGTTTGTAGTGAGAGCTTGTTTTGTTAGACTTTAAAAACTGGCAATCTTTTTTTTTTTTTTACTTCTCCAGTTCTCATTATACACAGAAACATTCCCCAAGGCCTTTTGTTAGAATGTGAATATATCATTTCTATAGTCTCTTCAAGTTTCTCTAGTACATATCCCTGAATCTCCTTTCTCTAAATGGACTCCATTTCCCTCCTCAGTAAACAACCTATCCTTAATTATTGTGAATCAGTTTCTGCTCAAGGAATTTGTGAATCCTTGGATACTCAGTGATTGTTTTATTGTTATGGGGTCAGAAGTTCCTATATGTTTCTTTATTGTCTGTTTTGAATGGTGCTGTCACTAAATTCAGGGCTGAAACATATTCCTGTAGGAGGTTTTTTATTGGAGAGGTTTTGGCCTCATGGCTTAATCTCAATACCAATATACTGAGCTGATCTGAGGAAAGGTACCTTGAGTACTGCAACATTTGTTGCCCACCTGACTTTGTCATTCACTTATTCAACCAATATTTAGTCATCTATTCTTTTATTCATTCAACCACAAATGGCTCTATGTGCATAGCACTGTGCTGCAAAAGAAGCCTAAGTTACATTATATAAAGTTGAACCATATAAGATCACTGATATTGTATTGTTTTTGACCTGTATAAGGGCAGTTTTATATGTTTTAACCTAAGATATAGGTACAGTATAAACAAAATCTAGAATAATGAGATTGACACTTAAAGATAGATTTTTAAAAAATCAAAGAGATGAAAGTTAAGGGAAGAGTTGAAAATAACATTCACAGACAGGAAGATCTAGAAAATCATAATCCAGGCCCTCTCAGTGCTCTAAAGTTGCTGTAGTGACTGTTACAGTAGCCACTAACCACATGTGGCTCTTGAAATTTCAATTTAAATTACTTAAAATTAAATCAAGTTAAAAGTTAAATTCTAGCCACATGCGACTATTGGCTATCACATCGGACAGCACAGATATAAATAAAACATTCCTGTCATCACTGGAAGTTCTAGATGGGACTGCAAGGCACAGAAGAACTTGACCATGGAAGGAAAAATAGGTTAAGGCAACTTAAACTTCCTTATGAAAATCTGTAATGATAGAGGAAAGGTTTAGGGACTTGGAGGCAGCTCTGATTATTTATTGAAATTGATTGGTTCTCTTCTTAGATACTGATCCTTGTGGCTGTTTTATAACTGTTGGGAGCCTGGTGAAATTTGTTACAAATCCCAGAGTATATAAAACAACACACACATGCACGCACACACACACACACACACACATACACATACCCCTCTTGTAGCAGATTCTCATCTTTGCTGGCTGTCCTGCGAACCCCAATGGCTAAACGTAACACTTGAGATCTGACCTGGCTCTTCGTGCTCTGTGCCGTTCTCTCTCGCTGAGAATTAATGCACACTGAGGAACACTCTAACAAGGAAAGCTAATATTTGCCTGCCTTCATTTCTTTTGAAAGAGTTTTGTACTTTAGGTATTAAGTAGCTAAATCTAAAAACTGTCCAGGTTCCCTGGAAACCCAAACGTTTAATCTCAACTTTAAATCTCTGCTGTTTCCTTCGTTTTGGCTCTTTGCCTATGGTAACTTTCCTATTTCCTCTAAAAGGAGCCATTTTGGGGAATCCTCAAGTGGTGTCACATTCATCATTTCCACCTTTGAGTCATTGCCCAGGTCAATCTGAAGACTCAACTGATGGTGCGTGAGGACCTGTGTGCACAGTGGCACACACACGGCCAGTCTTGTGAGTTTCAAATATCTCCAAAACTGAGGCTGTTCAGCTTAATTAAAGCAAGGCCAAGACAAAAAGAAAACCAACTCGAGAGGGATGATTTTATTAACTGTTTTGTGAGATTGGATGCACCTCTATCGATGCGTGTGTACTCCAAAAAGGAGTGAATTCTAAATTGTTCACTACTTTTGCATCTTGTTAATAGTCTGGTTTCTCTTCCGATTGTATAATAAATCTTTTGCTTTTTCCTTTTGCATCTTATTGAATGAATTAGCACTTTGGAATTAGGCAGGCTTGGATCTCATTCTGTAGAAATGACCTTTGGTAAGTGCCTTCATCTTTCTGACCTTCACCTTCTTCTTTTGCTACAGAACCTTGTAGAGCAGTCATTAGGACGAAATATGTCTAAAGCACTGGCACATAGTAAGTGCTCATGAATGTTAGCTATCCTTGTTACTATTATTTTGCTGCTGCTGCTGCTGCTGCTGCTGCTACTCTTGTTGTTATTGCTGCCACCGAACATTTTATCCTTATCCTGCTTCCAGTTCTTGGTGCTCAGAGTCCCAGAACTGTTGCGATGTTTGGGATTTACAATATTCTCACGTGCTTCCTTTGCCATCTGGTTCCCATTTTTGCTTCACTCTTATTCTGCCCTTATATCATAATTCTGATACTCAGTATTCAGATGGATGACTCTAAATAGCTTTATTGCTTGGTCTATACTTTTTTTGATTTCCAGTTTTACATAAAATTTTCCCAAACTTCCCAATGACTTACCAAATTGTCAGTACTAATAATGTCTGGATACCATCATGCTGTGCTTCTTGAAATGCCTTTACTGATCTCTACGATTGTCACTGTAAGGACAAGTCCATTATTTTTCTGTTCCCAATGCAAATAGTTTCATGGTTTTAAATATCTTGTGTCTATAATAGACACCCTGATCAACATATCTGATCTTGCCATTCCTTTTCTTAGTTCTCTTCCTCTTTTCCATTTCTTTCAGACATTATGATCTAATCTCTTGCAGCTTCCTCAGATTTAATGGAATAAAAAACCCTGAATTCTTTATTTCATTTGTACTTTTTATTTGTTGGACTTTATACTAGTCTTCTTTTATTGAATGCAAAGAATTATGCTCATGGAAAATGTTCAAAGTTAAAATAGGTTTAGTTTGAAGATGAGAAGAGGAAATGTGAAAAAAAGATGGTACATACAGGTGAAAATAGAGATTAAGGAGAATAAGTAGTGGGAAATGCTAATATAGTAGGCAAATAAAATTCAGTCCAAATGTTTGATTCCAGAAGTTATTTCAGTCAACATTTTGCTAAGAATTTTGTTCCCATGTAGAAGAAAAGCATCCTAACATTTTCTTGCAGTTTCTTCTGTTGAACATACACCTAGAAGTAGCGCTGCATAGTGTCGTGTATACTGTTTGGGGCTTAGTGAATAGTTGTTGAATCAATTTCTATGGAGATTGGGTTGGTTGATTAACTGAAAAATTTAACCCTGCCTGTGAACACCACTATATCTTAAGAGTCACAGGACATATGCACTTTTTTTTTCTTTGAGACTTCTATAAAACAGTGGCCATGAGTCATGGAACCCTTTGAGAACCTGAGAGGAGCTATAGACCCCTTTTCCAGACAAGCATCCACTTACTAAATTCTGCATGCAGTTTTAGGGGATTCATGGATCACTTGAGACCCATTCATAAACCCCAGGCTAAGGGTGTCTACTCCACGTTTATATATTTCCCTTGATGTCCTCTCTATTTCTTATATCCCTTAAAAGATGACCTCTGTGCCCAATCCCAGACCAGAAGCTTTAGTGTCGTTCTCCACTCTCTGCTCTCCAATCATGCTAGTGTGTTAGTCGCCAGATCCTGCAGCTTCATGTGTTAAGCCCAGACTGTTCTGCTTTGTGAAAGAAAATGCATGTTGTAACACTCAGGTAAGAAATATTGTATAGAATGTCATTGTACTGGCACAGGGAGGAATCCACATCTAGAAATAGGGCCTATCCCTTGCAGAATGGGAATAGGGCAACAGTGTTTGGTTTTCATACTGCCAACTCTATTTTGGTATCTTCCTTACCATCCCCTTCCCAAATACTTACACATGTCCAGTGTCCATTACACTGGAGGTAGGGCTCTGTTTTGCACCATTTACCATAGGTGGCAGTGGCTTTTGATCAGAGGAGTGAATCTCACTACTGCACCCAATTAATCCTCCTCAGTGTGACGCGTAGCTAATGTTTTATTGCTCACTGGCACCTTAATTCAATTCATAGGGTCAGACTTTCACACCAGGAGGTGGACTGTTGTTCCTGGAGATGTACTAGGGGTGTAGGGAGGGAGAAGACAGGTTTTCTGTGATACAATATGAGCAACTCGCCTAGGACTTGCATATGTTGATAGTAGCAAAGAGTGAGTATTATTTCTTGTTCCCCCGATTCATCTGACAGTTAAGAGAAATCAACACTCTGGTCAGACACTGTATAGGCATTAGGAGTACAGAAACTATTAAGAAGGAGGACCCAGGATCGGCCTTCAGGTTCAGTGTGGAGTGGGATATAGATGTACAAACTGATTGTTCATTCAATAGTGATGGGGATTATTCTGCTTTTCAGGGGCTTGTGCTCAGGGCGGCAGGCTGCTGGAAAAATACACAGGCTCCATGTACAATCATAAAACCCTTTAGAATGACCGTGGATTCACTCAACTACATTTATTCACATTTTTACTGTGTGCCATTACAGGCTAGAGACCTTGGGGCTACTGAATAGATAAGACAGAATCCCTGCTTTTATGGAACTTTCTAGTGGGGGAGACAGAAAACAGAATACACAAAAAATATGATTTGAGACAGAATTAAGTATTATGAAAGAAGTAAGTAGGGAAAGAGGATAATGAATCATGGAGGAAGTTCATTTAAACAGGATGAGTAGGGAAGAGATGGTGTTTGAGCTAAGGCCTGAAGGATTGGGAGGAACAAGGAGCTTTCTAGGTTCAGAGAACAGCAAGCAGAGAAGCTCTGAGGCAGAAATGAGTTTGGCAGCTCTAGAAAGATCGAGAAGGGCTCCTGGCTAATGCAGAGAGACGGGGGAGAGGGGCAGGAGATGAGGTCACAGAGGCAAAGTGGGCCCACAGAGCAGGCTAAGACGTCTGGATCGTATCCTAAGTGTGTAGAAAAGGAATTGGAGGGCTTTATGTTTACAAAAGAGTACTTTGAGTGCTGGATGAAGTTTAGGTGGTAGGGGTGAGGGCACAAAGTGGAACAAGAGGCCAATTTAGATAGGTTTATTTATTTATTGAGTATTCATTTGGTACTACTAGTCACAACTTATTCTTGCCTTTGAGGAACTCATCTTCCAGTGGGCTTTGCTTAGTTCTCTCTGCCCCACCCTGAACTCTTTTAAAACAAACCTTCATGGTGACCATCTCTGGGGCTAGTATTTCACTTTGGGATTCTTTATCTCTGGCAAGTCGTTTTCTGTCTCAGATTAGGATTTTAGGGTTTTGAGTAATAATCACTACCATTATTTTTTAAATATCTCCTATAGAATTAGATACCAGGCATACATTATAATCTCTTTTAGCCCTCATAAAAGCCTTTGCAATGAGGTTATTATTATTCTCATTTTACAAATGAGGACCCAAAAGCTCAGAGAAATGAAACCTTGTGATCTTCCTACCATGCCGTGCTGCACCTTAGAGAGTTGAAGTAAATGGTGAGCTTATTTGGGAAGTTAGGAAGATGGTTTTTCTGAGACTGGTATTACTCAAGAGCTGATTGTTTCTTTGCTCTTGTCCTAAGGAGAAGTTAGGTCCAACTAAAGAAGACAGACTCTGTTGTCAAGCTGTTTTTGTTTTTGTTTCATTTTTGTCAATGACTGGTTTTCTCCTAGCATTATGGTTGCACTATCTCCTAGCACTATTGGTTGAGGGTAGGTTGAGCAATTCTAGTCAAGTACTGGGGCTTCTGCACTGAACTGCTCCATTGCTCCGTGCTGGGTTTCCCCTGGAGTGGTTTAGGTCAGGCTGTTGGCACTGGAAAAACCTTTTTATCAGAAAGTTGCGTGAATTTGGAGCAGGTCTTACCTAACTCCCTCTTTACTACCAAACTCAAAGTGGCCTCAGAAGCTCTGAGATTGAGAACATGGGCTATGCAGCAAATTGCCACCTACCTGATAGCACCCCTTCAAAATTTAAAAATGCCAATGCACACTGATGGGAGAGAGAGAATATCCCCTCCGTCCCAAAACAAAAGCACTCATGCAGTCTTTATACAGTCTGTAAGGCGTCTCAGCGTAGACACTAACATAATGCAGAACTGCCAGAGTGTATGGCCTTATAAAGGTAACAGGTTCTGCTCACATTCGCAATTAACTTTGCAGCGCATCATGCCATCCGTGTCTCTAGGTCAAGGGCTCTTTCCTTTACTAAAAGGATAACAGATTATGGATTCCATTTCTGCTTCTTAAACTTCCCATCAGAGGAGCCATCCATAGCTGGGTGGGTTGGTTGAGATCCTGATTCCATGATAGTCTTGCTCGGGGGGGCGGGGGGGGGCATGGACTTGGAAGCAGGCAGATAGTCCTCGACTTGTGTCCTTCTTTTAGAAGCCTCTTGGCACCTTTACTATTCCTCTGACTTGCCTGACTACAAAAAAAAGTGCTTTCTGCTTAATAAACGTCTGCTTGTAATATTCTGAAACAAGGAGGCTAATCAAAGGCCCTGTTCTGCAGAACAGGGACGCTAAATGACAAGATTAATTTCTGTAATCAAGCAGCTTAATTTGGGCATTTTTTCCCTCTCTGTTGCTGATTGAAATTGAGGCAAATTTCGCTGTGGTGAGATTCCGTCCTCGCCTAGGAAAGCTTACTTACTGGCACTAGAAGAGGGAAGGCAAGGGGAATGTGGTCAGCAAGAGGAGGGGAGGTGAGAGAGGGGAGAAGGGCATCATGTGAAGTGAAATGTGAACAGTGAGCTAATGCAGAAAGTCACAGGGATTTTTCTAGGGCCTCTTCTATGAAGTGGTGTGAAGGACTTTATGAAATTGCTCACAGAACAGCTACTCGTGGTCCTGAAATGTTTCCATCAGGGGAATTAGAGCACGGTAGTCACTTACACTCATACAGCTGTGACATGTTTGGACAGCAGGGCACTGTAGAAATCTTCTAATCCAACTGCCTTTTTTCATAAAACATCCCCAGAAACGTTAAGGAACTTGTACTCTGCTCATTAATACCAAGCAAAATTTCAAGATAGAAAGTCAAGAAGGTTAAGCAATCTAATGGGATTTGCAGGAAAATAAACTGTAACATTATGCTGGACCTTACATTTGTATAAAGTATTATAATTTACAAGGTACTTTCAGGACTTTTAAATGGCAGATGGGATTGCTCAAATTAGAATTTGAACTGAATATTTTAACCCTTATCTCACCCCATATATAAAAATCAAGTCAAATGAATTAAAGACTTAAACGTAAAACCACTAGAAGAAAACATAGGGGAAGAGTTTCATAACATTGGTTTGGAAAATATTTTTTAATATGACTCCAAAAGTACAGGAAACAAAAGTAAAAATAGACAAATGGGATTGTATCAAACTAAAAAGCTTCTGCACAGCGAAGGAAACAATCCACAGAGAAACGAGACAAACCTGTAGAATGGGAGAAAATATTTGCAAAGCATATATCTGATAAGGGGTTAATATATAGAATTTTTAAGGAACTGAGAAAACTCAATAGTAGAAAAACAAATAACTTGATTTAAAAATGGGCAGAAGACCTGAAAAGGCATTTCTCAAAAGAAGACATACAAATGGCCAACAGGTATATAGAAAAATGCTCAACATCACTAATCATCAGGGAAATGCAAATTAATGCCACAGTGAGATATCACTTCACACCCATTAGCATGGCCATTACATAAAAAAAACAGGAGAAGACAAGTGTTGGTGAGGGTGTGGAGAAAGCAAACCCTCACACACTGTTGATGAGAAATGTAAATTACTACTATGGAAAACAGTATAAAAGTTCCTTAACACACGAAAAATGGAATTACCGCATGACCCAGTAATCTCACTACTGGGCATATATCCAAAGGAATTGTAAACAATATGTCAAAGAAATAGTTGCACCCCCATGTTTATTGCAGCATTGTTTACAATGGCCAAGATACAGAGTCAACCTAAGTGTCCATCAGGGGATGAATGATTACAGAAAATGTGGTATATGTATACAACAGAATACTATTCAGCCTTAAAAAAGAAAGAAATCCTGTCATTTGCAACAACATGGAAGAATCTGGAGGACATTATGCTAAGTGAAATGAGCTGGGCACAGAAAGACAAACACTCTATGATCTCACTTATATGTGAAATATATTATAAAACAGTTGAATTCATAGAAGCAGAAAGTAGAATGGTGGTTACCAGGGGCTGGGATTGGAGGAATTGAGGTATGTTGGTCTAAGGATACAAAATTTCATTTAGACTTGGGGGAATAAGCTCAGGAGATCTAATGTACAACATGGTGACTATAGCTAATAACAAGATATTATATACTTGAAAATTGCTAAGAGAGTAGATTTTAAACGCTTTCACCACACACAAAGGAAATGAATATGTATGTGAGGTAATATTTATGTTAATTGGCTTGATTTAGACATTCCATGATGTAAACATATATCAAAACATTATGTTGTATACCATAAATATGTGCAATTTTTATTTGTCAATTAAAAATAAATACAAAGAATTTGAAGTGAATATTTTTAGATTTTTAATAACATAAATGAGAAGAGCCTGCAGGCTTCTTGTTTCTTAGGAAAGCAAACACCTCACAATGGGAATTCAGCCATTTCCCTTTTTCTTGTGCTTGTCATTAGCATTGTAGAGCATTGCTTTCAAAGAAAAAAAACAATAGCACTTTTGTAGTTTTGGATAACTATTTGAAATTTTGACCTTCAGGTTTTTCTAGATCCAGCCTTGTTTAGGTTACCTCATGCTGGTCCCTGGCTTTTGGTAGGAAATATGGTGAGGTGGGTTAATCTGTGGACAAGAGGCTGAATAGCTGTAGGTTTTAATATTGGCTTTGGCTTTAACCCCCAGTAAGTCACTGAACCTTTTTGGCCTTTCTTTTGGGGAGGGGGAGCAGGTTCCTGACGCAAACCAGACAGTCTGCTAGACAAATTCTAAAAGAGCTGTAACACTAATTGTGAAATAGAGATGACAATACCAATCTGTCTCACAGAAGAATAACTGATCAATGGTTACAAAGCTCTTTCAAAACATAAAGTACTAAATAATTGCTAAAAGATGAAAGAAATTGACTCCTACATAAAATGTATATAGGGAATATTAAATCAAGGCCAGATCAGACTGAAATTAATAGTCAAGCAGCAAGGCTGTGTGTGTGTGTGTGTGTGTGTGTGTGAGAAATAAGACAGAGGGTAACTTAATGACCAGTAAATCCATGCACTCTGGGTTAGCGTGGTGAGGTACATGTGAATTGAGACCCCACTGTGTGCACATTCACCCCAGCCCTCATGACCAGGATCTTAGAGAAACCTAGTTGGTCCATTTGCTCAATCATTTAAAAATATTTATTAAGTACCTATTATAGGCAAGGTATTATTGCTACAAGACACTCTTCTAGACCTCATGGAGTTTAGAATTTATTGGAGGAGATAAGAGGTAATCAAGTGCATGTAATATAAATCTCTATGAGAAACACTGCCAGGAGCTGTGAAACTGTTGTATATTAATTCAGAGGGAAGTTTTAATTAGTATGACCAGAGAAAGCACACTGGAGGAAATGGTATTTGAATCCCATGGATTTCTATGGACAAAGACGAAGAGGAGGGCTTCAGATGGAGGTGCCAGCATGACCAAATATGGAAATGTTATAATTTTCAAGAATGAGGAGTTCAGGTGTCTTGCTTTTGGATTTGTGTCGAAGAGATATAGGAGAAAGGAATTAAAAATAGGTGGGTGTAGAGTGTAGTGAACCCTAAATGATTGTGGAAAACCTAAAAGGCTATAAGAATACATGAAAGCAAAAATGTCAGGAATAACAGCCTCAAACGCTAACAAAGTGCTGATCTTCCTGCCATGTGAGAAGACCAGAGAGTGAAAATCAATTTAATAAAATGTAAGTAATGCAATGTAGGGTGAAAAACAAAAAAAAGCAGGCCATAGAGGATTAAAGCAGCATTTAAAAGATTTCTTATCTAAAAATAATATCTCACTAGCAAAAAGAAAAGAGATCTGCAGAAACCACAAGGCACAGTGAAATCAGAAAGGAGAGGCGGAAGTTGACAGGTTTATACTTGACCACCCAGGAGTGCATATTCTAGTGGAAAGATATAATTTGGCAAGTTCAGAGAAAGACAAAGACGGGTAAATAATGAATAAAGCACTTAGTGAAGTGGCAATTCGTATTTTGCACAGTATAGTTCCATGTACTTTTCCATGTACAAAACTTCAGGTTCGCAGGCAGAAGGGTGAATGCTCATTTGGGCTGGCTTTTGACATCAGTTTGGACTTGGCCGTGAGTTATCCACGTGCATTTTATTTCTGCAGGAGTCTGTCTTCATTTTTGACTCTCCATTTCCGTACGCCAGTCCCCTCTCACCACAGGGTTTAGGGTGATTTGCTGGGTGCCCAGATATAAAGTGAAAGAAGCCTTTTAAAAGTATTCTTATGCCTATTCACAATCTCCTGAATTTTATTATAGTTTTTACATTGGTTGAAAAGGTGTTTTGCTTTGGTTTATGTGGAAAACTTTTTTTAAACATCATAGCAGCATAGAGTTTTTAAAAAATCTAATTCTAGAGAACAAGTGTAATAGACTAACCAGATGGGGAGGAAAGCAGGAGTTTTGGAACATAACTTCTAATCTCTACTCTGCTAGTTACTAATTGTCTGGCCTAGGTGAGTCACTTCATCTCAGTAATGGTTGGTAGTGCTGTGAATAGTAGAGAGCTTGTGTGCTCAGAGCCCAGCCCAGTGCCTGGCACGTAACAGGGACTTTATTTTCTTTTGAAGTTAAAAGTACAGTTGGTCCTTGAACAAGGTGGGATTTAGGGGCACTGACCTCTCTCACAGTCGAAAATTCATGTATAACTTTTGACTCCCCAAAATCTTAACTACTAATAGCCTACTGTTGACCAGAAGCCTTACCCATAACATAAACAATCGATTAACACATATTTTGCATGCTGTATGTATTATATACTGTATTCTCACAATAAAGTAAGCTAGAAAAAGGAGTATGTTATCAATAAAATCCTAAGGAAGATAAAATATATTTACTGTTCATTAGGTAGAAGTGGATCATCATAAAGGTCTTCATCCTCACCATCTTCTACTTGAGTAGGCTGAGGAAGTGGAGGGGTTGGTTTTGCTGTCTCAGGGTGGCAGAGGCAGAAGAAAAAAAGTGCATATAAGTGGACCCATACAATTCAAACTCATGTTGTTTGAGGGTCAGATGTATCACTTTAATCAGTTTTCTTATAACAAAAGCAATACATACATATTGGAGAAAAGCTAGAAGACCAGGAAAAAACCCCCACACATCTCACCAGATAGTAGTTAGCACTCTGAACATCTTTCAGTGTGTTATGTAAAGTAAAAATGAAGTCATAATACACATATATTGTTTTGTATCCATCCTTTTCTATTTATATGGAGATATAAGTATAAATTCTATTGTATTTATTCACATATGTGATTATCCTTTCCCATCAAAAACATCTTTCTACATCATTTCTAATGGTCACATAGAATTCTACAATGTAACCAATTCTCTGCTCTTCAGTATTTTATATTATTTTTAAATTGAAGGATTTTACAAATAATATAATGATAGACATCTTTGCAGATAAATCTTTTTGTCTATCCTAAATTGTTTCTTCAGCATAGATTTGCAGAACTGAACTCATTTGGTCAAATAATATCAACATTTTGTGGTTTTGAATATTTATTATCAAATTGATCTTCAGAAGTTTTAAACTAATCTGTGTGTTTATCAATAGCGTATGAGAGTATCACTTCCCATACCTTTGCAATAATGAAAAAAAAATCTTTGCATATTTAAGAAGGTAAAATGTTATTGTTTAGATTTCTATTTAGTTGATTTATTAGGGAAGTTGAACTTTTAAAATATACTTATTGGACATTTTATTTTTTGCTTCTTTGAATTATCTTTTATTCTGGTGGTACTTTCAAATGGAAGCTGTCTTTTTTTTGTTGTTTCTTTTTCTTTCCCTTGTGTCTGTATTCATGATTTCATTTAGTAAAGTATTATTCTTTGTTTACATTTGTTTCTTTGGCTAGACTTCAAACTCCTTCAAGGCAGGATCATATCTTACTCTTTTTTGTATTCTGAGCACCCAGCACAAAGGGACTCAGTAAGCATCTGGCGGGTGTGTGAATAAATGGGGTACCAAACAAACAGAAGGGCGGGTGAACCAAGGTAAGTGTTTCCAGTCTGCTCACCCAGACTTACTGCAGTCAGTAGAGTATAGGCGACACGTCTTATCTAAGCCATGTGTACAGAGCGCAAAGCAGTTCCCAGGGACCAAACTAAAATGATTAACCCAATAGAAAATGGGTGACATGTAGGATAGTGAGTAAAGGAGGCTAGGAATTCTGATAATGAGCTGCGTGGTCAGCAAAAGTTCAGGTGGATGCTGAATAGGGGACAGCTCAGGGCTGCACTTCTTTTGTCTTGTCGAAGTTTTTCCTGTCTGACACCTTGGAATTGTTATGTGTGATTTCTTCATCGATCACTTCACCAGAAGCAGTTCTTTGGAGTATGAAGCGTTCTTGCTGTATTTCTTATTGAGAATGCCATTCTCATTTGGCCAAGGCAGTTTTCATATTGGATGGTAAGGCTATTTCTATAGGCCCGACTGGGACAATATCTCTGTCTCCTCAGTCATTTGGGAGGCTGGGCCTACCGGTATAGCACATGCTGGAGTTGTTCTAACTTCTTACTATCTCTCTTTTTTGGAAGTCTTATCTTCTGAGCTCCTAATGTTTATAAAGAAAGATATAGGAATGAAAAGAAGGAAGGATATTGACACCAGATAATAAATCAATTATCAATTTTTGATATAGGGCTCACAAATTGTGATCTGAACATGTGGCATGGTGTCTTATGTAGCCAATGTATGTTGGTAACATTTGCACAACATATTTCACATAATGTGCTTAATGGACATTGTCCGTTATTATGTAGAACTTCATACTAAATCAATGTTTATAATCAATAAATATATGTTGATATGGCAGATTTTGGCTTATTACAAATCTTGTGTATTGTTTGCCTACTTTTTCTTTGGTAGGGGCAGATAATTTTATACATCTCCCACTTAATAGGCATTCGACCAGAAACCGGAAAATGAAGATAAAGCCCTTTGAGGAAATTATTCTTAATTTGTATAAACTATTAATACTTTCTGATCTAATAGAATATTCTCTTTGAGGTAGATAACATAGACCTTGCCTCTTACATCCCTTATATCATTTATTTACATATTTACATCAGAATATGGCATGACACTTAAGATATGTCTAGGCAATAGAAAGTTTTTGATATTTATTTGGTTTATTGGATCACTGTGGAAACCCAAGTCTTATGATTTATGTTCATGGTAAATATGTTAACCTGTGACATCCCCTTTGGTCATCCATAGAAGCAACATTGATCCAGCAATAAATAACTGTTGTCTTCATTTCAACAGCATGCTGCACAGGGATGCCCTGTTTGTTGCATCTTGTCATTTCTGCACTTGTGAACTCAGAGATGTTAATACTATACAGAAACACCAAGGGGTAATAGCTTAGACAATTAGTGTAGATTTAAATAATGGTTAATAACTAAGCTGAAGTAAACATAGACATGAGGAAAAAATCAGGAGAAACATTAATAACTCTGAAACAACTTTAGCAAAGAGTGATAAAAACGGTCCGGAGTTTGGATAGTGTCAGTCAAACTAAGGTTAACAAATACTGCCAGTGACAGCAGAGCCAGGAGATGACAATGAATGTGATTGTGCTCTACAGCTGAAGGAACATGTAAATATTCTATAGTATCCACGGGACTTTGATAGGAGAAGGCCAGGAGAAGCTAAAAAGGACTTGTGCTCAGACCCAACAAGGACAGCAGAAACTGGGGTGGGTACACCCAGCTGTAGGTAAGTCATCTGGTTCTAAGGCTGTTTCAATAGAGAATGTTCTTTAAGGGAACACGGTGGACCTCCTACTGGGTCAATCATTGGATGCTGGACCAAGGAGGAAAGCAGCATGCATCTGCTGGGTTTGGGGGGAGCTGCTCTGTATTCTGTTATCAGAGCTCTTTATATTCTGGTGCTGATCTGTCATCAGCGCTGAAGGGATGGCTGGTACTGTTCAGTAGGGTCCCCTGGGAGAAACAGAGTAATGTGGAGCTATGACATCTTCCAGGCAGTCAATGAGGACTTAGGTCTGGAAGATCTTCATCTTAGGATCCTAAGTTCCCTCCCTAGCACTGTTTAGCACATTCTCCTGATTCATTCTCTCCCTCACTCTCACCCTGGGTGGCGTCTTTAACTTGCCTGTACCCCCTGCCATCTTTTGACACAGCATTTTTCACATAAACAATCCATGATGCTCCTGACCACCTCCCCTCCTCCTTCCCTTCCCCTCCCTTCCCTCCCTCCCTCCTGCTGATTTGTTATTATGTACTGCAGCTGCCCAGAGGATTTTAAATAGACCCATAATGGCACAGCAGTGCCTCTTGGAAGTTTAAATATAACCTTCTTGTTAATCTTGTCTGTGGTGGCAGCAGGAACAGCACCTGGAGAAGAAGGCAGTGGGCAAGAGCTGCCCAAGGGTTCTACCCTGAGATCACAGTTTAGTAATCTTTCAGGTGTCTTGTGATCTGAAAGCCTCATGGGTGGCTGTGCCTCTGCCTAAGTGGATTTGGTGCTGGATCAACAGTCCGTAGAAATGTAAGGACAGTGTAATACCAGAGCAAAAGAGGCATGGGGAACAATGGCGAAAGCTGGAAATTCCTCTCCACCTTCTGCCAAATCATGTCACTCACCTCTGCCACCCTCAGAGGTGGAATACATTTGGTCTTATTTAGCCTTTGGCCCTGTGTGAGGGCCTGGGGTGGGAAGGGCTAATTAGTGTCAATTACATCAGTGGCCATGATTCTTAAGGAACAGGTGTACAAATCATAAATGCATCCAATGCATGGTGTAAAGGCCTCAGAACAGCTTCTAGGGGCTGTGATGGGTGGTTGCCCTGACTCTGGGCAATTGCTTATGAAGGGGAAAAAGGCTACAGATTGTAGCCCCAGTTCCCAAACTTGTTAATATTTTCTTGGATTTAACAAATGTCAAACTCTAATATTAATTCACTCTTTCAGTGAATTCATATTGAGCACCAGTGATTATGGGAAATGTTCCAAGATCAATGGAAGTTCAAGGAACTTGTTAAGTTCAAGGAAGCCTGTAGAGGGACAGATCATCAAGAACAGAGATTTTCAGGAGGATATGTTCTAACGTCCATCTGGTTCAGTTTTTTCCTGTGGAAGTGTTCTAGGATGTACTGCTTATCCAAGGATGGGAATAAAAGAGATCAGACATTTAATGAAAAAGAATTTAAATCCTGTAGAGTGTAAAGAACTAGGCTAAAGACTTAGTTTTGGTGGAAGAGGATACAGGTGATATCATTTGTTATCTTAAGGATATTTACAGTATAAGAGAGGAGCCTAAACAGATAATTATATCCATATTATAATAATAAGCAAGTCAAACATTCTTATAGTATATTTTGGAGTATGTTGTGAGTTTATGTACATAGTTCTGTTTTATACTCACACTGTCTGATGAGGTGAACATTGTTATTTTACATAACATAAACTGCTTAGGTGGGTTTCCCATGGCCAATCAGCTGGTGATTTGTGGACCAAGACACCTAACTCCAAATAAGAGTGTGTGTTATTCATCTTTGTAGCCCTAGGGACTGGTACAATGCATTGCAAAATTGATACTTTTTATTTTTAGGGAATGAATGAATGACACCATTTGCTCTTTTTCACAACACTACAATCATATATTCATTTAGAAATAAACACACAAAAGCCATTTAAAACAGTTTAGTAAAGAGGTTGCTGAGGAAGGGCAGTGAGTCAGGAATGGTTCTGGTGGGACAGGGATAGTGGATCATGGGATACCTTCTAGAGTTTTGCTATTTAAAGTATGGTCTGAGGACCAGCAGCTTCAGTGTTATCTGGGACCTTGCTAGGAACACAGAATCTTGGGCTCCACCCCAGACCTTCTGAATCACACTTGTGACTTCAGTATAGACTTTGATTGAGTAGATTGGGAGGCTTCTTACAAATTGGAATCTGCAAGTGATTAGAGGTAGGTGATGTAATGATGGAAAAGAATTAAATAGTATCAGAATATCACTGTAATGAAATAGCAAAAAGTAAGAAAGGACAGAAAGCATCACAGGAGGGTGTCTATCCAGCTTGTGTTTTCATGCAGGAGAATAGCTGAGCCACTCAGAGTGGAAAACATTATTTTGTAAGATTTCTAAGGATAAAGGTCATGTAAAGTCTGTTTATAGAGCATTAAACCCATTAAATAAGAACATTACCTCTATCTCATGGATCAGGAAATGCTTGCTGCATTTTGTTTATTTAATAGCTTTTAATCCCATATGGAAATGGAGACCAATTGGTTGTCACTTTACTCAAAATAGTATGTAGTTTTCTATCCACTTGCATGAAATTGGACCTATTTGGAAAAGGCTAGACAGGTTCTATACATATTCTGAGACCCATTAGGGATTTTTCAACATTATAAGCACAATTATGTTTAATGTGAGCAAAACAGAAAAAAAAAAAACAATCCCTGCCCAAATGGGAATTTGTTTCTCTACTTTCCACTATCATTTTAGTATGTACATTTTAGTAAGTACAATTGATAGTATTTTATATGGTCTGAATGTTTGTGTCCCCCAATAATTTAATGTTGAAATCCTAACCCCCAAGGCGATGGTATTAGGAGTTAGGGCTTTTGGGAGGTAATTATGTCATGGGAGCAGCTATTCATTAAGTGGGATCTTTATAAAACATGACCAAGCGAGACCCCTTGCCCCTTTTACCAAGTGAGGAAGGTGCCATCTATGAGCCAGGAAATGGACCCTTACCAGACACCAAATCTGCCAACACCTTAATCTTGGACTTCCCAGCCAACAGAACTGTGAGAAATAAATTTCTGTTGCTTATAAACTACCCAGTCTATGGTATTTTGTTATAGCAGCCTGAATGGACTAAAACTATATTTTTATAGTTTGATCATCTATTTATTGCTGTGAGTGAGAAAAACAAAAGCTGGATGTTTTACCCTCTTTTAAGGAGCTCATAGTCTAAATAGATAGAATTAGAGGAATCATATTCCTTTTCAAAATAAAATCTTTGAGGTGGGAACGAAAAAGGCAGGCATGACAGGTAATTAGGAAAACTGGGATCTTGTACCAGTTTGCTACTAAATTTGTGTTCTTGGAAAATCTCTTAATCTCTTCATGTCTCAATTCCCCATCTGTTAAAATGAGAAGCTTGGAGTAGATGGACTTTAGGGTCTTTCAGTTCATGCTCCCAAGCCTGCAGGGAAATGGCAAATCAAGTGGTGGAGTGACGCATGGGTGCTTTGCCTGACCAGATAGAAAAGACTAGATGTGCTGCAAAAAGTCTGTTTATCTCAAAGGTTTTGTAAATGAGTTGATCTTTTTCTTTTTCCTTTATGAGGTGGCTTAATATTTGCATTAGTAATTGCCTGTTTTCAAGGTTAATGGACATTTCAATTTCAAATGGTCCTAAAAGCTTTCCCCAAAATGGGGAAAGGCTTGTCTGGCGATCTGCAAACCCAGCTACAGTTGATCATGACTGTGCCCTGTGGTCACAATTATGCTGCCCGTTGGTCCTCCTCCCTCCACTCACAAAGTGAGGTTAAAGAAAAAGATATCCAAGGAGTCTGATGACCCAGGCTGAGCCTTAGAGACTGGGGTCCTCAGCTTTATGGGTCTGTACTTGCTCAGGTATTCAGGGGTAGACATATTTTACATTTAAAGTTTATATCATTCTACAAGAACTTTCTACATTTTCATTTATCTTTCTTTGGAGATATCGGAAATAGACGTTTCATTTGTAGCCAACACATACTGAACTTTACTGTCTACCATGCACAAGAAAGTTCTCTCTATGCCTTATCTCATTGAATTCTCACAACATGTACAAGAATACAATTATGTGTTATTATTATTCCCATCTTACAAGTTAGAAAACAAAGATTCAGAGAGTTTAGTACTAAGTGCATAGTGGAAGTGCACAACAAAGTCAAATCCAGTTCTTCCAAGGTTTAAACCTATTTTTTTTTTCCCCTGGACCAACTTGACTTCTTTCTCTAGAAAAAAATCTAACTCGCGTTATGATGTTGCTGATGATGATAACCACCTCTTATATCTACCGTGCTCTCTTAAGTTTAAATATCCTGATATGATCGTTTTTCCCTGTCTTGTTACAGCACCAACTCAGCTTATTCACTAAATGTTGTTAGATTTTTTCCCCTCTGCTCAATATAGATGATCACAGCTTCTTTTTACTAAGTGCACTTGTTCCTGTTAAACTTTTTTTGTTTTGTTCTGATCGTAATTATGTACTCCAGTACATAATCTGAATTCTGATGAGTTAGCAGAGCTGGGCTCTAATTGCTCTTTTAAGTCCTGAAACATCCGAGTGGCCCAAGGAATCTTAGGGCTCTGGCGTTACCCAGCTATCCCAGGAGCTGGCTTTAGGTGTGTGGCAGCTGCCCCCATGGTGAGGCTTGCTGGCAGAAGAAAAATGGAGCTGAATTTCAGCACACACCTGCAGTGCAGTCTGGCTTCGATGCCCAGGACAACGAGGTAGCTTGGTGTCCATCTGGACTCAGTGATCACCTCCTGGGAGGACAAAATCTGAATTAGATTGTCATGGCTGAACAGAAAGGGGCATTGTGTATTCTGAGGCTTGGCGAGTAGAGAAGCACTTGCCAGCATTTTGCAAAGTTAAATCTCCCCATCCTTGGCTAACGTTATTTATTTTTAGCCTCATTTCTTCTGATTACTCAATTGTCTTGAACAACTTTGTGAGAAAAATGATATCTCTATCAGGCAATTGTAGAAGGATTTCTTGATGGAAATGTATTAATGTAAAAATATTTCATTTTCCTAGATGCCACGGAATCTTTGTGACCTCTTGGGTTTTTTCGGGGGAGGAGGAGGCGAGGGGGATCACAGTAATGGAATTAGCGGAGGGATGATAGTGTGTTCCGGTGACCGCTCATTCTAGTTGTGCATTTAATTTAGTGGAGAGACGCCTTTGCAGACGCATTGAGGTGGATCTGCTTCTGTAGAGGCATCTACTGGCCTGTTGCCATAGAAACGGAGGTGGTCTTTACTCCGGAGCATAGAGTTAATAAAAGCGTTAACTCTTTTCCACTTTCATGAAGGAGTTAAGACATAGATTTCAAAGGAATTAAAATTGCTACCCCTCTCCCATTTCCTCCTCCTAAAAAGTCTGATTGTGAAGAGATCACTTACTGATTGTACTCAGGTGCTAAGACAGAGCGTGACGAGTCCCCAGTGGAACACACCATTCAGATAAGAGGCCAAACCATAGAGAGGGCAGCCGGAAGAACAGTAGCCAGGAGGGCTTATCTAACCTGTGCTTGTCCATGGGGATAAGTGTAGAGGATAAGTTCCCCGAGCCCTTTGGGAACTGGTGAGGAGCGGCTTTAAATTAAGAACCACAGGCCAAAGACGAGTGTGAGAAAAACAAGCACATTTGGCATGGTCATTAGTGCCCACTTCGTTTTGTTCAGAAAGGAGGGAGGGTGCTGAACACATTTTTGGTCGAGGGATAAGTACATCCTGAAATTCTCTTGAGGACTAAGGATTTGTGAGCTGCATAATTTTTTATCCAGTATATTCAGGTCTGCTTTGGGATTTGTCTGAATTATAGATGTCACAAATGCAGTTAGTAGGAATATTATGGTAACACCGATTTCCCCGCACCTCACCACCGTGCGAATGGGAAATATCAGTAACAGTCCAAATCTCATAGAGTCTTGCTTCTTCCTACTCACTTAAGACCACAATCCCCCACAAAATCATCATTCCCTGATGTACTCTGGGGAGTTCTCAGGAGGGTCTATTACAGGTTCACAATCAGTTGCGGTGCAATATTTGCTAAGAATGGCTGCTAATTTCTCTGGGTTTCCTGGTTTTTCCAGAGTGTGACCGCCATTTCCTGTTGTTGTGATTGCACTAGGCACTGCTCTGTGTTAGGCATGGCTGCTGCTTCCTGCCAGTGGCATGGCATCTGCCTTGCACACGGGGCCTCTTTCAGACCCTGTCTGCCATTGTGACCACAGCCCCCTGTGGATATGACAGTGTACCACTAATCACCTTCTTCAAGTACACTGGGTCCTTCACGATGCCAAAACTTCCATGTGGTCTGTGGTGAAGTGTCTGAGAGAAAGATTCTTATCCCCAATTATGTTACACACTGTCACCAAAGCTGGATGCTTATGACATAGTATCTTCTAAAGGTTTTAATGAAGAAGCTCCTTCAGTTTTTATGTGCATCTCCCCCTTTCTTATTCCCTGAGGACCCCAGGCAGGTCTGAGGAGAGGTTCAAGTGATAGCCATCATGGTGGCTTCTCAATTGCTCTTCCTATCCTGTGACTGTAGATAGCTCTGTTAATTGATTGAACTTGTTTGATTCCTTCTTTCCTGAAGGGCAATTCCATTTTCCATGAAAATAGACTTCTGCAGAGCCCACCCTTCCAGTTTCCAAGACACACGCAAACATTCAAGACAACATTGCTGGCTTGTGCAGGGGCATGACCATCATGGCTCCAAGGCCAATGGCTGCCCTTGAAGAAGTGACAGACCATGTGTCCACTGTGGTAGGCAGCTGGTACTTAGTGAAAAGAGCACTGGCTATGGAGTTAGAATGCGTGGATCAATCCTGACTCTCATACCCACTAGCTCTGTATAGCTTTGGGCAAGTCCCTTAGTGTCTCTGAGCTTCAGTTTTCTCATCTTTATATTAACATTCCTACCTCGAAATGCAAAGGAGTTAAAAATTCCTACCTCATCATGATGTGAAGTGAAACAAGCCAAGCACAGAAAGACAAACATCACGTTTTTCACCCATATGTGGGAGCTGAAAAAGCAAGAGAGAGAATACATTGGTGGTTACCAGTGGCCGGGAAGGGCAGAGGGGAGGGGAAAAAGAGAGCTTGATTAATGGATACAAATATACACTTAGATAGAAGAAATAAGACCTGGTGTTTGATAGATCAGTAGGATGACTATAGTTAACATTAATTGAGTATACATTTCAAAATAGGTAGAAGACCATAATGTGAATGTTCCTAGCATAAAGAAAAGATAAATATTTAAGGTGATGGATATCTCAGTTACCCTGATGTGATTATATGGATGTACCAGATTGTCATATGTACCCTCAAAATATGTCCATGTAATATGTATCAGTAAAAAGTAAATTAATTAATTAAATATACCTACCTCATAAGGCTATTGAGAAAATGAAAAAACTAACAAAGAATGTTACTCTTATGTCTGACTCAGAAAATTCTGAGAAAATTGTAGGCACCCCAAGAAGGAACAGAGTGCAGTGTTCTGTCCATGTGTAGTCTGTGGCTTTCTGTCATTGAAAATGCTGGGAACCTTTCACAAGAGAGGGGTTGTTAATCCTGTTGTCATGGATAGACCCCCTTTAAGCCCCTAATTCTCTCTGCGCCTTCAATTCTTTCCTGTAACTATTATGTCGTGACCTGTGCTGAATCAAGCCATGGCCACCTGGAGGGTGCCCCAGCCACCTTGTCTTCTCTCTGCTGCTGGGTGCGGCCTCCACACCTGGGTCCTGCCGGACCTGGTGCTGTGTCTTCAGCTCAGGCCTCTGGCCTCGTCACTCCCACTGGGACACCAGCCGCTGGCCTTTGTCTGCTTCTCACTCCTGGCCCCCTCTGGCTCCTTATTTCAACCTCAGGCTTGCCCAAACCAAGTGGCATACCTCCCGCCCTCCTTTCAGCCCCTTGCATGGGTCCTAATAATGTTCCTAATTTCACTTTAACAGCTTCATCAACAAGAGCAGCATCAGCTCTAGGTCTGAAGTTCCTACTGTGTATTTTATAAAATCACTATTCAGCACCAGTGGGCAGTGACCCTGCCCCTCCAAAGCAAATGGAAAGAAAAGAAATGATTCTCCACAGAGGGTTCATGGGAGGTGACTATTATAAAATGAAATTAGCCCCAAAGTTATGGAAAATGTAATGAGGGGCCTCTGCAGGCCTCTGGGCACTGTCTTTAACTTGCACATGTCTGTTTGGGTCTGTCAAAAGGGGAAACAAAAACAGATTCATCTGGGTCAGGTGAATTTATAATTAGGGAATAGTGCATAAGAAAATTAAGGCCTTTGCTTGTTTGTTTTTATTAAATGTATCTATGTATTCAAGGAAAGCAGAGATAATGAGCTCAGAGATGACTCAGATTGCAAGGGCTTGGGGATGCGTCGGACAGGAGGCCTGCGGAGCCAGGACAGGAGGGATGAGAGCACACAGGAGGATCAAAGGTCAGTGCAGACAGGTGGGGGGCAGCAGGGATAGTGTGAGAGGGACCAAGGGCCCTGCAGGCTGAAGATTAGAGAGACTTACACAGAGGGACTGTGCTCTGACGGGCAGGCAGGCGGAGGCCAGGAGAGGTAAGGACAGGTTCCGCCCTGGACTGGAAGGTACTTTGTATCCCCCAGTTCCATGGGAGGTCTGGGCAGATGTCTCAAAGGAGGAAGAGTCCTCAGCAGATACCTCAAGTGTCAGGGGCTCTGAGGGGGAGAGTGATGGTGATGTGTTCATGCTTTACACTCATAGCAAGCTAAGTAACGTGAAACACTCCTTCTGAGTCTCCGTATCTCTATGGGCATGGGTGTTCTGGGGCCGTCACGCATTTTAGTAAGGACCAGTCATGCACATGAGCACACTGCATCCAAAGCTCTGTGGTCTAAAGAGGGAAAGAAGATGCTGGAGAAGCAAAAGATTGCTTCTCCCACTCCCAGTCTCCTCCAACCGCCGCCACACTCCCTCCCAATTTTTGTTCTGGGTGGTAGTGGCAGTGAGTTACTATAATTTCAGTTGATACCAGTGGTGATGGGGAAGTCTGCAAGCCATCCTATTTAATCAGATTTTCTAAAAAAAAAAATAAATAGCTAACATACATTGAGCGCTTACTTGTACTCATTTATTGCTTTGCCAAATTCTGATGTACAGCCTTGAATTATTCAATCCTTTGAGCAATCCTTGTACAAGGGCACAATTATTATCAACAGTTTATAATTGAAGAAACTAAGGCCAATAGTGGTTAGATAGTTTCTCCAAATATTCAGAGACTACGATAACTAAATTCGCACTGATACTCATGTCTCACACTATGGTGTTTGCCACGGAAATAATCTTCATTTTAGGGTCTCTTGCAATTTGAGGACTGGCCCAGGGGATGCAAAGAGGCAGGGCACCCCAAGCTGTAGCACCCCCTTCCTCATCCAGCTACTTTAAGCTTTAGCCATCTTCCGAAACCTCTTTGCTGGAATATGGAAGGCACTTGTTTTACACTTGTTTTAATGGTAACATCCTTTTGCAGTTATGACCACTTAACATCTTCATTGGTAATGGGATACCATTACTGCACTGTTGCCAGTGGTTTTCATTTCGTTCTGGTACTCTGGCATGGGTCCTACAGAGGCTATTGTTGAAAATTAAGAGTTTATAACCTCCAACACGCGAGGCTATGGATAAAACAGCATTTGACTGTTTTAAAAACATTCTCTCATGTTTAATGAGGTTCTTAAGTGTGTATAGGAAAAGATAACCAGGACTCTTTAAGGAGTCTTTGGCAAGCAGCTCCAGAGGTTTAGCTGGTGCTGACTTGAAGTGTGGAGACCAGCTGTTAATCAGATGGTCAGCAAACGGACTGAGTTCCACATTGCAGGAGGTTTATTGCTCTGTTGCCAGTTTCATCTTCCGCTTGCTTGGAATCAGCCAGTTACCAAAGGCCTAGTGCTCAGGGCCAACCATGGCCTTCCTTAGAGACAAAGGGAAATACTCTCTCCTGGCAGTTAAGTAGTTCCAGCAGGGTCCTCAGAGTTTAAAGGGAGATGCTTGGGCTGAAATTATTAATACCTTCCCTCAGAAAAACAACCATTCCAGCTGCGAGCAGGGTTTAACTCTCGTGGGAAACATCAATACAGAGAAATTAAGGTTCCTCGAAGAAGGGAAGCTGAAGTTTATATAAGAGAAACATGATAGTTTTCCCAATGGGCATCAGGTGATTTCTGTGTTCTAGTAACGGGAAACCATTTAACTTTTCCTTCCCTGGGTGAGCTCACTTTTAAAATGAAGATGCTGGGGTAGATGATTTCCAAGGCTTCCTAAAGTGCAAACATTCTATGGTTCTAGCAAATATTTGGTAAGAATTGAGTATATTGATGAGGTCTTTATGCCTAGATTTTTAGGTTGTGTTTTTCTATGATTAGTATTAGTATTCTCATGGTTATAATCAGTAGAAATGAGAGGAATGTGTTATTTTAATGGTTATATTTGCAGAAAACTTAGTTCATTCTGTTGAACACTATAATGGCCTATCTAATGTTCCAAGAGTCAGGTTCTGTCCCCTAAATTCAACATCTTTTCTTATGAACACAGCAGAAAGCTTCCTCACCCACATCTTGCTTCCTCCGATGTCTGCCTGACTTTGGGAGAAATACTATGTCTTTCCACCTGTCCCACTTAAGCCTCCCTCCACCTGCCACAGAAACTACCTAGATAGAACCTGATATTTTTTCCTTCTGTTCCCTTCCCTTGTCTCTGAGACGCCAGGATACTAGTCCCAAAGGGACTTCAGATTCAAGGGTGCTCCATTGGCTTACAATTCAGGGGTCCTCAAACTTTTAAAACAGGGGGCCAGTTCACTGTCCCTCAGACCGTTGGAGGGCTGGACTATAGTTTAAAAAAAACTATGAACAAATTCCTATGCACACTGCACATATCTTATTTTGAAGTAAAAAAACAAACGGGCAAAAACACCCACATGTGGCCCGTGGGCTGTAGTTTGAGGACGCCTGGTTTAATGGCTCGGGGAGGTCTGGGGATCCCATGAAGAGTCTTCCTGGTGTGTTTGAGATGAGTTGGCATTTGCAGGCTGGCCTGAGGTAGCTATCACCATTTATTACATCGGGCCATGGGAGAGTGCTTTTGGATTTCTAAGTAACTAACTTAAGAATTAATTTTTGGAATGTGATACATTTGTAAAGCGAGGACTGACCAACCTAATCAGTGCAATAAAGAAGTTCGCATCTTTATTCTTAGAAATGTGTCTTAAACCTTGTTTGAGAAATGTGTTGGAGTTAGTAGTCTTACTTACAGACCTAAAGGTAAGGATAATAGGATATATGAAATCCTTAGGTAATTTGCAAATCTTACACTTGTATTTCTTGCCCTTTATCCCATGAGATCTTTTCTGACTGAATTGACTATTATGAAATATTTTGTTTTATTTCCTGGTACTGCCTTCCCGTTGGCAGAAGTGCTAATAAGCTATAGCATGGTACAGGGGGAGGGGGCTAGGAGAAAAGTCAGCCTTTGAGGGAAGAACACTTGATATAACACAGGCAGAAGTGTAGTCCTGCAATTTGAATACTTCTTATTCTACTTAAGAGCATTTGTAGCAGCACATAGCTTTCTTACCTGCTATTTCTTTTCTCTCTCTTAGACTGTATAAAATAGAATCTTCACCTTTTCTGATGATAAATATGAGATAAGCAATGAATGGCTGAAGAGGTCAGAAAATTCAACTGAAGTTCATTTTCTTTTACGCAAGGGCTTCCCATAAACCTAAGAAAGGTTTTCGAATGATATTCAGTGGATACTTTTCCTGGCTTAGGTTAGGCCTGACCCTGAGATGTTTTGCTTATCTTACTAGATCTAAAGTAAAAAACAAAAACAAAAAACCAGACAGCTTCTCAGATGAACTGGAGGTAGAGGCTGAACATAGAGCAGCAGGTACGAACTGTCTATCAAAGGTTCCTTGGAGGAGGTGGAGCAGGCTGCACATGCCTTTTCTCCTGTGAGGTTGCATTTGTCTTCTCTCTTTTGCAGTGAGTCTCAAACTGGGCAGACTAAGCGCTCTCGAATAGGCCCTTTCTCCCGCTCCCTCCTTGCACCTGCTGCTCCCAGTGGCTGCGCCCACCCGCTGCACAGCCTGCCCCGACAAAGAAAGGAAATGGACAAAACGCACAGCAGCCAAACAAGCCGTGTCAGCTTCCCTTTCTTCCCCTTTGAGTTTAGTAAAAGAACGATTTCCAAGCTTACATGCTTCACCTGGGTTTCTATTCAACCAGGGATTTTTTTTTCTTTTTTCTTTTTTTTCCTCCAGCCCTGATACTTGTGGGCAAAATCAGGTCCATTCCTGGTTTTACCAGACCTTTCTTGGCCCCAACGTCTGGAGACTAATCTCCATGGCCAATTGCAGACCTGCTTTCCTAAGTGTGTCCGCCAGGACTAGGCACTACCCTGGTTGACATTTTATGTAAGTAAAATGGAGTGCAGTTAGTTCTTAAAAAGCAAGCCAGTTCAGCTCTGTGGTGCTCTTTGAGAGCCTGTGCTTAAAGTAGGATGGAATGAGATTAGCATGTTTAAGGCATCAGGGCTATGTATGTGGTCCCAACAGAACAGAACGTAATTGGGTACATGAGACATTTAGTTCGATTGTATATTAACAGGGTTACTGCCTGGAATTTTTCTGAAATTTGAATAAAATTAAGCCCCAAATTATTTTAATTTGATTTTAAACTTAATTTCTCCCTCTAGCCTTGGAACCCCTGACTGAATAGCTGTGGATGATTACAGCGGTAGGAGAGAATGAAATTTACCTGCTTAGCTCAGTCTAGGCATTCTTTACTGAAAAAAATGGAAAAAAAGGCAAATATTCTCAAGCTCTGCTGGAGAGACCAGTCAGCAATTATGTTTTCCTAGGCAGCAGAAAATTAGCAAAAGATTGAAGGAATCAAAATATTTTGATTCATAATCTGGTACTACTGGTGACTCTGTGACCTTGGGTATGTTATTTACCTACTTTGTGCTTTAGTGTGACTTATTACAATAAATATAAGATGTTCAAATGAAACCGTGTAGCATGGCAGATCAGCTCCTAGAGTCCGAACTTCAAATTTTAGCTGTGCCACTTAGTAGATATTTGACATTGGGCTGGTTGACCTTTTGGGTCTCAGATTGCTCCTTTATAACATGTGGAAAATTGTAATAATAACTATGTCACAGGACTGATGTGATGATCAAAAGATAAGGCACATAGAGTGCTTAACAGCGTTAGCTCATAGTACAGGCTTAATAAATATCATTGGTGTTATTATATCCTTTTTAATACATAAAGATACAATGGAAGATTGGGATAACTTCTTGGGGTGGATGGCTTTGAATGCAATTTTGATTGGTGGGAGGTTGCAAGCACATGAAACAAGTAGGACAGAAATATGAAGGGGGGAAAGTAGGAGACATGTTTGATAACGATGGAGGCAGACTGGTGTGGCTGGGACATAAGGCACGTGGGAGCTGGGATGTGAGACCAGACTGGAAAGGGGTGTTTGAGCAAAAATGTCACAGATGGGATTGGCCATATGAATAGTTCACACTTTAATCTGCATGTGATGTGAAAGGTCTAAACTTTTGAGGAAGGGAGTGACATGATCACACATATGTTTTTTGATGATAAGCCATACATGTTCTGCAGATGAGGCTAAAACAAGGATGGATGCCAGGAGACCAGCTAGGGACCAATTTTAACAGGACAATCGAAAAATAAATGAGGACTTTATTAGGCAGGGGCAAGCACTTTTCTAGGTAGTGGAAGTAGAGGGAAGAGAGAAAGTATACATGTAAACATAGTTATTATTGAGTCAATGATAAGGATTCGTTTTGCTTTTCCTTTTGAATTGAATTATTAGAGGCTAAGATAGATCATAAATATTTAAAAACAAGATCAGTAATAAAGAACATAAAAGCAGCCTTTAGTGGAGTGTGTCAGTTTGCTATTGTTGTGGAATGAACTACACAAAACTTAGTGGCTTAAAACAACAGCCATGTATTATTTCTCATAAGGTTGGGAATTATCTAAATAGTTCTTGTCTCAGCTGGGCTCACTCGTGCATCTGCGATCAGCTGTGGGTTGGGTAGTCTTCTCTTCTTGTTCTCTCATGTTTGAATGTTGTCTGGTTACAGGCTGGTCCAACAGAACCTCAGTTGCGACCGCTGTGCGCTTAGCCGTGGAGTCGCTCATTCTCCGGGCTAGCAGGGCTCATTCTCATATCGTGTTCTATCATGGCAGGTTTCTAACAGAGAAAGCAGAAGCATGCAAAGGCTCTTGAGGCCTAAGCTTGGGGTCAGCACATCCCACCGGCCAAAATGAGTGATTAGGCCAGCTCATTTCAAGGGGAGAGGAAGTACGCTAAGCCTCTCAGTGGGAGGAGCTGCCAAGTCACATTCCAAGGGGTGGGTACAGGGAGACCATCAATAAGGCCATTAGGACAGTGTATCATATAGGGACAGCTCAGATTGAGCTATCACACTCACGCAGCAAACATTTATTGAACACTTGCTATATTTCAGTCACTACTCTGGGCCTTTGCTGCCTTCAGACACTTCCTATTTAACAGAGAGACAGACGTCTACACAGCTAGCTCTGACACAAAGGGATGTGTCCTGTATTAGGTATACACTCATTCCTGCCTTCCTATGACCTGCTAAGGTGCAAATTCTGAAAACATCGAACCCTCAGGCTCAGGCTTTCCTAGTTCTTGAGTTAATCTACACAAAGTTTGGCCAGCAGGTATATTCTAGACTTTTACTGCTTGGAGTGGGCTTGTTTATTTAAAATAATTTCATTTCACTCTTTCCTTGTGATCATTTGCTCCATTATAATGAAGCATACTTTTGTCTCATGAAAGGGCCCAGAGACCTTCATCAGTTTCTCTGGGTGTCACAGATCTCAGTCACCCACCTTTGTCCAGGGTGTCCCAGATTCTTATGCCAAGATCATGGTGTCCTTATGACTGTACTGTTTTAGCTTTTGAAATATTTCTCTGTTAACGCCCACCTAACTTTGCTTATTGCTTGGAACAAAGGGCTGCATTTTACCCTACTGCCTAGCTGTGGTTTTCTAAAAGTCCTTTCCTGTTAGTAATCCTCCTGTCCTATATTTTGGAGATCAATAGAATGTAGCTTATTACATAGGGAATCCTGTTGCCTGTAAGCAGAAAGTAGATGTTGCATGTAGCAATACTAATTTGTTCTTTTCTTTATCTCTGGTATATGGATCTTTTCAGTATCCTGCCCTTTGATTATTGGGGTGGGAGAGGGATGAATTTATATCTGGAAGAGACTCAAATGAATTTTCAGTAAAGGCATTAAGTACAGTGAAGCTTTTGCTATTTTTTTGGTAGTATATTGTAAAATTGTTTTATCTTTATATTATTTAAACTTGACATCATGTATACAAATTATAGTTTTTTATAATAATAGTAGTTTTTAAATTTCCCAGTCAGTCTTTGAAAAGTCTTATTTCTTCTGGGAAGAAAAGCAGCCTTAAGTCAAATCACTGGCATCCTGTGATAGAGTGATAGTGTGATAGATAGAGCTCCGGGTGCTCACACAGCGTATGCCTGTTCACATGAAGACTAGACAAGTCCATTCATCCCATCTCCATAGACAAGGTGCTTTCAGAGTCCCTGACCCACTGCTCAGCAGCAGCCTTGACAGTTAGTACCGAGGTAAGGTGAGGCAAGGAGTGTGATGGAGAGATGAAAGTATATGGGTGACCCGGGTCTAGAGCAAAGAATATACCAAAGTTTAATTTCCCAAAGCGAGAGACAGCACAAGAATGATGCACATAGCAGAAAACAAAGTAGTTGAGAGTCCTTTTCTCAAATCTGCAAGAAACGAGTCTCATTACATTATTGTCAGAAAGGGAACCATGTTGAATCATCGATCTTAAAACAAGAAGAGCTGAGAGATAATCTAGAATTCTTTCTGTATTTCATTGTAGCTTCAACCCAAAGACAAAAGTGATATCTTACAATCTGACAAATGTATCCCTCGAGAGGAGCAAAAGTATAATATTGTTCTTAACCTCAGCAGCAAAGATCATCTGGATAGGGAAGAGGGAGGTTTGCTCACAAGCTGCTTCGAAATGTTGACAGTCACAGAAGCCTGGTCTCTGGCTGTCACCAGGGGTGTGTATGTGTGTCCTGAGCAGCCTTCTCCCCCTCCCCTTCTTTCTCTTGTGTGACCCACATAGGCAGGAGAACTGAAAACTATTCATTTTTCTCTGCAGCCTACCTGCTGGCTGACCTATGCTTTCCAATTATGGAAAAAGTGAAGCTTATTTCATCAACTCAAATAAATTCTGATCCAGTTTTATGTTCAACCTCACTAACTCAAAGTCAGGCACATAACTCTGTTGACATAATTGATCTACAGACACAGAAGAGCTAAGGTTTGTCTCTGGTAATAAACACATGTGCTCTGGGATGGGGCTATGTACCTGTAATTACCTCACATTTGTGTTACAGTGTCAGACAGAACCGACTCCATTTATTTATATTTTGCTACAAAAATACCATGTTTGTAGAGTATTAGAAGGAGCATTTAGGCCATTTAGGTGCTTGGGCAGGGTCAAGGAGCCAGCAGCGTGGGGGTGGGGGGAGGGGGTGGCGCAGTTGAGGCCCAGAGCCCCGGACCTCAGGTGGGACAGGCAAGAACCATTGTCTCTGATCAACCTGTGGAAGAGGAACATGGAATCTGGAGAATAAGAGCTGGTGTCCAGGCTGGACCACTGCAAGGCCGAGGCCGCACGGCACATCTTCCTTATTAGACGTTCCCAGTACCATGCAGACAGCTCCTTGGAAAAGGACCACATTCTGGACAGGCTGAACTAACTGGGCTTTGATTTGCAAGCTTGGAGTTGGAGTGTAACAAAATCGTCTACTCCTGTGACCAGAGCAGTGGAAACCACCAATATCATGGGCAGGCAGCTGCCCGAGTCTGCAAGGTCAGCACAGGCCTGCTGTGGGAGGGCGCCCCCAGCCGGCCAGACCCGCCCCGTCCCACTGGAAGCTGTGTGTTATGAAGATGGAGCCCAGACTGAGGCCGTCCTTTGGAACCGCATCCACCAGGCAGATGCCAAGCAGAAGACTGTATGTCACGCCGTCATCTGCTACATCGTGTGCAAAGTGCTGCAGTTTCCTCCTGAAGGTTGGCTCCATCTCTCCCTCAACATTGGTGGCATCACCCACCTGGTGATCCACCCCAATGACCGAGTGGTGCTCAGGAAACTTGGGGACATGGGAGTCATGCCCCCTGACAGATCACCCGGTCCCGAGGGCTGTCCTTGAGACCCTGCCCTCTTCCTCAGTGCTGGCTGTGGCAGTTCCTTCCCTCTGTCTTCCCTGTACACGCTGTGTTGCAGTTATGTGTTGTTTCTGAGGAAGAGTAGAAATATCTACAATGCTGCATTTTGGTACTTATTTTTGGCCCACACTGAAAAGGGAAAAATTTGGATCAGATAGTCTGACTTCTTTGCAAGGTTTTCTACCTTGTTGTGATCTGCTAGGATGACTCTGTGGGGTTTAAGGTGAAAACCTAATCAGCCAGAAGTCAGGCTTGTTTTGGGGACTGAATGAGGCTTGACCTAGGCCCTCCCTTTGGGGGAACCCCAGACTCCTGTCAGGAACCTGTCAGGCAGGAGGGCAGCTGAGGATCTGTTCACAACTCTTTCGCTTCATACATTCTTTTCATTCTTAAAACCTTTCTCACTTAAGTATTTGTCAATTAAAGATCTTCCTCATATGGGTTCTAGCTTCAAAAGCCAATTTCTCCCTCCAAAGTTACATCCCCACGACACTGTTGGGTCGGATCGCCTACTTTATCAGGGCTTCCAGCGCACAGGGATTTGCCAGCTACACAGGTGAACTCAGGTGATGGGCAACATGTCTGTGGAGGTGACAGGACTATGGCCTTTGTGCTGGTCTCAGGGAGGGGTGCTGGGCTGGTGACAGGCAAGTAGGGGATGTCCCAGTTTAGTAAACTATCCCAGAATGGCAGCTCAAATTTAATTTTCCTTTTTGATGCTTATGGATTAAAATATTTAAACATGATGTATCTATGCAAAATATTCTGTTAGTTTAGGGAAAACATTCCCATTTCTATGAAGTGGTTATGAACATTGTCTGCAATCAGTATAACTAACTGGGATATTTGATCTATTTCTCTGTCTACTTTGGAAATAACTACATAATAAAATTTTGCTGGTTTTTAAAAAGTAAAAAAAAAAAAGATTATTTAGTTCAAAATCTCACTCAGTGAAGGAATCCCTGACAGGTAACCCCAAGACTCTTTTTCTGAGAACATTCCTTGTAGCAGGGGACTTACATGGATGATCAAGAGCACTTATTTCATTCAGATTGTGAGAAGTTTTTCTTATAGTGAGACAAAAATCTACTGTGCTCTAATTGCCATTTCGGGCATTATATTCTACTCTGTGGAGTTGTTTTTAACCATTTTTTCATGTGATTGCCTCCAGGTACAATATAACTCTCAGTCCCTGAGTTTTCTCTTCTTCAGAGTAAGCAGCCTATATTTCTTCAGCTGGTTTTCAAATTAAATGATTTTTGGATATTTCATGCTGGAAACTTGATCAAGGTACAAGTGATCAATTTATCAGTATGTTCTGTTTACAGTGAAATACAATAGAATTATCATCTCCCTTGTTTGATATGCTATCCTTCTATTAAAGCAATTTAAGATTACATTAGCCATCTTGACAGGCTGGTTTCCCAAGTTTACAATTATCTAAGATCCAAAGTAAGCCAGGCCTTCCCATGCACTCTTTATGGGGTTGGTTTTAAATTTAACTCAATTAAATATCATTTTATTAGATTGATTTCATCCTTCTAGCCTGCCCATATATTTTTGATGTTTGATTCTGCCATCTGACACCTCTGTTATTTTTCCCATCATCTTGTCATGTGCATATTTGGTAAATTAGTCAAGATACTCTTATCTAAGTTGTTGATTAAAATGCTGAATAAAACAGGACTCAGTAAGGATCTTTTGATTATCCACCAGGGAGCTCCCTCTACATTTTTTCTCCACCTTTTCCAACAGAATTTCACTAGAGTCTTTGTTGAGTGTCCTGCTGAAATATTTGGCCACATTTGTGATCAGAAAATATTCCTTCTGAAGAAAAATAAAGTATAAGTTCATACTATTTATACAAAATTGCTTCCATGTTTTTTTCTCCTTCTTAAGTTTCATAAACCACGCCACTTCCCAATGCAAATATCTCTCATAGTTCTTGGCAAAACCTGCAACTTACGACACCTTTTCTGAGCCCTAAAAAGAATCCATTTTTCTCTACAAATAATATCATGCAACCTAGCTCTACAAATATTTTTGTTCTTAGGTTATTTCTGACTCTTGACTTTTGACTTTCTTCTCTATAAATTATCCTTCCATGTAGCTTTATAAACCCTCGCTCTAAGTTAACAATTTGGTACTTGATAGAACTGGATTCTTTACATTCCCTTGCCACCATTCCACGTCCACCGCTTAATTTCCAACTCTCCAGTTATTGATGTTCCCAGTGTTCCTGGCATCTACAAGGTTGTTTTTAAAGGAATTTTGGGAACCATGGTGCATCTGCTATTCCTTGTGGTTGAAATGAAGCCATGCCTGGGGATGGATATGACACCTGCTTAAAGGCCACATAAATAACATTCTGTAATACTTGGGAGGGTAAATCACGGTGAATGCTATTCTCTGGCTAAACCTTCATGAAATACTGGCTAGAATTCAGGCACAGAAATAGAAGTTGTTTGCACAAATGAGGAGACTGGATTTTTAAAAAAATAGCTCTATGATAAATAAGAATTCAGATCCCAGGTAAATAACTTCTCACTGTCCCTGTACTTGTGCTGTGCTTGGCTAAATTTACTTTGTGTTACCTTTGGTCTATCTAGGCTGGGATAGACAGCATCCAATTAGTAAAGATACGGCATTGTCCTAGGTCATCGTTTCTTCAACTGAGGAAAAGCAGTGGCTGGAAAATGAGATTCTTGAGAGAGAATGTTTTTGATATGGTCACACTAGTTCTTTTGGATGATGAATAATAAGTTTGAGACATGGAGAGTAATGTTGGGAGAAGAACTAGCAAAATAATGATAATGACGGTAATGGCTAACATTTATTATAATTTTATTCTGTTCCAGGAATTGTGCCTTCTCTGAATTCTTGTAACAGTCTTATGAAGTGTTTTCTATCATTATCACTCTTTGACAGATGGGGAAACTGAGGTTCAGGAAGGTTATTTACTCAGGTTCAAGCAGCTAAGAAGTGGCAGAACTGTAAGAAGCTGGGCCAGGCGGTCTGGTAGCCAGTAGCCAGATGTGACAATTGAGCACTTGAAATGTCACTGGTCTGAATCTAGATGTGCTGTAAGTTGCAAAATACACATTGAGAATTGAAGACTATATGAACAAAGGCACATAAGTTATCCCATTCATAATTTTTATATTGATTATACATTGAAATAATATTTTAGATATATTAAGTTAAATAAAATATATTATTAAAATTTAAGCTCACCTCTTTCTTTTTTATTTAATATGTCTACCAGACAATTGGATAGTGACACTCTGAAGTTTAACTCTTAAGGACTGCTGTTTTGCAGAACAAAAACAAGACCAAACTTGGGTTTGGGTAGTAGGAATGATGAAAGTTACAGGGCAGGTCAGCTTGGTGAGTTGAGTTGGGTCTTGTAAGGAAAGGAGGCTGCTTATGGGATATATGATGCCTGCAACCTAGAAAGGCCACAGAGTCAATTTTGGGCAACCTTGAAGGGGTTAATTTCTCCCTGAAATTAAAGGAGAATATTTGGTCAAGAATGAATTGATTTCCTAGAGGCCAAAACATCTCAGAGCAGTGGTCTTGGACTAAAATATAAAACCAAGAGTGAATGCTCAAGTTAAGGGCAGGATTACATAAAATAATGGGTTTCAGGTGATTTTACAGCAGGGCAGATTGGGGAGATATGGAGCAATATTTTCAGCCAAATAACACGGGATCAAGTAAGATCATTCCTGATGAGCCACTGGACTATACAGTTTAGCTGGTAAGCACCCATGTGGTTGTGCAGTTGATAAAAAATGGATCTACTTCTATGCCAGTTGGTAAATGACAGCCTCCCTGAAGCCTGTGAGTGTCCCCAGTTCATCCCCCACGCTGTCTCACAAGTCAGCACTTAAAGGGCTAATGCCTGGCAGAGCAGGGGCCGTGAGACCCTGTGCCATCCCTAAGGCTGGCTTCAGTTCTGGGGGGCTGTTGACAGTTCCATGCCAGTTGTTAAATACTTTGAATATCGCCCGTGTTTATGAGAAGCTATAACCTGCAACTTCTCTAATTTTATGTAATTTGTACCATCATTGTAATATGATCAAAGAAAATTGTATTCTCCAGAATACCTTTCAGGGAGAGTAATATGTTCTCCAGCAGAAATAACTTGAAAAATACATCCGGGGTGAAAGCTGAGTGTTTGAGGGGATTCAGAGTGGGAGAATCTGTTCTGCATGATACAGAAAAGAATTCCTTGAATAAGATAAAAGTAAAGAACATATATCTAATGTCCAGGAGTAGGAGGACAACTGAGGAAGAGGGAGGTGGGAGAGCAAAGGTGTGGAACCCCCAAGGAGATGGTGAACGTCCACTCTGCAATGACGTGGCCCTTCCCTGGGTCTAACCACGTCTGCAACATTCTTAAGCCCACAGAATGGAAGAAACAGGTGGATTTTTCCCCTTTATGTAGAAACCGGTTAAAACTTGATTTCAAATCTCAATGGATCTGGATAGAACAGTAGCAATCAAGGCAGACATAGGTACTCAGAGAGAGACTGAGAGAAAGAAAGACACAGGAGTTGTAAAAAAAAAAAAAAAATTAGAAAACATTTATGACTGTGCCTGCCTCAGAATTGATATTTGGACCAAAATCAGTAAGACTGCCCAAGAATAGGGGGCATCACCTGACATGTGAGCTACAAGCAAATACTTAGCACCTTAAATATCTGCTGCATATATTCAGAATATCAGCGATCTTTGGGGAAGGGGAACAAAGGAGAAAAGCTAACGAATCCTAAAACTTTGGAGGAGAAATTGCCCATGCTCTTCGGGTGCCAGTGATGGATAGGCACGGAATGATGTGGCACCTTTTCTTCTGTAGGGGCTGTTTTTCCCAGCTGTTGTGGATCTTGCAGCTTCTACTGTGGGTCTGTCTCCTCCCAGGTTCTCGTTCCGCAGATGGGTCTTGCAGGATGCTCCAGTGCAGAGTGGAGAGTGACCTCCTTTAACTCTTCCTTTTGCCTCTTTTTCTTTTCCCAACTTGACTTGCCTTTCCTGCAGATTCCTGGCACAGGTAACCTGGGCTGAAATTGATATGGAAAAGAAGAGGTGCAGAGGAGGCTGGACACTAGTGAGTGGTCAGGAGGATATAGACAAGTTTGGCCAGATGATCACTCTTTTTTTTTTTTTT